>ML660200.1:7212878-7284635 GCA_007570785.1 Antilocapra americana | reverse complement strand
ATTCTTTTACAAGTGGCTGTCCAGTTTTCCCAGCACCACTTGTTAAAGAGGTTGTCTTTTCTCCATTGTATATTCTTGCCTCCTTTTTCAAAGATAAGGTGTCCATAGATGCGTGGATTTATCTCTGGGCTTTCTATTCTGTTCCATTGATCTATGTTTCTGTCTTTGTGCCAGTACCATACTGTCTTAATGACTGTGGATTTGTAGTATAGCCTAAAGTCAGGTAGGTTGATTCCGCCAGTTCCATTCTTCTTTCTCAAGATTGCTTTGGCTATACGAGGTTTTTTGTATTTCCATACAAATTGTGAAATTATTTGTTCTAATTCTCTGAAAAAGACCTCTGGTAGCTTGATTCAAATTTTTGTTTTGAGTCCTTGTTTGATTAACAGATTATTTAGACATATATTTCCTGCTGCTGCTAAGTCATTTCAGTCATATCTGACTCTGTGCGACCCCATAGATGGCAGCCCACCAGGCTCCCCCGTCCCTGGGATTCTCCAGGCAAGAACACTGGAGTGGGTTGCCATTTCCTTCTCCAATGCATGAAAATGAAAACTGAAAGCGAAGTTGTTCAGTCGTGTCCGACTCTTTGCGACCCCACGGACTGCAGCCCACCAGGCTCCTCCCTCCATGGGATTTCCCAGGCAAGAGTTCTGGAGTGAGTTGCCACTGCCCTCTCCGTAGACATATATTATTTAGTTTCAAATATTTAGGAATTTTTCTGCAAATATTGTTACTAATTTCTAATTTAATTCCATCAAGATTAGAGAACATATATTGTATGATGTTAAATTAGATTTATTGAGATTTGTTTTGTGGTTCAGAATGTGGTCTATCTTGGTAAATGTTTTGTGTAGACTTGAAGAGAATGTGCATTCTGGTTTTGAATAGTATCCTACAAATTAAAATTAAGGCATTTTGATTGATAATGTTATTGACATCTTTTATATTCTTACTATTTTTTTCTCTGTGTTCTGTCAACTATTGAAAGTCTTGAGATTTCTAACTTTTCAATGTGTTTTTTCTAATTCAATTTGAACAGTTAACTGCCTTTTACAGAAAATTAAATTATAAGAAAAAGACTTTATATTTGCTTGCAAAGTTTTTTCTTTCTTTTTTTTTTTGATGTTTTTTCATTCTCTTGTGTAAATCCACTTTTTTTTTTTTTTTATTGTTTTTGCCATACATTGTCATGATATCACCATGGGTTTACATATGCTTCCCCTCCGGAACCCCCCTCCCTCCTCCCTCCCCCCCGGGAAATCTCGCTGCACCAGCCCTGAGCATCAATCCTGGGCTGGCGATTGATTAGACATATGACAATTAACATGCTGCAATGCCCTTCTCCCATATCATCCCACCCTTACCCTCATCCACAAAGTCCACGAGTCTATTCTATACATCTGTGTTCCTTTTGCTGTCTCGCATGTTGGGTTCTCGTTACCGTCTTTCTAAATTCCATATATATGCATTAATATACTGTATTGTTGTTTTTGCTTCTGGCTTACTTCACTCTGGATAATGGGCTCCAGTTTCGTCCATCTGAGTAGAATTGCTTCAAATGAATTTTTTTTTAATGCTGAGTAATATTCCATTGTGTATATCACCTTAAATTTTTAAAATATCTTTCACTTTATCTAGAACTCTTTTTCTCTTCTGTCATTGTTTTAAAGGTATTACCCAGCTGCCCTCTGACTTTCATTGTTTCTTCTGAGAGGTTAGCTATTATTCTTAGCTTTGTTCCACACTATTGTATTGTGTGACTCTGATTGCTTTTAAGATTTTATATTTATCGATGGTTTTAAACAATTTGGTTACAACATGCTTTCCTATAGTTTTATTCACACTTTTTCTTTTTGAAGTACTTTGAATCTATTGGAATTGTGAGTTTACAGGTTTCATCAAATTTGGAAAAGTTTTGGCCATTTATTTCTTTAAACACTTTTTCCATATCCACCCTTCTCTCCAACAGAGATTTAAATTTATGTATATGTGGTTACTTTTTGTCACTGATACTCTGCTAATTCTTTTCCCTAATGTTTTCCTCTCTGTATTTCATTTTGGATAGTCTCAATTTATTTGTCTTTATATCCACAGATCTATTTCTCTATAGTGTTAATCTGTTTCTAATCCTATCCAGTATTTACCATCTCAAATATTGTTTTAATACCCTTGCATGTTATTTTATCATGGCATCATTGCTAGGAATGTTTAAACTAATTTTTTCCTCTTTATGAGTCATTATTTTCCTGCTTCTTTGAAAGTCTTACACTTTTTATTAGATGTCAGAAATTGTGAATTGTATCTGTTTGGGGTGCTGGACATTTTTCATTCATGTAAATGTGATGAAGTTTTGTCCTGAGATGCAGTTAATCTTATTTGGAAATCATTTAATCATTTTGACACTTGCTTTTAAGCTTATTCTAGATCTAAGTTTGCCCCATTATAGAAACAAAATCCTCTGTACTCCAATCAATGCCTTCTAGATTATGAGGAGGGTTTTTTGTTTCATTTTGTTTCCCTTAACTCAGTTTCTTCAGCTGAAAACTTCCTCTGAAGATCTCTGGAGTGTTCTGTTTATACAACCCTCATCTTTTCAATACTTTGTCACTCAAAATCATGCATCTTTGGCTTTCCATGAATTTCAACTATCTTTATCAATTCAAGGAGACCTCAGGGTTCTGCCCAATTTGCCTTCTTTGTGCCATGTCTTGTAGTCTCTCTCAAAGGTAAGCTCAGGCAATCTTAGGACTTAATTTACGTTTTCCCAAATCACTATTCTTGATTGCCTAATATTCAATGTCCTAAAAAATGTTATTTCATAAAGATTGCCTGATTTCCTTTTGTGCTTTTGTCTGGTTTTGGTTTTTGCTTTTAATTGTTTCAGGCATGACGGTAAATCTGATCCCTGTAACTCAAACTTATCCTGAGGTGGATATCTGGATTCTTTGTAATTTCATAATTATATTAGTCTACATTTTAGTTCCTTGGTCAGGGTTTAGTTAAGAATATAATTTTTCAAAATGAGTCAATATATAATACAAGATTTATTCTCTAAAATTTAATTAGGATAATTTTTCAGAATATAGCCTCACTATTTTGGGGATTCCGTTGTCAATAAAAATTTTTGACATATAGTCCCAAACTGAAGACTGCTTAGGTGTAAAGAAACTGCTATTTTATTTTTTTTTCCACTTAGAAATTTCTTATTTGAGAACAGTATAACACCATGGACCACACTACTTATATGATCAAAAGTTTGAAATTTCTTTTTCTCCAGAAGAGTATGTCCAAAGATCATTGACTTAGAAAAATCACTTCAGTTCAGTTCAGTTGCTTAGTCCAACTCTGTGACCCCATGTACTGCAGCATGCCAGGCTTCCTAGTCCATCCCCAACTCATATTGCTTGTTCAAACTCATATCCATCGAGTTGGTGATGCCATTTAACCATCTCATCCTCTGTCATCCCCTTCTCTTTCTGTCTTCAATCTTTCCCAGAATAAGGGTCTTTTCCAATGAGTCAGTTGTTCCCATCAGCCTTAGCATCAGTCCTTCCAATGAATATTCAGGACTGTTTTCTTTAGGATTGACTGGTTGGATCTCCTTGCAATTCAAGGGACTCTCAAGAGTCTTCTCCAACACTACAGTTCAAAAGCATCAGTTCTTCAGCACTCAGCTTTCTTTATGGTCCAACTCACATCCATACATGACTCCTGGAAAACTCATATCTTTGACAATACAGACCTTTGTTGGCAAAGTAATGTCTCTGGTTTTTAATATACTGTCTATGGTTTGTCACAGTTTTTCTTCCAAGGAGCAAGGTCTTTTAACTTCATGGCTGCATTCACCATCTGCAATGATTTTGGAGCCCAATAAAATAAAGGCTTTCACTGTTTCCATTGTTTCCCTATCTATTTTCCATGAAGTGATGGGACCAGATGCCATGATCTTCGTTTTTTGAATGCTCTTTTAAGCCAACTTTTTCACTCTCCTCTTTCACTTTCATCAAGATGCTCTTTAGATCTTTTTTGCTTTCTCCCACAAGGGTGGTGTCATCTGCATATTTGAAGTTATTGATATTTCTATGAGCATCTTGATTCCAACTTGCTCTTCATCCAGTCAGGCATTTCACATGATGTAATCTGTATATAAGTTAAATAAGCACTGTGACAATATACAGCCTTGATGTACTTCTTTCCCAGTTTGGAACCAGTCTGTTGTTTCATGTCCAGTTCTCTGTTGCTTCTTGACCCGGATACAGATTTCTCAGGAGGCAGGTAAGATGGTCTGGTATTCCCATCACTTTAAGAATTTTCCACTGTTTGTTGTGATCAACACAGTCAAAGGCTTTGACACAGCAAATAATTCAGAAGTAGATTTTTTGGGGAATTCTCTAGCTTTTTCTATGAGCCAATGGATATTGGTGATTAGATCTCTGGTTCCTCTGCCTTTTCTAAGTCCAGCTTGAACATCTTGAAGTTCTTGGTTCACATACTGTTGAAGCCTCATTTGGAGAATTTTGAGCATTACTTTGCTAGTATGTGAGATAAGTGCAATTGTGCTATAGTTTGAACATTCTTTGGCATTTCCTTTTTTGGGATTGGAATGAATCGGATCTTTTCCAGTCCTGTGCCAATGCTGTGTTTTCCAAAGTTGCTGGCATATTGAGTGCAGCTCTTTAACAGCATCATCTTTTAGGATTTGAACTAGCTCAGCTGGAATTCCATCATCTCCTCTAGCTTTGTGTGTAGTGATGCTTCCCAAGGCCCAATTGAAAACTGACTTAGGGAGAATGATTTCTCCTGCAATTTAATGTTTATTTGGAAAAAGGGAAAAATAGAAATAACAAACTCTGGACAGTATCTATGTGACATTGCGGAACTGACTCCTCTATCTTTGTTAATACCTAATTCTTACAAGATGTTCGACTGGTTTTTCAGAACACATGAATATAGTTTGGTTGGTGTAACTGTGTCCAATCAGGATGCATTTGCCATGTAAATAATTAATATTTTTCTCACTTCTGTTAATGTGTGAGGAATTAGACTAGGAGATTTTCTAGGTCATTCATTTATTGTTTTCTCTAAACAGAGGTTGTTCTTCTGCATGCAGATTACATATTAAATACATACAGTTTTATAGATGACTAGAGTACTAATAAAAGAAGCAAATAGAAAAGGTAAGAATTTGTTTTTTATCCTTTTTTCCAATGATTTCATGAAGTGCAAATCTTAACAAAAACTCTCAAAAGTACTTTAAGAATGGTTTCTTATAACGTGAACAATACAGGTTTTGGCATTTTAGCATTTCTAACCTTGCTATCTGACTTGAGGGAAGACCTTTTCTCTTTCTTTTTCAGATTTTGCACCTGAAGTATAGCCATAATATGCTTTGCTCTTCTATGGACTACATAAGTTAGCTGTAAAATTCAAGTTGAAAAACACTACCTATTACAATCATAATATACAACCTCATGACATGTGTCATTGTTGAATTAATGCTTACTGTAATGGTAAAATGCAAATTTTGAGTCTGTCTTAGATAATTTTATTATAAAGAGTCAGATAGAACAAATAGTTCTATCTGATGCAGTCTGCATGAGAGTGAAAATAATATGGTTAAAAAATTAAATAAATAGGCAATATTAGCTAACAATAGAAGGGAAATATCTTGGAATCTATTTTTCTTATCAAAGGATAGAAAGAAAGTGAAAGTGAAGTTGCTCAGTCGTGTCTGACTCTTTGCGACCCCATGGACCGTAGCCTACCAGGCTTCTCTGTCCATGGGATTCTCTAGGCAAGAATACTGGCGTGGGTTGTCATTTTCTTCTCCAGGGGATCTTCCCCATCCAGGGATCATACTAGAGTCACCCACATTGCAGGCAGACGTTTTTACCCTCTGAACCACCATGGAAGCCCAAGCAAAGTGTAGAGGCCTTTTCAAATCAAATCAAATCTGAAAATTGCCTTTATTCCTATTAAAGTACCAAGAGTATCCATACAGCAAGGCAGGGATCATGTAAAGCTGAGAAATCATTCCCAGAGTACATCATTGCATTTGGCATTTTGCAGGGGGATGAAGTAAAATCCTGAGATTTTAATATTATACATTTCTGTGTAGATATTAAAAAGTTTATATGATTCTCTAAGTGTGTATATTGAACCATCGCATAGACAAAGACTAAAAATCTCTGAAACATAGTATTTGTGATTGGTGTGATTCAGAATAAGAAATTTCCCTTAGCAACAAATAACTGTGTTAATATTCCATAAATATGATATATGTCCATCCATCAATAGGTACTTATGTTGTTTTCATATTTTGTCAGTTATAAATAATAGTGCAATAAATAAAGGGGTGCATGTATCTTTCTTAATTAGCATTTTAGTATTCTTCAGCTAAATACCTAGAAATGAAATAGTTGGATCACGTGGGAATTCTATTCTTAATATGTGATGAATCTCTATACTGCTTCCCACAGGGGATGTACCAGTTTACCTTCCCACCAAAAGTGTATGAGGGTTCTTTTTTTTCCATATCCTCTTCCACATTTGTTATTTTTTGCCTTTTTGATAATAGTTATTTTAATAGGTGTGAAGTAGTATCTTACTATGGGTTTTGATTTGCATTTCCTTGACAGTGTTGTTAAACATTTTTTAGTGCCTGTTGGCCATCTCTTTGTCGGGAAACGTCTTCTTTTAAAATTTGAGTTGTTTGATTTTTTTGTTGTTGTTGAATTGTATGGGCTCTTTACATACTTTGAATATTAACCCCTTATCAGATATGTGACTTGCAAATATATTGACAATTTGGTAAGTGGTCATTTCATTCTGCTGATGGTTTCCTTTGCTGTTAAAAAGCTTCTTAGTTTTATATAGTTCTATTTGGTTATTTTTGCTTTTGTTTCTCCATGTGAGAAGATATCTCCAGAAATACATTACTAAGACCCATGTCAAAGGGCATACTGTCTATGTTTTCTTCTCAAAGTTTTATAGTTTTATGTCTTACATCCAAGTTTTTAATCCATTTTGAGTTAATTTGTGTATATGGTATAAAATAGTGGTTTAGTTTCATTCCTTTACATATGGCTGTTCAGTTTTCCTAATTCCATCTATCTTTTCACTATTGTTATGTTCTTCACTCCTTTATTGTAAATTAATTATCCGTATATGTATAGGTTTATGTCTGGGCTCTCAATTCTGTTCCAATGATCAACATGTCTATATTTCTGCCAGTACCATGCTATTTTGATTACTGTATACTGTAGTATAATTTGAAATCAGGGTATGTGATACTTCCAACTGTGTTCTTCTTTCTTAAGATTACTTTGGTTATCTTGGGTCTTCTGAGGTTCCATACAAATTTTAGAACTTTTTTGTTTTATTTTCTATTTTAAAAATCTCTGGGGATTTTGATAGTTACATTTAATCTATAGATTGCTTTAGGTAATGTAGTCATTTTGACAATATTAATTCTTCCAATCAGTGGCCACACAATGTCTTTCTATTTGTTGTATTCAATTTATTTCAACAATGCCATTGTTTTCAGTATACAGGTCTTTTGCCTTTTTGGTTAAATTGCGTTATAGATTCATTTTGTTGTTATTTTAAATAAGATTGTTTTCTTCAATTCTCTTTTTACTAGTTCATTGTTGGTGGATAGAAACAATTGATTTTGAAATTCATTTTTTGCATTATACAACTTTCTATATTCATTTATTATTAGATTTTTGGGGGTAAACTCTTTAGGGTTTTCTATAAATGAAATCTTGTCATCTGCAAATGGTGACAATTTTACTTCTCTTCCAATTTGGATGACTTTCCTTTTTCTTACCTAGTTGTTTGATGACCAGAACTTGTTGATCAAAAGTGATAAGAGTGAATATTCTTATCTTATGTCTGATCTTAGAGAGCTAGCTTTCAGTTTTCACCATTTAATATTATGTTAGTTCTGGCTTTGTCATATATAACTTTTATATATGACAGTCCTGGGTGTTCATTGGAAGGACTGATGTGGAAGCTGAAACTCCAATAGTTTGGCCACCTCATGTGAAGAGCTAACTCGTTGGAAAAGACCCTGATGCTGGGAAGGATAGGGGGCAGGAGGAGAAGGGGACGACAGAGGATGAGATGGCTGGATGGCATCACCAATTCGATGGACATGAGTTTGGGTAGATTCCGAGAGTTGGTGATGGACAGGGAGGCCTGGTGTCCTGTGGTTCATGGGGCTGCAAAGAGTTAGACATGACTGAGCAACTGAGCTGAACTGAGAGCTTATTTTTTTGCCAAAAAACAGTCACATGCATGTGTATGTAATATATGTGAGTTTGCAAAGATGTTCCATGATACATTTTGATGATGATGAATGATGCTGTATTTCCTTAATCATCTTTCAGTTTTTCATTACAGATAGGTAAAAATATTCAAAAAGTAACAACAAAATAATAAGGTAAAGTTCAGTTCAATCACTCAGTCATGTCTGACTCTTTGCAACCCCATGAACTGCAGCACGCCAGGCCTCCCTATCCATCACCAACACCCGCAATCCATCCAAATCTATATCCATTGAGTCGGTGATGTCATCCAACCATCTCATCCTCGGTCGTCCCCACCTCCTCCTGCCCTCAGTCTTTCCCAGAATCAGGGTCTTTTCAAATGAGTCAGCTCTTTGCATGAGGTGGCCAAAGTACTGGAGTTTCAGCTTCAACATCAGTCCTTCTAATGAACACCCAGGACTGATCTCCTTTAGGATGGACTTGTTGGATCTCCTTGCAGTTCAAGGAACTCTCAAGGGTCTTCTCCAACACCACAGTTCAAAAACATTGATTCTTTGGGACTCAGCTTTCTTTGAAGACCAACTGTCACATTAGTACATAACTACTGGAAAAACCATAACTTTGACTGGACAGACCTTTGTTGGCAAAGTAATGTCTCTGCTTTTTAACATGCTGTCTAGGTTTATAATAACTTTTCTTCCAAGGAGCAAGCCTTGTTTAATTTCATGGCTGCAGTCACCATCTGTAGTGATTTTAGAGAGCCATAAAATAAAGTCTAACACTGTTTCCACTATTTCCCCATCTATTTTCCATGAAGTGATGGAACCAGATGCCATGATTTTCATTTTCTGGATGTTGAGCCTTAAGCTAACTTTTCCACTCTCCTCTTTCACTTTCCTCAAGAGGCTCTTTAGTTCTTCTTAGCTTTCTGCCATAACTGTGGGGTCATTTGCATATCTTCTGCTGGTGCTGCTGCTGCTAAGTCGCTTCAGTCATCTGACTTGTGCGACCCAGAGTCGTGTCTGACTCTGTGCGACTCTGACTGCAGACCACCAGGCTCCCCCATCCATGAGATTTTCCAGGGAAGAGTACTGGAGGGTGCCATTGCCTTCTCTGCTGCATATCTGAGGTTGTTGATATATCCCTTGGCAATCTTGATTCCAGTTTCTGCTTTATCCAGCACAGCGTTTCTCATGATGTACTCTGCATATAAGTTAAATAAGCAGGGTGACAATATACCAGCCTTGACATACTCCTTTTCCTATTTGAAACCAGTCTGTTTTTCCATGTGCACTTCTAATTATTGCC
Organism: Antilocapra americana; assembly: GCA_007570785.1. Classification (NCBI taxonomy): domain Eukaryota; kingdom Metazoa; phylum Chordata; class Mammalia; order Artiodactyla; family Antilocapridae; genus Antilocapra; species Antilocapra americana. Next base: position 7,275,051 of record ML660200.1, on the reverse strand, counting down.
TCCTGACCTGCATACAGATTTGTCAAGAGGCAGGTCACATAGTCTGGTATTCCATCTCTTTAAGAATTTTCCAAACTTTGCTGTGGTCCACACAGTCAAAGACTTTGACATAGTCAATAAAGCAGAAGTAGATGTTTTTCTGGAACTCTCTTGCTTTTTTGATGATCCAACGGATGTTGGCAATTTGATCTCTGGTTTCTGTGTCTTTTCTAAATCCAGTTTGAACATCTGGAAATTCATGTTTCACATACTGTTGAAGCCTGGCTTGGAGAATTTTGAGCATCACTTTGCTAACATGTGAGATGAGTGCAATTGCGTGGTAATTTGAACATTTTTTGGCATTGCTTTTCTTTGGGATTGGAATGAAAACTGACCTTTTCCAGTCCTGTGGCCATGGCTGAGTTTTCCAAATTTGCTGGCATATTGAGTGCGGCACTTTCATAGCAGCATCTTTCAGGATTTGAAATAGCTCCACTGGAATTCCATCACCTCCACTAGCTTTGTGCATAGTGATGCTTCCTGAGGCCCACTTGACTTCACATCCCAGGATGTCTGGTTCTAGGTGAGTGACCACATAATCATGATTATCTGGGTCATGGAGATCTTTTTTGTATAGTCTTCTGTGTATTCTTGCCACCTCTTCTTAATATCTTCTGCTTCTGTTAGGTCCATACCATTTCTGTCCTTTATGGTGCCCATCTTTGTATGAAGTGTTCCCTAGGTATCTCTAATTCTCTTGAAGAGATCTCTAGTCTTTCCCATTCTATTGTTTTCCTTTATTTCTTTGCATTGATCACTGAGGAAGGCTTTCTTATCTCTCCTTGCTATTCTTTGGAACTCTGCATTCAAATGGGAATGTTTTTCCTTTTCTCCTTTGCCTTTCACTTCTTTTCTATTCACAGCTATTTGTAAGGCCTCCCCAGACAACCATTTTGCATTTTTGAATTTCTTTTTCTTGGGGATGGTCTTGATCCCTGCCTCCTGGACAATGTCACGAACCTCTGTCCATAGTTCATAAGGCACTCTAACAGATCTAATCCCTTGAATATATTTATCACTTCCACTGTATAATCGTATGGGATTTGATTTAGGTCAGACCTGAATGGTCTAGTGGCTTTCTCTACTTTCTTCAATTTAAGTCTAAATTTGGAAATAAGGAGTTCATGATCTGGGCCACAGTCAGGTCCCAGTCTTGTTTTTCCTGGATGTATAAAACTTCTCCATCTTTATCTGCAAATAATACAGTCAATCTGATTTCAGTGTTGACTGTCTGGTGATGTGCATGTGTAGAGTCTTCTCTTATGTTATTGGGAGAGAGTGTACAACCAGTGTATTCTCTTGACAAAACTCTATTAGCCTTTGTCCTGCTTAATTCTGTACTGTAAGGCCAAATTTGCCTGTTACTCCAGTTATTTCTTGACTTTCTACTTTTGCATTCCCATCCTCTAAAATGAAAAGGACACCTCTTTTTGGCTGTTAGTCTAGAAGGTCTTGTAAGTCCTCATAGAATTGTTCAGCTTCAGCTTCTTCAACATTACTACTCAGGGCATAGACTTTAATTACTGTGATATTGAATGGTTTGCCTTGCAGACAAACGGAGATCATTCTGTTGTTTTTGAGACTGCATCCAAGTTCGGCATGTCAGACTCTTTTGGTGACTATGATGGCTATTCCATTTCTTCCAAGGGATTCTTGCCCACATATTCTGAACAAGAACAATATACAGTATATTGTTGTTTAGTTCCTCATCCATGGCTGACTCTTTTGTGTCCCCATGGACTGTAGCCTGTCAGGCTGCTCTGTCCATGTGATTTTTCAGGCAAGAACACTTGTGGTGGTGGTTTAAGTTGCTAAGTCATGTCCAACTCTTGCGACTCCATGTACTGTAGCCTGCCAAGCTCCTCTGTCTATGGGGTTCTCCAGGTAAGAACACTGGAATGGATTGCCATTTCCTTCTCTGAGGATCTTTTCAGTTCAGGAATTAAACCCTAATCTCTTGCATTGCAGACAGATTCTTTACCACTGAGTCATCAGGTAAACCTCATGGAATAGTACATACAACAGCACAAAACATCAGACAACATACCATGTTTAGGCAACTAAAAATTTCTCAGTTTTGCTGAAATGTATGTTTTGAGGTAGGAGAGAAGTGAGAAATGATGGACAGAATAGGAAAGAGATATATATTGTAGATAATTATATGTCATGCCAAGAATTTCAGATTTATCCTAAAGAAGACACAAATCTATTAAATAGTTTTATAACAGATAAATCACTAGATTTCACTTCAGATAAATTGATTTTTAAAGAATGGCAATGAATGCTGTACTCTTTTAGATAATAATGAATCTAAGTGTTTTGTTATTGCACTTTGTAGTCATCTGGAAAATACATAAAAGGAACAGCAGTGTTACTGAGAGAGCTGTTCAGCATTCTGGCCCCAGGAAAAAGGTGAGCATAACATGATTTCTTATACCAGAGGGCAAGACCTTCCCAGCAGATTTTTGACCTGGTAAATTATGTGTGCACACTATTTTCCCCCATGAGTTACTGAATTGAGTTGTTATTCTTGTAGGTCAGGATCTTTAAAAACTATTTTGTGTTTACTTTCATGATCATGATTACTTTATAAGCCATCATTTTGGGGGATAATGCCTAGGTTGTTTGGTACTTTGGGATCTTAGAAGTTACATTAATTTAGACACAATAATAAATGATATGGGACTCTACTGAGGTACAATGCATATATCCATCAGCAAATGTCTACAGGGCAATTTTCAATCAATGCCTTAATAACAACACTGATTTCTAGTTATAAAACTTTATCTGACAAAGCCATCTAACTAGCCATTCGAAGATCATACAAATATCAACATAGATGATGCTAGAATGTTATTTATCCATAGGTTCATTCTAACCACACGCACATAGATCTTCTTTCAGAAAAATAAATACTTTTAAAGGTTTCAACTTCAACCTGATTTAAAAATGAACTAACTTATAATTGACTAATTTTTTGTTTTAAATTGCATAAATTTAGTCACAATTTCTAGTATAAGCCAAGGTGAAAGGAGATGACTTTACCAATGCCCCTGGTCATAGCTATAGCAGATAGTCACTCTTTGTTTTTAGTATTCTGTGATCACCTGGCAAATGGAATAAATTTACCAACTGATGCAATCCTTTCCATTAAGTAAATTTCAAGGAATACTGCTTCTGCTCCCACTGATGTGATTTCCAGTATCTGGCACTTGTACCATGTATAACAAATAATCATTGGTTTTTATTCTGAGTTTGGCCTGGCATTCACCCAGGAGTGAACAGTTTTTCATCATTCTTCCTCACCATGAGATGTCGCTTATGTAATAGGATAATACAGAGACTATCTCTAGTTCATTGATATTTATAACCCAAGACAGGATATGAACTTAGGGATCCCTGCTTTATGCATTATTAAGCCATACTCTTTATACATTTTTCATAGGGACAGTGCTGTTTTTTTGTTTTCCATGCTATTTCCTTACTTCCCCTCTTTTTCCATCTCAGTGGAACTCCATCACTCTGTTTCTTCCAAACAGGTCACACCCTTGCTGCATCAAGAATTTTAACGAGAGTCATAAATCTGTGGTGTCCACATACTTGGAAATCTCTTGCTGACCTTATCCTTTATCATTTTTGCATGAGGATCTGTTATGACTTTGAGTAATGGTATGTTTAAAGAAAATACATGTTATATAAATAGGTTGTGCCCTATGTTACACAATGAGGATGCTGGCCTTCTGTCAACAGGCCATTCTCCTGGTTGCTGGTTTTCCACCAGTAGAGTTTCTGTTATGAAGCTCCCACCTCCTGTTTTCATAATTAAACTGTGTTTCTTTTGCTGTCACATTACTTCTCTCTCAATCAAGAACATATGATTTAGCAAAAAGAGCATTTATTTATTTTAGTGTGACATTAGCTTTATTTTTTTAAATCTTTGCAATAAATTTTTATTTTATCAGAGCATAATTTCTTTACAGTGTTATGTTAACAATGAAGTGAATCAGTTATATGGGTGTATATATATATATATATATATATCCCCTGCCTCCCACCCTGTCCCCATTCCACCTTACTAGGTCATCGTGGGGCACCAAGCTAAGCTTCCTGTACTTTATAGCAGGTACTGACTAGTTACCTGTATTACACATGGTAGTGCATGTGTCAGTCTTAAGAAAGAAACCCACAAGACAAGCCCAAAACAATTAAGAGAATGGTAATAGGAACATACATGTCGATACTTACCTTATTGTAAGTGGATTAAATGTTCCAACTGAAAGACACAAATTGGCTGAAAGAGCATTTAAAAGTAAAAAAAAAAAAAAGGCAGATGTGAAATCTGGATTGGTCATCTACCTGCAAAGTGATTCACCATTCCTGATCTGTGAAATGGATAAAATAAAACTAACTTCAGATGACTGCTGTAAGTCTTAAGCTATGTAATACAAGTAAAATGCTAATATTTTAGCTGTCCTAGAATAAATTCTATTGACTTCCCTGGTGGCTCAGACAGCAAAGTGTCTGCCTATAATGTGGGAGACCTGGGTTCAATCCCTGGGTTGGGAAGATCTCCTGGAGAAGGAAATGGCAACCCACTCCAGTAGTCTTGCCTGGAAAATCCCATGGATGGTAGAACCTAGTAGGCTAGGGTTGTTGCTACTGTAATATTCTGAACACAATTAACTCTTGACTATTGACACATGGAATGGGAGAATTTAACTCAGATGACCACTAGATCTACTACTGTGGGCAGGAATCCCTTAGAAGAAATAGAGTAGCCATCATGGTCAACAAAAGAGTCCAAAATGCAGTACTTGGATGCAATCTCAAAAATGACAGAATGATCTCTGTTCGTTTCCAAGGCAAATCATTGAATATCATGGTAATCCAAGCCTACGCCCCAACCAGTAATGCTGAAGAAGCTGAAGTTGAATAGTTCTATGAAGACCTACAAGATCTTTTAGAACTAACCCACAAAAAAAGATGTCCTTTTCATTACAGGGGACTGGAATGCAAAATTAGGAAGTCAGAAAACACCTAGAGTAACAGGCAAATTTGGCCTTGGAGTACAAAATGAAGCAGGGCAAAGGGTAATAGAGTTCTGCCAAGAGAACACACTGGTCATAGAAAACACTCTCTTGCAACAACACAAAAAAAGACTCTACACATGGACATCACCAGGTGGTCAACATCGAAATCAGATTGATTATATTCTTTGCAGCCAAAGATGGAGAAGTTCTATTCAGTCAGCAAAAACAAGTCAGGGAGCTGACTGTGGCTTGGATCATTAACTTCTTATTGCCAAATTCGGATTTAAATTGAAGAAAGTAGGGAAAACCACTAGACCATTCAGATATGACCTAAATCAAATCCTTGCAATTATACAGTGGAAGTGAGAAATAGATTTAAGGGACTATATCTGATAGACAGTGCCTGGCAAATTATGGACAGAGGTTCATGACACTGTACAGGAGACAAGGATTAAGACCATAACCAAGAAAAAGAAATGCAAAAAAAGCAAAATGGCTGTCTGAGGAATAGCTGTGAAAAGAAGAGAATTAAAAAGCAAAGGAAAAAAGGAAAGATATTCCCATCTGAATGCAGAGTTCCAAAGAATAACAAGGAGAGATAAGAAAGCCTTCCTTAGCAATCAATGCAAAGAAATAGAGGAAAACAACAGAATGGGAAAGACTAGAGATCTCTTCAAGAAAATTAGAGATTCCAAGGAAACATTTCATTCAAAGATGGGCTCAATAACGGACAGAAATTGTATGGACCTAACAGAAGCAGAAGATATTAAGAAGAGGTGGCAAGAATACACAGAAGAACTGTACAAAAAAGATCTTCACAACCCAGATAATCACGATGGTATGATCACTCACACTCAGCTAGAGCCAGACATCCTGGAATGTGAAGTCAATGGGCCATAGAAAGCCTAACTACAAACAAAGCTAGTGAAGGTGATGGGATTCCAGTTGAGCTATTTCAAATCCTAAAAGATGATGCTTTGAAAATGCTGCATTCAATATGCCAGCAAATTTGGAAAACTCAGAAGTGGCCACAGGACTAGAAAAGGTCAGTTTACAATCCTATGCCAAAGAAAGGCAATGTCAAAGAATGCTCAAACTACTGCACAATTGCACTCATCTCACATGCCAGTAAAGTAATGTTCAAAATTGGCCAATCCAGTCTTCAGCAATACATGAACTGTGAAATTCCAGATGTTCCAGCTGGTTTTAGAAAAGGCAGAGGAACCAAAGGTCAAATTGCCAACATCCACTGGATTATCAAAAAAGCAAGAGAGTTCCAGAAAAAACATCTGCTTCTGCTTTATTGACTATGCCAAAGCCTTTGACTGTGTGGATCACAATAAACTGTGGGAAATTCTTAAAGAGATGGGAATACAAGACCATCTGGCCTGTCTCTTGAGAAACTGGTATGCAGGTCAGGAAGCAATAGTTAGAACTGGACATGAGCAACAGACTGGTTCCAAATAAGAAAAGGAATATGCCAAGGCTGTATATTGTCACCTTGCTTATTTAACTTATATGCAGAGTACATCATGAAAAACGCTGGGCTGGAAGAAGCACAAGCTGGAATGAAGATTGCCAGGAGAAATAGCAATAACCTCAGATATGCAGATGACACCACACTTATGGCAGAAAGTGAAGAGGAACTAAAAAGCCTCTTGATGAAAGTTTAAGAGGAGAGTGAAAAAGTTGGCTTAAAGCTCAACATTCAGTAAACTAAGATCATGGCATCTGGTCCCATCACTTCATGGGAAATAGATGGGGAAACAGTGGAAACACTGTCAGACTTTATTTTGGGGGGCTCCAAAATCACTGCAGATGGTGATTGCAGCCATGAAATCAAAAGACGCTTACTCCTTGGAAGAAAAATTATGGCCAACCTGGATAGCATATTTAAAAGCAGAGACATTACTTTGCCAACAAAGGTCCATCTAGTCAAGGCCATGGTTTGTCCAGTAGTCATATATGGATGTGAGAGTTGGACAGTGAAAAAGGCTGAGTGCCGAAGAATTGCTGCTTTTGAACTGTGGTGTTGGAGAAGACTCTTGAGAGTCCCTTGGACTGCAAGGAGATCCAACAAGTCCATCCTAAAGGAGAACAGTCCTGGCTGTTCATTGGAAAGACTGCTGTTGAAGCTGAAACTCCAATACTTTGGCCACCTGATGCAAAGAGTTGACTCATTCTAATAGACCCTGATGCTGGGAAGGATTGGGGGCAGGAGGAGAAGGAGATGAAAGATGATGAGAAGGCTGTATGGCATCACCGACTTGATGGACATGGGTTTCGGTAGACTCCAGGAATTGGTGATGAACAGTGAGGCCTGGCGTGCTGCAGTTCATGGGGTCACAAAGATTCAGACACGACTGAGTGACTGAATTGATCTGAACTGATTGACACATGGCATGTGGAATTGAAACGTTTCTTTATTTTGCCCCTCTTGTGGCAGATAAGAAAAGTAAGACATAGAAATGATGTTGCTCCAAGAGCAGGGGATAAAAATAGAATTAGCTGGCCTACTACTCTCATGATACTTCAAATCCAAATCATGCCATAGTCTATTTTACTACATTTTCCCCATTAACACTTTCAAATCAATAGTATTATTCCTCTTCTCAGATCATAGCATGTATTTGTGGATGACTTTGAACGTAATAATCAAACACTCTGTCTCACTCACTGCAGTCTAATGTTTCATGTGAAAATTGGAATTTGTGATATTTTTCATGTTAAACAATTTTATAATTCCGGTATTTTATTTCAGTAATGACATATGCAAAATTATTTTACTGAGTAGACAAAGCAAATTTCACTGGCTCAATGCACTGGAATACATTTAAGCCTTGCTAGCCAAAGTAATTAAAATATTTTGTTTAAGGCATTCTGAGTACCAACTACTTTTTTAGTCTCTGATGAGTACTTCCTGGCCTAATAGAGAAACCAAATGTTATGCTGATTTTTTTTTCCTCCTTAAAACATAATGTTATGTTGCATGATTGGTTTAGTGAATATAAATATTAGAAAAGGGAGATATAATCATTTGACTCTTGTAGAGATCACATTTCATTGAAAAATCAGTTGGTTGGATTTAAATAAACTTACTTTCCAAGAAACCTGTATGCAGGTCAGGAAGCAACAGTTAGAACTGCACCTGGAACAACAGACTGGTTCCAAATAGGAAAAGGAGAACGTCAAGGCTGTATATTTTCACCCTGCTTATTTAACTTATATGCAGAGTACATTACAAGAAATGCTGAGCTGGATGAAGCACAAGCTGGAATCAGGATTTCCAGGAGAAATATCAATAACCTCAGATGACACCACCCTTATGGCAGAAAATTAAGAAGAACTAAAGAGCCTCTTGCTGAAAGTCAAAGAGAAGAGTGAAAAAGTTCACTTAAAGCTTAACATTCAGAAAACTAAGATCACAGCATCTGGCCCCATCACTTCATGGCAAACAGATGGAGAAACAGTGGAAACAGTGGCTGGCTTTATTTTTGGGGACTCCAAAATCACTGCAGATGGTGATTGCAGCCATGAAATTAAAAGACCCTTACTCGTTAGAAGGAAAGCTATGACCAACCTAGACAGCATATTAAAAAGCAGAGACATTACTTTGCCAACAAAGGTCCATCTAGTCAAAGCTATGGTTTTTCCAGCAGTCATGTTTGGATGTGAGAGTTGGACTATAAAGAAAGCTGAGCACAGAAGAATTGAGGCTTTTGAACTGTGGTGTTGGAGAAGACTCTTGAGAGTCCCTTGGACTGCAAGGAGATCCAACAAGTCCATCCTAAAGGAGATCAGTCCTGGGTGTTCATTGGAAGGACTGAAAATGAGATGGTTGGATGGCATCACCGACTCAATGGACATGGGTTTGGGTGGACTCTGGGAGTTGGTGATGGACAGAGAGGCCTGGCTTGCTGCAGTTCATGGGGTTGCAAACATTCAGACATGACTGAATGACTGAACTGAACTGACTTTCCAAGATCACAAAATTTGAGAGACTTCACGGTTTTGATGTTGTTCAGTGCTAAGTCATGTCTAACTCTATGTGACCTCATGGACTTCAGCACACCAGGCTTTCTTGTCCTTCACTATCTCCCAGAGTTTGCACAAACTCATGCCCATTGAGTCAGTGATACCATCCAACCATCTCATTCTCTGTCACCCACTTCTCCTCCAACTCTCAATCTCTCCCAGAATCAGCATCTTTTCCAATGAGTCACTTCTTTGCATCAGGTAGCCAAAGTAGCTTCAGCTTCAGACATCAGTCCTTCCAATAGTCAGAGTTGATTTCCTTTAGTATTGACTGCTTTGATCTCCTTGCTATCCAAGGGCCTCTCAAGAGTCTTCTCTAGCACCATAATTTGAAAGCATCAGTTCTTGGGCTCTCAGCCTTCTTTATGGTCCAACTCTCACATTCATACATGACTACTGGAAAAAGCACAGCTTTGACTATATGGAATTTTGTTGACAAAACATAACTTTTCTTCCAAGGAGCAAGCATCTTTTAATTTTGTGACTGCAGTCACCATCTGCAGTGATTTTGGAGCCAAAGAATGTAAATTTGCCACTGTTTCCACTTTTTACCTACCTATTTGCCATGAAGTGATGGGACCGTATGTCATGATCTTAATTTTTTGAATGCCAGCTTTTTCACTCTCTTCTTTCACCCTCATCAAGAGTTTCTTTAGTTCTTATTCAATTTTCACCATTAGAGTGGTATCATCTACATATCTGAGGTTGTTGATATTTCTCTTGGCAAACTTGAATCCAGTTTGTGATTCATTCAGCCCAGAATTTCACAGGATGTACTTTCTATAGAAGTTAAATAAGCAGGGTGACTATATACAACCTTGTCATACTCCTTTCCCAGTTTTGAGCTAGTCAGTTGTTCCATGTCTGTTTCTAACTGTGGCTTGCAGGTTTCTCAGGAGGCAGGTGAGGTGGTCTGATATTCCCATAAGTTTAAGAATTTTCCATGGTTTGTTGTGATCCATACAAGCAAAGGCTTTAGCATAGTTAATGAATCAAAAGTAAATATTTTCCTGGAATTCCCTGGCTTTTTCTGTGATCCAACAGATATTGGCAATTTCATCTCTGGTTCCTCTGCCTTTTATAAATCCAACTTGTACATCTGGAAGTTCTCAGTTCACATCCTGTTGAAGCCTAACTTGAAGGATTTTGAGCATCACAGTTTTGCTAAACTGTTATTTGTCAGAGTGCTTAACACAATATGAAGACAAATAGATATTAACAAAGTATGTAGTTATTCATTTAAAATGTCTTTTTCCATGGAGAACACACCAAAGTTCATAGCTTTAAGTTTCTAATACTTATTATATCTGATTACAAAAGATAACACTGTGAAGTTTTGATTATTCAGGGATTGACTTGGTATGTTAATCAGGTTCTTGATTTTCTCTTCTCTCTCCTTGCTCTGCAAACTCCATGGTCATATCAGTATTTACTAGCAACTCAGTTAGAATGAAGGGAAAAGACCAAAGAAAATACAAATTTAAATAGTATTCTTTTATTATTGAATTATCTTTTTAATTTAAAAATTATAGAGGAAACATCTAAAGCATCAGATTTTATTTAAAGTTTTTAGATTATCTATATATTTAATATATCAAAACATTTTCTCTTCACTAGTTCTATGGTGTTCAAAGATATATTTTGGCCAGGTGAAAAATGGGTACAGATGATAATTTTGGTTTATCAATTCTGTTGGTTCATGAAGAATTTCTGTTTTGTTTGATTCTGTCTGTTTTACTAATTGGATGAATGATTTTCTCAAGTTTATGTATACTCAAGAGGGACATTTAGCATTGAAAGACTGCATGTGTGTGTGTGTGTGTGTGTGTTTCTTAATGTTAAATAAATTTAAACTATTGGCTTAAATTGGCCAGTTGTTTTCATGTAGAAGCAATAGACATTTTTGGTAAGATTTTTAAAAAAAAAAATACTTTAAGTTTCTAGAATTCAGTCACAGTGTAGGAAATTTAAAATTGTCTCCATCTGTGAAATCATCATTTTCACAAGTGATATTCTTTTAAATTAGTGACAGAACACAGCTTTGGTTACAAAGTGTATAGATTCTTATCTAGTGAAATAAAGATAACTACTCCAAATCATGCCACTTGAATTCTCAGAAACTTAAAGGCTTAACTAGATTCCTACTCTTCACACCCCATGGGTATTTTTAATAAGTCACATAATGTGATTCTAGGCTAGGGAGGGAAATAAATTAGGAATCTCTCTCTAGAGGATCCTTACATATATTACATATAATTAGGTTGTTTCTGTGAAATCATCCTAACTCATAGTGAGTGATACAGTTTGTAATTTTCAACTGAAGGATCCATCTTAGTTTACAACTTAGTTTAGTTTAGAAGCATATAGTGTATAGGAGATATCCATCGAATACTTTGTAAACTGAAGACCAAAATATTCTGTTGTCAAAAATAGAGAAGGATATATATAGCTATAATTAATTTAAGCATACAATGACACTATATTAATAGGAAAAAAGGATTATTATTTTTTCTATTCTTTTAATCTTTGCATGAATTTACTATATATGAATTTTTATTACTTTTGTTTATACTTTGTTCCTATCTCATGTATTCTTTTTTTTAAAAAAATCAGAATTGCCATTTTAAAATATTATTACAGATTCAAATGTGTGGCTCTATTTGGTATTTTAATTTTGTTTTTGTTTTATAAACTCCATCAGCAAAACACCATCTGGTATGTATTAAACATGAACCATATCCTCATTTAATCTGGTTGATGTTTAGAAACAAAAGCTGAATACATATCCTTCTACATTATTTTTTAATCATTTATTATTTACTAGCATTTGAGAATGTATAGTTTTAATGTTAGTAACATGTGTGTATATCATTCCGTTGAAAAATTAATCTTTGATTCAGAGGGCACATCGAAAGCTTTATTAAATTATAAATATGCTGAATAGATAGGTGACTTTCATGTCAATGTTGAAAAAATCAAATATTTTACCATCCTTGTGATTCTTCCAAGCCATTATCTGATTTCTACTAATATATTTACATTATACCCTTTTAAGTCCATTCATAATGTCATTGCTGCTCTTTGCCAGCAATATTGAGTGTTAATTAAAATTTCACTGTATCAATCATGATGGCATTGTGATTGAAAAAACACTGTATATTCAGTCTAATCTTAGTTTTCCAACTTCAGAAAATATTTGCCTATAATCATATTTTCATTAGTAAGAATTATTTCCAATCAAATTTTAAATACTTCTCTTTCATTTTTTTAAATTAGTAAAACTTTCATATTCTTCCTCTTTTCTTGATTTATATGACTCTAAATGTTGTAAAATAACAATTATCCTGTGATTCATACACACATGTTGAAATGTTAAAAATGGGCAGCAACCTTGATATCTGAGCAATAAATTATGAAAGAATGCTAGACATTAAAAGAAGCACACATTTGTATCTTTCAAATAAGATAGAATAAGAAATGAACACTTACTAAGGACAGTTTCTAAAATTAGAAAATCTGAAAGTAATGCATATTATAGATATCAGAAACTAAAGAGAAGCTAAAGTATTTCTTACTGAGCTTCACTTACTACAAAGATCACCTACCGGCCCCCAATAAATTCCTGTGTTCTCAAACTACTTCCCACCTGATCACCCAAATCTGACTTCTTGTTCACCAGATAAAATTTGGAAAATAGCAACATTGTCTTTATGAAAAATTAGTCCACAAAATAAGAATAAAAAGAACTTGCTCATCTTCATAAAGGACACTTGTTGAAAACCCACAGCTAACTTCACACTAATGGTAAAAGATTGAAAGCTCTTACACTGACATCAGGAATAAGCCAAAGGTGTCTGCTCTTATAATTTTTTTCAAAATTTTCTGGAAACTCTAGCCAGATCAATCAGGCAAGGGACACAAATAAAAAGCATCCATCTTGAAAAATAAGAAGCAAAACTATTTCTACTCACAGATGACATGATCTAATATATAGAAAAAAATAAAATCTCAAATAACCCAAAAATACCTATTGGAGCTAATAAATGAGTTCAGCAAAATCGCAGGACATAATATTAATATACAAAAACTCAATTGTATTTCTAAACACTTTTAATAAAATTTAAAATGAAATTAAGAAAACAGTTTCAAACATAATACCATCACAAAGAATAAAACATTTATGAATAAATTTAACCAAGGAAGTAAAAACATATACTGTGAAAGTGAAAGTATTAGTTTTTCAGGCATGTCCCACTCTTTGCAAACCCCTGTGGCCAGCCAGGCGCCTCCATCCATGGGATTCTCCAGGCAAGAATATTGGAGTGGGTTGCTATTTCCTTCTCTAGGGGATCTTCCCGACCCAGGGATTGAACCGTGGCATTATGCACTGCAGGCAGATTTTACTCTCTGAGCCACCAGGGCAGCATAAAAACAGATATATACATCAACGAGACTGAAATGAAAGTCCAGAAATAAATTCATATATCTATGGCTAATTGATGTTCAACAGGATGCCAAGATCACTGAATGGGAAAAGAGTAATTTTTTTTAATAAAAAAACAGTGCTGAGGCAACTCAATATCAACAAGATAAAGAATGGGTTTATCTTGTAAAAATTAACTCAAAATAGATCAAAGTCATAAATGTAAGACCTAAGTCTATAAAATTCTGAGAAGGAAACAGCTGTAAATTTTAGTGTACTTTGCAGTGGTTTCTTAATTATGACACCATAGCATAAGCCAAAAATGAAAAAATAAACTAAACTTAAATTTTAAAAAATATATATTTCAAAGGACATTATCAAGAAAGTAAAAAGACAACTCATAAGATGAGAGATGATATTTGCAAATAGTATATCTGATAAGGATCTAGTATCCAGAATATATAAAGAACTCTCACAACTCAGCACCAAAAGATAAACAGCACAATTGAAAAATTGGCAATTGATCTGAATAGCTATTTCTCCAAAGAAGACATATGAATGAACAATAAACACATTAAAAGATGCTCAACACCATAGTCATTAGTGAAAGGCAAATCAAAACTGCAGTGAGCTACTTCACATCCACTAGAATGACTACAAGAAACAAAATGAGAAATAACAAATGTTGCTAAGAAGTGAAGAAACAGGAATCCTTGTATGTTGTTGTTAGTAGTATAAAGTGACGCAACCACTGTGGAGAAGTTTGACAGTTCATCCAAAACTTAGAGTTATCATATGACCCAACCATTCCACTCGTAGGTATAACTAAAAGAATTAAAAATGCATATTTGCACAAAAATGTATAAATTAATGCTCATAGCAATGTTATTCACAACAAAAGATGGAAACAACACAAAATTCCACTGACTAGAGAAGAGGGTAAATAATATGTGATATATCTATGCAATGGAATATTATTTAGCTATTAAAAAATAGCACTCATATACTTGTGAAACCTAAAAACAGTATGCTAAGTGAAAGAAATCAGACACAAAAGGCTATATAAGATTCCATTAATATCAAATGTCCAGAATAAACAGACATTGATGTCTTAAAGACAAATTATATTAAGGGTTGCAAGGGCCTGGGGACTGGGGAGAACTGATGGTGACTGCTTAAAGATTATTGCTTTTCTTTGGAGGGTGATGAAAATGTTCTAGAATTAGAGAGGTGTGATCACTGAAAAATATTGTGATTTTACTGAACCTGACCTAATTGTTAAAATGGTAAATTTTACCTCATTTTTTTTAAAATTAAAAAAAAATTTTTATAGACATTTTCAAAATGAATACAAATATGGAAATTGGAGGGTATCTCATGGCCTATTGAAAACATTTCAGTTTGGTTGAATGAAAGCACCATTATTTTAGACTTTTCCTCTGAAATTTGTAGCATGTTATGTTAGAGTTCCAATATGTGTTTGTAGAGGTTTCCCTGGTGGCTCAGACAGTAAAGAATCTGCCTGCAATGCAGGAGACCCAGGTTTGACCCCTGGGTCAGGAATATTCCCTGGAGAACGGAATGGCTACTCACTCCAGTATTCTTGCTTGGAGAATTTCATGGACAGAGAAGCCTGGCGAGTTACAGTCCATGGGATGGCAAAGAGTTGGACAAGACTAAGTGACTAACACTTTCACTTCCATGTGTTTGTAGACTATGGAAGAGTATGTTATCTTTCCTACTAGACTATATGTACCTTGAGGGCAGAAACTAAATTTTTGTTCAATTTAGTTTACTGTTCATAGCTAACTTAGTTATAATTGATGGACGTATCAGTAAATAGTTGTTGAATGACTTAATCAATTAATATCCTGGCTTGGAAGAAGGAAATTAATGTATTATCAATGGTGATATATTGTCTAATTCTTGCCTTCAGATCCCGGTATTAAAAACAAAAATGATTTCTCATCATAGCTACAAATAGGATGGAACAGCCATTATCACATGTTAGTTTCATGGATATCATTCAATTGATGAACGAAATACTGAAATGTGAGTTAATTTTCTGGTACATTATCATATATAAAATTGCAATTTTCTGAAAACTTATCTTACGTAATATGATCAGTTAGTATCTTTGGTTTCAGTACTAAATGCTTTGTGGCCCCTCAAAGATCTGAAATACTGTAAAAGAAGATAGAGAAGTGATTCACTTTCTACCCACTGAGAATTTCGAGCCATTATCTAGTTGCCACTGATGAAAGTTATGCTTGACTCTTGCTTCCTAACTGCAATTTTTTTTCTTTTTTTTAATTTTATTTTTATTTTTTATTTTTTTTTATTGTTTTTGCCATACAATGTCATGATATCACCATGGGTTTACATATGCTTCCCCTCCAGAACTCCCCTCCCTCTTCCCTCCCCCCCCCCCGAAATCTCGTTGCACCAGCCCCGAGCATCAATCCTGGGCTGGCGATTGATTAGACATATGATAATTAACTTGTTTCAATGCCCTTCTCCCATATCATCCCACCCTTACCCTCATCCACAAAGTCCACGAGTCTATTCTATACATCTGCATTCTTTTTGCTGTCTCGCATGTTGGGTTCTCGTTACCGTCTTTCTAAATTCCATATATATGTGTTAATATACTGTATTGTTGTTTTTGCTTCTGTGGGTCTGGAAGATTCCCTGGAGAAGGGAATGGCTACTTATTCCAGTTTTCTTGCCTGGAGAATTTCATGAATAGAGGAGCCTTGCGGGTTACAGTCCATGGGATCTTGAAGAGTCTGACATGACTGAGTGGCTAACACACACACACACATAGTTTCTATATACAATTTCTTTTTAAAAATATCATGTGTTTGGTTTCCACCTTTTACTGTATTTCTTTGTTATTCTGCCTTCCCTGATTCTGGGAGCCGTCAGGATGCCCCCTTGCTCAGATGACAAGATCCGAGACTAAGAAAGAAATTGCAAAGCTGACTTTCTTTATCGTGGCATCCCGGGCTAGGCCCCCCTTGGTATTTTTCTTGGGAGTTCTGTCCATGCTCGGAACATTGGCTCATCTCAGTAGGTCAGTCCCAGTTGGAAAGAATTCGTCCTAAGATAATCCCCCCAGACCTTATTGACCAGAGGATCCGGGAAGGTGGATCACCTTCCCCGGGGGCTAAGGAGGAATGAAAGGGACATTTAAATAGATTACTACTCCTCCTACTAATTACTGGGGAGTTTACCAAGAGTTCTCTGGGGGTCATGGCAAGGCCACCACCAGAAAGGCTCATACTTGGGTCACCTTTCCACCTCCCACTCCCCTGACCACTCCCGGAGGAGGCTCTCTTCCTTGAAGAAATCAGGCTGGATTGGGACTTAGGAATGCTCATAATTGTGGCCAGCATAGTTGGAGATATTGATTGCTTTAGGATAGAGTAGACATAGGAATTCATTATAGTAGTTATATAAGGTTAATAGGGTTTTATTGCTAAAGCAGTGCTGCTAGACTGTCTCTTAGTCCTCTTTCCTCTTCCTAAACTGTCTCTTATCCCTCTTTCCTCTTTCTAAACTGTCTTAGTCCTCTTTCCTCTTTCTAAACTGTCTCTTTGTCTTCTTTCCTAGTAAGAACCAGAATAGGTTACTAGAATAAACAGTCTCAAGCTTTAGCCCTTCCCTCTAGCTCCTACATAGTTGTACCTGATAAGAGGAATGTAACCTTTCTACTTAGGTTGATGTACTTATCACGATTGAATGAAGTATACTGAAGACATTCAAATGGTAAACATACTATTGTTAAATCTAATTACATAGAAATCTGACTTCTGTAAGGGGAATGTTTCATGATAGATTGGGGAATGAGCTCAATGATAAGGTTGCTATGGAAGGTAGAAAACAAAAAATTGTATAGAATGATAGGTGATGTAATGATGTAATGGGGATGTCTTTTGGCTATAAAACTGTAAACCAACAAGAATAAACGAGAGACTGCTCCATCACCACACGTCGACTCAGCTCATTTCTTCTCCGATGCCACTCATCCCTCAAGACCCCCGGACCCACCAAGGCTGGACCCCAGCACCCTGGTGGCTCAGACAGTAAAGTGTCTGCCTACAATGAGAGAGACCCGGGTTCGATCCCTGGGTCTGGAAGATTCCCTGGAGAAGGAAATGGCAGCCCACTCCAGTACTCCTGCCTGGAAAATCCCATGGATGGGGAATCCTGGTAGGCTACAGTCCAAAGAGTCAGACACGACTGAGTGACTTCACTTTCACTTTCTGTTGTTATTCTATTTCATCATTCTCTTTGAATTGCCCACTCTCCTTTAATAAAAATGCTATTATTTATTTTTGTGGTGCTTGAAATAAAACACTGCTATTGGTCTACCTCTTCTGCTGTTTCTTGGCCAGCTTGTCTTCTTTAAGTGAATATAGATTTTATTAAAACAAAAAAGATGACACAAACTACTAATATCTAGACTATCCCAAGACCCTGTACACTATGCTTTCCATTGTTCTCATGAATTCCCATGCTATTTTTTCTGGTTTGAATCTATTTTTTTTATAAGTTGTTGTTCAGTCACTAAGTCATGTCTGACTGTATGTGACCCCATAAACTGTAGCTCACCAGGCTTCCCTGTCCTTCACAATCTCCCTGAGCTTGCTCAAACTCCTGTCATTTGAATCAGTGATACCATCCAACCATATTATCCTCTGTCACCCCCTTTTCCTCCTGCCTTCAAACTTTCCCAGCATCAGATCTTTTCCCATGAGTCAGCTCTTCACATCAGGTGGCCGAATATTGGAGCTTCAGCTTCAGTATCAGTCCTTACAATGAATATTCAGTGTTGATTTCCTTTAGGATTGACTGGTTTGATCCTCTTGCTGTTCAAGGGACTATCAAGAGACTTCTCCAACACCACAGTTCAGAAGCATCAATTCTTGGGCTTTCAGCCTTCTTTATGGTCCAACTCTCACATCCATATGTGCCTACTAGAAAATCCATAGCTCGACTATATAGATCTTTGTCGGCAAAGTGGTGTGTCTGCTTTTCAATATGCTGCCTAGGTTTGTCATAAGTTTTCTTTCAAGGAGCAAGCGTCTTTTAATTTTGTGGCTGCAGTCATCCACAGTGATTTTGAAGCCCAAGAAAATAAAGTCTGTCATTGCTCCCATTTTTTTTTAATAAATTGTAGAGCCATGCAATTCAACACAGGAGGTGATATAAATAAAACTTACTCCAAAACTACCACTTAATATTTTTGGGTTTTTTTGAAACATTGTAAGTGGTAAGTATAACAGAATTCCTAATAACTTATCAATGTAATGATCAGAAAAAAATGGCTTTTTTTTCAGTGATTATAGAACTCACTTTGACAAAATGTTTGGTACCAGCTAAACAGCAAGCTGAGAACCACTTGAACAGGTAACTTTTAAAGAGCTTTTCAAACTTGAAACTCTCTTAATTTCCTAACTTCATAATTTTTATACTAAATATCAAAAATAAAATGGGTATTTGATTAGCATACTATCTCCAAATGTTTATTTTCTACCAGTTGTCTGAGAGTAATTTGAAGGTGACTCTTCACAATTATTTTTAGAACTGGCATAATTTTTCTGCCACTGACTTCTAAAATGGATGATTGAGTGCATCTTGAGGAACCAAAGCTATTGTAAGGGAAATTTTATTCATAATTGCATATTTTAATATTTTACTCTCATAGATATTTGCTGTTATTTGGGCTTTTTCTGTCATATAAAATGTAGGGATTTATTGATATAGTACTAGAAATGTATCATATTGGACTCACTCTTTTAAGAAGTAATGCAGCATTTGAGATATATAAAATCTATAAAGTGTAAAATGAATAGCCATATCCACTGCCCAGTTTACTAAATAAAAGATTACCAAAAGTCAAATCTCTTTGTTTCTTGCTTCCTGAGCATCTCCTTCAGAAGTAAATATGTTTCTGTATATGACTCTCTCTTGAATTTCCCTATATACTTAAAATATATATAAATATATATACATATATATATATATGTGTGTGTGTGTGTGTTTATGGACTTCCCTAGTGGCTTAGACAGTAAAGAATCTGCCTGCAGTGCAGAGACATGGGTTCAATCCCTGGGTTGGGAAAATCCCCTGGAGAAGGGAATGATTACCCACTCTAGTATTCTTGCCTAAAGAATCCCATGGACAGAGGAGCCTGGCAGGCTACAGTCCCTGGGGTCACAAAGTGTCAGACACACCTGAGTAACTTTCACTTCACTTCACTTCATATATATACACACACACACACAGCAGCCTGGGTTTGGAGGATGAGGCATATGGGCTACAACTTACAGAAAGAATGTATGCGTCAAGGGCACTGTGATGTGGAGATCAGCATCAGCAGAATAGATCTGAGTTTTTATCAAGATACTGTTATGTCTAGAGTATGAAAAACATGAGTCACTGAGGATCTCCATGGTTCTCAGTTCCTCGGTTACTATGAACCATGACAATGTAAATTCAGTGCTGCATATCGTCTCTCTCTAAATAGCCCAAACTGGAGGGGACGGAGTGGGACGCCAGGACAGAAAACGGTGAATGGGAGGAACGGAGGAGCAGGGGGAACCGGATAAGGGTGTCTACTCATAGTCCTGCCTGCCTTTCCAACAGCCCTGTTCATTGAAAGTGTCCTTCACCTCTTGGCTCAGCAAAATTACCTAAAACAATTTATAACTAAGACTAGTGGATATATTTTCCTTTCATACCACCTTATCCTAAAAGCAGTGCACCATGACACCCCCCTCACCCACTCCGTGTACCAATCTACCTGCTCTCCTGTCTGAGATGAGAGTAGAGTTTTCATTGCAAAATATCCCTTCTTCTTGTATTTGTTATAATTGAGAATGGAGGAGTTATAACCACAAAGCCTTACATTGAACTAATGTTTTATGAAAAGTGAAAGTCACTCAGTTGTGTCCGACTCTGTAATCCAATGGACTATACAGTCCATGGAATTCTCCAGACCAGAATACTGGAGTGGGTAGCCTTTCTTCTCCAGGGGGTCTTCCCAACCCAGGGATCAAAACCAGGTGTCCTGAATTGCATGTGGATTCTTTACCACCTGAGCCACAAGGGAAGCCCAAGAATACTGCTTTTTCACATTCAACATTTCAACTACAAAAATAGGCAGATGGACCAGACCCATTTATGAGATAAGATAACCAGGAGCGAGTGACTTCCTAAGAAAATGTAGACCTGCTGCTTTTACTAGGTGAAATTATCTTCCTTTGGAAGAAGACAGAAGAGGCAGTGTTTTACTTTGTTTATTTATTTTAGCTTTTTTTTAAAAAAAGTGCATGTGTGTGATTCAGTGGTGGTTTGGTGGCTAAGATGCTGTACTCCTAATGCAGGGGACCTGGGTTCATTCCCTGACCAAGGAATCAGATCTCACATACCACAGCAAAGATTCTGTGTACTACAGCTAAGACTTAACACAGCCAAATAAATACATTTTAAAAAATTTAAAATGTGCATGTCATCTCAAAGAATAAAACATCAAAAATGCAATGATGTATTAAATTATTCACTTTTGGACTTCAAAAAGTTTCTGTAGACAACAACCTCATAGATCAATAGGTAATGCACATAAATAAGGGTCAGAATTTAGGAGCTGGACAGAGCTCTTGAGGTCATTCAGGAAAACCCCTCCCAAGGGATTATACTGGTTCCAATGGCTCTGAGAAAAGGAGCCCTATGACAGACCTCCTAGTCTGATCTAAGTTTGACTTTTGGTAAAAATTTTCATTTGAACTCAGGTAAAGTTTACTTTCTCTTTGGTTTATCTACAAAGCAGCTAATAAGCAGTGAGAAAACTATACAGGAGTTATGTATGTTTTGGGTCTTAAATTTCTTGCTGTGATCACATTGGGGTAATGGTCTCTTACGTGTACCTGTGCTAGAGGACTTGGGAGATTCCTTATTTTGTTCAGTCAGGCTTTCTATGGGCAGACTTGTTCATGACCGAACACAAGAAATAACCCTGGCTCTGTGAGAACATCCCCTCAGGGGTATCACAGTGTTTTGTCTGCCAGTTTGGGAAATGTAATTGTCAGTCTTCTTCTACAGCTTTCATGTTGAAATCAAGGCTGGGTTTGCATCTTAAAGTGGAAAGAAACACACTCTTTAAAGACCTTCAACACCTACTGCTCTGTTAGCAGTCTTTTCGTACCCTGGAGACAAGAAAGCCATCTCTTAAGTTTCCAACTCTTTATACTATGCTTTCAGTCTGAAGCTGCACAGTGAAAGTCAGCAATCTTTTCGGCAAGACAAACTTTCAAATACTTCAATGAATTACCTCCCTTTCACAACTACTCCCAGGCTTGGTCTTCATATTTGTTTTTCTAGCCCCAAATTCTTTTTTTAACCTTGTATTTTATGTTGTGTCTAGCTGATCAACAATGTTGTGATAGTTTCAGGTGAACAGCAAAGTGTCTCAGCCACACGTATCCATGCATCCATTCTCCCTCAAACTCCCCTCCCATCCAGTCTAGCTCCCAAATTCTGATCTATCTCTTCCTAAAACATAGATCCTTTTGGGTTTGTGTGCTCTCATCAGAACATTCTCTAATGTGTCATATCCAGTTTCAAAACATAGCATGCATGCTAAGTCCCTTCAGTCTTGTCCGTCTCTGTGTGACGCTATGGCTTGTAGCCTGTGAGGCTCCTCCATCCATGGGATTTCTAGGCAAGAATACTGCAGTGGGTTGTCATGCCCTCTTCCACGGCATCTTCCTTAACTAGGGATTGAATCCATGTCTCTTTTGTCTCCTATATTGGCAGTAAGGTTCTTTACCATTAGCATCAGGTGGGAAGCCCTTCAAAATGTAGATCTCCTAGCAGATCCCAGCTGAGCCCCAGTCATTTGCTACTAGGGATTCATTCATATCTCTACTGTCAATCATCTGCTGATTGTTCCATTTAAAGATGATAGCAAAAGAGGGAAGGAGGAAAGGAAAGAAGGAAAGAAGTTAGGAAGAGAGGGAAAGATAGGGAAGGAAGAGAAAGAGAGATAAAGTAGAGAGAGAAGGGGGAAAGGGAGGGAGGCAAAGAAAAAGAATCCACCACCCAAATAACAAAAGGAGTCTGCTGTGCTTTGTTATATTCTTAAGTCATACAAGCTATTAAAAATTCCCTTATCTTGTTTTCTAAGTTCTCACAAACTATTTGATAAATACCACAGTTATAATATTTGTTGTTTACCTATATAATATCCATTTTTTTTTCTAATAAATGTGCCTTAATTTCCTAATGGATATATGCTCCCTCACTTCCAGGAAAAGTGGTTTGGAAGAGCTCTGTCTAGTTTGACTTCAATAGAATATGTGAGATTCTAGTCTGAACAATCAAAGCACTCTAGTCTCATGACCACTGTTTTCAGATATGGGCATTTGACCCATACAGGGCCAATCAGAACTAACCTCAGAAGTTTTATGAAAAATACCAGAAAATAAATTATATTTCAACGTAAGTTGAGAAGAAAGCTTGGGGCTTCTAGAGGCTGCAGGAGGAAAAAGAAGCCAAAGCCAAAGCCAAAAAAAAAAAAAGAACCAGGAGATGGAAAGACCTTCCTGATAACTTGGAAGTATAGGGCACACCACCATGCTACAAGTCAGTTGTACTAGTGAACTTTTCAGTTACTGACACTTTTTGTTTAAGCCACATTCAGGTAGGTTTCTTTTATTTGTCACAGAAAGAGGTATGAGGAATAACATCTATTTTCAGAAAGTAGATAATCAAATTTTACCAGAGTTTCCAAAATCAATTATTTCTAACTAAAAGCATAAGAATCGTGTGTGCATTTATTTTTTAATTCTTACCCTTAATGTAATTTATTAATTATGTAGTTATTTATTTAGCAGCGCTTTCCTGCAATGATATAAGCTACACGACAGCAAGAAACATAGCATAAGGCAATCTATTTGTTGGGTACAACACCATGCATTCAATTTCAATTAATGTACAGGAAATACTAAGGTAGATAAATGGGACCTATAGGTAGAGATAGATGATAGACGTTATTAAATGTATATCTGTCAACTCCCCCATCCTCTGCAGTTCAGCATTTGGTGACATATGCTTTGGGAACTCATTCACAACACTTTCTATTATTCTAACAGCTTTCCCTTTCTGATCACATGCTCTCCGAAAATCTTTTTCTTCCTTCTGACTTCATCCTTGTACTAGCTAAAAAATGTTCATCTTATGCTGCTGCTGCTGCTGTTGCTAAGTCGCTTCAGTCTAACTGACTCTGTGCAACTCCATAGATGGCAGCTCACCAGGCTCCCCCGTCCCTGGGATTCTCCAGGCAAGAATACTGGAGTGGGTTGCCATTTCCTTTTCCAATGCATGAAAATGAAAAGTGAAAGTGAAGTCGCTCAGTCGTGTCCGACTCTTAGTGACCCCATGGACTGTAGCCTACCAGGCTCCTCCAGCTATGGGATTTGCCAGGCAAGAGTACTGGAGTGGGGTGTCATTGCCTTCTCCGTCATATTACGCTAGTAATAAGCTTATTCAGACAGATGCCACTCACACTCTTTAAACCTAGAAAGTGTTCCTGGTAATATAGAGATGATGCTCATCCCATGTGGGAGAACAGATATAATATTTACCATACATGTTTATCATACCTTTGAGGGTCCATGCTTCCTGCTGCATCTCAAGATGAATTAGAAATTCCTTGTGATAACTTGGCTTCCCAGGTGGTTCTAGTGGTAAAGAATCTGCCTGCCAGTGCAGAAGACGAAATAGAGGTGCATTCAATCCCTGGGTCAAGAAGATCCCCTGGAAATGGCAACCCACTCCAGTATTCTTGCCTGGAAAATCCCATGGACAGAGGAACCTGGCAGTCTACAGTCCAGGGTGTAGCAAAGAGTCAGGCATGATTGAGCACAAGTGCTTTTTTGTGATGCCTTACTCAGTTTCAAACAATCAGAATCTTTTTGGTTATGTTGGAGACCTTTTTAAAACTTAAATTTTCATTTATCTCCTCCCTAGCCATTATAGATACAAGACTATGAATTAACCTCAATTAACAATATTGTTAAAGGCCAACAAACATTATCTAACCTCATAAAAATAACAGAAGAGCAAACACAGAGACTTCCCTTCTGTTTAGGTACTTATTTAAGAAGTATTTAACCTTTGCAAGAATTCTGGAAAAGCTTTCATGCTTTATCTATTTGTATTGAAAATTCATAAATAAATGTAGTTAAAAATGGTTCGTTTACTTCTCAGTTGTGCACAAATTAGCCAAATGTCTTTTGAATCTGATGACTTCCAGTTGTTTTGTGCAATTGACAAGCGCTTCCACTTTATGGGGCTGGGGGAGAGCATTATAGGGGTAGCTGATAATGCAGTTTAGGCAACAATTTACACAAATAACACATTGATTAACTTCTATGTAAGAGCTAAGCCATTTTCAACTTGTAACCATAGACTTACACTGATTTCAAACTTGAGAAATTTAAAAATGCATGCTAATTAAATAAAACACATAGTGTCCATAAAGAAAAGCATAACAATAATGATGATAGTAATGATGATAGCTAGATATCGCTTACATAATTGATTTTTAGATTTACAAGGGACCCTTGTAAATGCTTTATACAAATTAATCCATTTAATCTTCTCAAATATCATTTGAGACAGGTAGCATGATTATCCTAGATGAGAACTGAGAATAACATTATGCAGATTAGGTGGGAAATATTAACTACCAAGGGTCTCAGGTGAGACTGAATACAACATGTTGGAGAACCCAAAAGAAGATCAGATGTTGGTAATTAACTTTCACATAATATTTTATAATTTGTTTTCATTCTCTTTCTAGTACAGAGTTTTTAAATATATAAAATTTTCAAGCAAGAGAATATTTGTTATTGTTATTGGTTTATTTTTGACTGTTCTTTTTTAACTTTATTTTTGAAATGTTTTGTTCAGGAAATGTGACCTTCCATTATATAAATTGTTCTGATTGTATTTGTGAAAATTTTACATATTCTTTCCTGAGTATTTGGAGAAAAAATGTATTAAGAGTGTGGCATTCTCTCTATCTCTGTACATATATAGTATATGTATATTATATATGCATAGATATTAAATAAATTGTTAGTTTAAATTTTATAATTCCTCTTTATTTTGAATCTAGTATCATCATCAAAAATGTTTGGAATGAGATATCTTAAAGGTTCTAACACTTAGGAATCAGTAAATTTCTCTTTATATTTCTATCAGCTTAGTTTTATATATGTTAACTTGATAATATATTTTAGACATAGAAGGTTTCCTGACTTTACTTGAACCAATAAGATGTATTTTTAGCTTGTCCCATTCATCACTCTGTTTTCTGCTATTATAATTGGCTCCACAGTGCTGGTGTAATGTGTGACTTTTGTTATTAAAATTTGCCCTATATATTGATATATTTTCTGTTATTTATTATCACACTTTATGTTATCATATTTTTTACTCACTCATATATGGAATATAGCTAGATTTGGGATTGCAGTTATTTTGATTTCTTTCTTTTGTTATTTATTTTGTTATTTCTTGACTGCTTGCCTGCCTGATGCTGAAGATTTTGTTTATAATAAGGAAATAAAACTTGTGTTTATTGTACTTACTAAATTAGCATTCCTTAGGTTGGGGTCCCCAGAAAGGAGAGCCAGAAGCAGGGAGCACAGTAAAGTGGAGAGAAGAAGGGAGAGTCAATAGAGAATATTTATGGAGCTGATGCTTGAGCTTCAGAACCACCCTTCCTGCAAACTATCTGAATCAGAACAGTATGCTCTCAGGAGAACAGGGTGGGAATTTATCCACTCACTTCTATTGCTCACTACTCAAAATTCTGGCTGATGGGATCTTCATAGTTCTTTCTAATCTCCTTTCTAAATTCCAGGGATTCCTCAAAATATCTGATTTGCTAACAGCATTCTTCAGTTTTCAGTGCTCAGTTGAAGATGTGCACACACATGCTCACTTGTGTGCGAGTTTATTTGTAGTCTCTTTTCCCAGTGGTACCCTCTCCCTATCTTCTACCTTTTTCTCTCCTCCATTCTGCTTTTGCTCTCAGAATTTTTTTCAGTATATAGAATTTTGAATAATAGAGTAAAACTGTATGCTTAGTATATTCTGATTCAATCTCCAGTACATTTTCTAATTAAATATATGTTTTTATTTTGTTATTCTTAGTTTTCATTAAAATATATATATTTTTAAAAAGCAAGCTGGATAATTGGGTTAGTGTATCCAAGTGTATTTAGTGGATGAACGTGTGTTAGTCATTCTGTCGTGCCCGACTCTTTGAGACCCCGTGAACTGTAGCCTCTGTCCATGGAATTCTCCAGGCAGGCATACTGGAGTGGGTAGTAGTAGTAGTTGAGTCGCTAAGTCGTGTCTGACTCTTGCGACCCCATGGACTGTAGCCTGGCAGGTCCCTCTGTCCATGGGATTCTGCAGGCAAGAATACTGGAGTGGGTAACCATTCCCTTCTCCAGGGGATCTTCCCAACCGAGGAATCAAACACAGGTCTCCCACACTGCAGGAAAATTCTTTACCATATGAGCCACCAGGCCAGCATGATTTAGTGGATAATCTTTTTAATTTTCAGCTGGTAAAGAATCCGCCTGCAATGTGGGATACCTGGGTTTGATCCCTGGGTTGGGAAGATCCCCTGGATAAGGCAAAGGCTACCCACTCCAGTATTCTAGCCAGGAGAATTCCATGGACTGACTATACATTCCATACGGGGTTGCAAAGAGTCAGACATGACTGAGTGACTTTCACTTTCACTTTTTAAATTTTAAACTATGTTAATCTTAGCATTTACCCATATACTGCCTGCCATCCTCCATTCCACTCAGTTCCTGAATCAAAGTAATACTTAAGTGATACATTAATAAACCTCAAAGTATTTGGATTTACCACCATTTTAAACTATGTGACTTGATAAGTTGCATGTTACTGCTTAAGATAAACATTAAAAACATTTAACATTGTAAGTTAAAACTGTATTAGTCAAATCTAGAACCACATCATAAGTGAATATATATTAATTTATAAATATAAACGTATAACTCTGTCAATCATCTTACATATTATATACTGTTAGGATTGAATACCAGTTGTAGTTTTGTCACACACAAGGCTTCATGTGTGCATACTTTATGTACTTACATACGTACACGTTTATATCTCTACATTATTTCTTTACTAAGGGCAATTCAAGGATATTCAAAATATGAGAGAAATACAAATACAAATATGCAAGGAACTAATATGATTATTTGCACAATGTAAATATGGAAATAGAGAATGTTTTAGGGATCTTATGGGATCTTGGGATCCATTACATTGCACAATTGTTCTAAAATTATAATGTCTTCCAAATTTTGAAAGTTAGAAGTTACCTTCAACTTAAAGCAAATGATAATGACAAAATGTTACAATAACATATGGCAATAAGAATGGATTATAAATGGCCACCTGTTCCTAATATCTATAATTGCAACAGATAATTATCAGGAACCTGCTGCTCAGCACTGTGTTAGCCACTAAGAGTTTGAAGATGATTAAAAGGACAAAATAACAACCCAGTATGATTCTTATTGCTGCCTTTCTCAAAAATATTAGCAAATTGAACAGTAATAGTAGTAGTATTGTTATTTTGTTAAACATCAGACTTCCAAATCTAAATAAAATAAGAAACTGTCAGGGAATTCCCTGGTGGTCCAGAGGTTAGGACTCTGAGCTCTCACTCCTGAGGGCCTAGGGTTCAGTCCCTGGTGGCCAAGACAGTGAAGAATCTGCCTGCAATTCAGGAGACCTGGGTTCCGTCCCTGTGTTGGAAGATCCCCGGAGGAAGAGAATGGCAAACCACACTTGTATTCTTGCCTGGAGCATTTCATGGACAGGGGAGCCTGGCGCTAGAGTTCATCAGGTTGCAAAGAGGTGGACAAGGCTGCGTGACTAACACTCACACACACGCGCACACACACACACACACACACACACACAGAATTAAGATCCTGCAAGCAATGCAGGTCCAGGTCCAGGAATTTTAGGGATCTGTGAAAGTCATAATGAGTATCTTCCAAACTGTTGAGTCATTTCCTTACAAAAATCAGTGTTTTACTCTGAATGTCTTTGATGAGATCACAAAGACTAAAGGATCAGTACTTCCTTGCTTTTGTTGGAAATGAATGAACTCAGTCTTTACCCAGTTTAGCACAGCAATAAGGTGGTAAATGAAACTGATAAGGTTTGATGACACAGATCCAGATTTGAATTCTTTTTTTTTTTAATTTCCTTTCTTTCTTTCTTTTCTTTACATTATCGTATTGGTTTCTTATTACACCTTGGTGAATTTGGGCAAATTACCTCTTTGAAAGCTTTTATTATTATTTTTTTAATTTCTCATTTGGCAAATGAGCATAACAATTGGAGCAATATAATGATTATTTTGAGGAATATATACTTATATACATATAAATATAGGGGAATATACATATATAGAGAGAAAATGTATACTATGTATAGTTAT
Source organism: Antilocapra americana (assembly GCA_007570785.1). NCBI lineage: Eukaryota > Metazoa > Chordata > Mammalia > Artiodactyla > Antilocapridae > Antilocapra > Antilocapra americana. The sequence continues at coordinate 7,245,941 of ML660200.1, read as the reverse complement.
TTTATGTTTAATACCATATATATTTGTATTTTTTACCATAATATAATCATACTTACCTATGTATTCAATATGGTGATAGTTAATAAACCAACTGTGTGTGCTTATATAGTGTTCAAATTTAAATAAAACAAGATTGAACTTAATACCCTGATAAATAGACTTGTATCATCATAATCTATTAATATGTTTAAGCTCTAAAATGAACAAATACAATGAAATCCCACAGGCTCATAAAAGTATAATAGGAAATACATTATGTGGTTTCATACGTCATGCAAGTGTGGCATTGCATAGATCTTTGTGTTTAGGAATATGCTTGTCAGTTTTGCCACACTAAGTCATCACTTTTTAACATACTCTGGTCCTTAAATAGCACACAGATAAAACTAAAAAGAATTAGTCTTATCTTTGATCAATGTTCAGAACAAATATATGGCAGAGAATTCTTATACAGCACATTTTTTCCAGAGGGCAATAGATTATTCACTACCATGTCAAATCATATAATTTAGCTAATTTAAATATGATAGATTACAGTTAAAAAAAAAGGCATGCTTTTAATAATGAGTGTAAATAGTGTTAACTATAATCAATCAGACATTTGTTAGCATGCTAACAACCTTATTACTGTCGCATCAGCTACCAAACAGGTAAGAGTATATGCTTATAAAAAGATAACAACATTGATTACAGTATATGGGTTCACTTATTCTAGGAACAATAAGTATAAAGATAAGTGTAGAAATAATAATTTGTAAATTAAATATGTTTTAAAATCACAGTTGCTGACACTGACTGACTGCTTCTCCTCACCTATCTGAATTTTAAATAAATTAAAAGTTCCTTAAATAACTTAGAATTTTCTTCAATTCATTTATCAGTGCACTTAGCCTTCACCTAATAAAAATGCATTATTTGGCTTCAGCATGAAATCTCCCAGATAGTCCAAGGCAAATCTACCAAATCGATGCCAATACTTTTCTAAGTATTTTGAAAATTAATCTTTAGAAAGGGTGAAAGGTTACTTTCTAACTTTGCAATTAAATGAATATTTTCTCTTCATAAACAGAACTTAATGAATCAATGTTTATGCAATTGTCTGTTTTCCAATTAAACACTTACCCTGGAACTCATAACTACCCTTGTTTCGTCAAGGAGTCAGCAGTAGAAAATTCTTTCTTTTCTGTCTTTTTTTTTTTAGTAACCTTTCTTCTGCCAACTCTTCCATTGTTCTTCATCCTAACTGTTTTTGCTCATCCTCTTTGCTTTTTACTCCTTGCTTTTTCCCTTTCTCCACCCTGCTCCACTTCCCTGGCAGTGAGGAAATAGTGATACCTCATAAAAAGCTGAGTGAGCAACAGCAGGTGAAGGTGTAGATCAGGCAAGAGAGGGAAGCCACACTCATAAAGCTTGGTCGTCTTGGTTTAAAACATTTAGAAGCTGAGATGGAGGAATTTTCCTGACCCAGAATCTGGGGACTCAAAAAAAAAATTTCCATTAGATTTTTCTCAAATGAAAAGAAGATTACATGTTCAGATCGTTCAATGTCATTGGCAGTGATGCTGAGGAAAAGCCAGAGAGCGAAGAGCTCAGAAAATAGGAGCAGCAAGGAGAAAGTGTCTAGTTGTGCACAGGAGAGAAGTTGAGCCCAAAGTTGAAATAATGAGAGTGAATTTGAAAGAGACAGAGACGATCGAAGGACTACAACATTAAAAGAATCCCTGGAGGATTCAGCAATCGGTTGCAGAAAGGACAGAAGTGAGTCACAGATTAGAAATGGAATGAATGCACATTTATGCGTTCTTTCCTAGCTCCTTTCCTAAAAAGCACATATATCACCGGATGGTTATCTGAACAAGAGCCCCGCTGAAGAGGGTGACAATCAGCCTAAGCCAAGCAGACAAGTAACTCTGCCACAGGGAACAGCCCTAGAAACAGGTTTTACGATTTAGCATAGATATGTCTTTTTTCTTAAAAGAAACAATCTCAGCTTATATTTTATTCATAGAAGCCATTCTTTACTCTATTGCCTTGAGTGATTTTGGCGGTGGGTAGATGTGAGAGTAGTAGCTTTAAATTCACCTGTGCCCTTGAAACAGCAGTGTGCAGTACATTCAGCATTGTTACCCTGCCGCTCTTCTGCCTGCTTTGTGGGCCTGTTATGAAACTCCTCTTTTCAGAAAATTGTATTCTGGTGCTATTATTGAATTAACACTTTGCTTAAATGCATACACACACATATCTCTGAGAGACTATGTAAATAATCCAAGGACAGCAAAAAGGCATACTCTATAGGAAAAATTTTTAAAATGTCTAAAAATGCCCTGGTTACCTTGTTTCAAGGGAGATGCAAGGGCCTATTAATGAGCCTTACCAGGCGACTCAGTGGTAGAGAATCTGCCTGCCACTGCAGGAGAACCATGTTCAGTCCTTGGGCTGGGAAGGTCCCTGGAGGAGGAATAGCAACCCATTCCAGTATTCTTGCCTGGAAAATCCCATGGACAGAGGAGCCTAGAGGGCTACAGTCCATGGGGTCTCAAAAGAGTCAGGCACAGCATAGCGACTAAACAACAACCACCTTAGTTCCAAGGGAGATGCAGGGACTTATTAATAATGAGTGGACATGTTATGTACTAAATAGAAAGTCAAAGTATATATTTTCTTTCAGATAGAAACAGCAAGCATGATATTCCTGATTCTGCTTCCCACATTAAAGAATAATTATTTTCTGTATAAAATATAATGCTTATTTGTACACTGAATTTTAAAAGTTGTGATACAGGTCTTAAAAAAAGTATTTGAGCTGTGCATCCTAACGTTAGCTGCACATTGGAATCCTCTGGAGAATGTAAAAATACTGAAACCAGAATTCCACCCTGAGAAATTCCCATTTGTAAAATTCTCCCCAGTCAATCTCATACATAGCCAAGGTGGAAATCACTATATTAGGGCCTGCCTGTGGTTTAAAAAATAATTTCTCTCCTACCAACATGACAATAAAATAGGATGTTGGAGGAAAGTTCCTTCTGAACTTTGTATGTGAAATCAATCTCATTCGATTTATAATTCTGTCACTGGATGATCCTGGTAACGAGTTGACCTGAGTCATCCCTGCATTGAAAGAACACAGCGTAGAAAGAGGAACAAGAATATTGGAATCAGGGATTTCCATGGGTATTGGCCCAGCCATTTGTTGACCTGCTGAGATGCTTTGAAAATGACTAAATCTCTGTTAATGTTGGTTTCCCCATCAATAAAGTAGAAGGATTAAAATATATACTTAACAGCCCAGAAGCTGTTTATTTTCTTCAGTGTTTACCTTTTTATTTTTTGGTGAGAACTCTCTTAGCAAATTTGAATTATGCAATACAATACAATGTTATCGTTTCTTCATGGGTCACTAAATCAACCCTCAATATTCATTGGAAGGACTGATGCTGAAGCTGAAGCTCCAATACTTTGGCTACCTGATATTAAGAGCTGACTTCTTGGAAAAGATCCTGATGCTGGGAAAGATTGATGGCAGGAGGAGAAGAGGGTGACAGAGGATAAGATTCCTGGGAGGCATCACTGATTCAATGGACATGAACTTGGGCAAACTCCAGGAGATAGTGAGGGACAGGGAGGCCTAGTGTACTGCAGTTTATGGGACTGCAAAGAGTTGGACACAACTTGGCAACTGAACAACAACATTATTAACTTTAGTGACCATGTTATACATTAGATCCTAAGATCTTACTGATCTTATACCTAAAATTTATCCCCCTCCTTATTTCATCTACCCCCTGCCCCTGGCACCCATTTTCTAATCTCGGTTTCTATGAGTTTGGTACTCTTTTTACAAAAAGATTCCACATATAAGTGATACTATTCATTACTTGTCTTTCTCTTTCTGACTTATTTCACTTAGCATACTACTCTCAAGTTTCACCCGATTTTTATTTTTAACTTCACACAGGATTGTCAGATATGTGCTTGAAAATGATGACATCGTTGTTAAACTTCACCCAACTTTTTGCATTTGGCAGGAGTATCTTCTTTTTCATGGTGCAACAATATTCCATCACATATGTGTACCACATGTTTATCCATTTATCTGTGATGGACACTTAGATTGTTTCCATACCTTGGGTACTGTGAATAATGCTGCTATGAACATGGGAGTGCAGATACGAGAAGCTGTTTGAACTAAACAAAATGATATGTATAAATTTTGGCACACTGGAAATATTCAGCATGGAATTCCCTTTTCCTTTACTACTGAATTGTAACCTTTCATATTCTCTGGTGCTACTTTAGGATAAAATAGGCAAAATCAAATGAAGGTGATCAAAATCAAGTCTGTCTATTTATTGCTTTGGCAACAACTCTGTAAAGACTAGAATGAGGTACTTTTAAGTTTTAAGGAAGAGAAATGATTTTTTTAAATAACACACACACAAAGCAGATATTTTTCTCTTAATATATACTGTTTAACTTAAAATAGTTGGTTATGAGAACTACGAGATTATTACAAAGACAATGCTGCTGATGCTAAAAATAAATTCATATGCATACATGTAAAATTGTTTCTCACAATTTAGGGCACATATGGAAGGGTGACAATATAATGCAATTACAGAGTCCTGGAGATGTGGACCTGAGACAACAAGCTAGTTTCCTAATTCCCCCTGGTTTACCTTTTAGTGTGCTTTCCAGGTGGTGCTAGTAGTGAAGAACCCACCTACCAATGCAGGAGACCTAAGAGACAAGGGTTCGATCATTATGTTGGGAAGATACCCTGGAGAAGGGCATGGAAACCCACTCTAGTATTCTTGCCTGGAGAATCCCATGGACAGAAGGGCCTGGCGGGCTATAGTCCATGGGGTCTCAGAGAGTTGGACACGACTGAAGTAACTTAGTACACACACATACCTTTTAGTGGAAAATAGATTTTGATCAAGTAATTACATAAATAGCTGGAGCAAGTAAAACACACCAGATGCAGATGGGAAGTAAGCAAATGTGAACATGGCAGGTAATGGAGGTGATCCAAGTGAGAGAGATGACAGACCCTGGACCAGCATGGGTGATGGAGACAGAGAACAGATGATTTGTATGAACTATTTGGAAGAGAGAACCAACAGGATCTACATACAAGGAGTATTTATCTATATACTACTTTTATAACTTAAAAAAAAAAAATTTAGCTGCTCTGAGTCTTTGTTGTAGTGCACAAGCTCTTCCTTGTAATGCACAAGCTTTCTCTAGGTGTGCACGCAGGCTCAGTTGTTTCAAAGAGTGTGGGATTCCTGACCATTTTAGCCACCAGAGGAGTCCCTTTTTATGTACAATTTTAGAATTAAAAGGACTTCCCTGGTGGCACAGAGGGTAAAGCATCTGCCCACAATGCAGGAGACCCAGGTTCAATCCCTGGGTTGGGAAGATCTCCTGGAGAAGGAAATGGCAACCCACTCCAGTATTCTTGCCTGGAAAATCCCATGGACGGAGGAACCTGGTAGCCTACAGTCCATGGGGTCACAAAGAGTTGGGCACAACTGAGCAACTAAACTTCATGTCACTTAGAATTAAAATCAATAGGATTTAAAAGAGAAGTTTATGGGTGATAACTGTATACCAGACTTTTTTTTTTTTTTGGAAACATAAATGATGTTACTATTTGATAAAATTGGGTATACTGAACAAATCTCTCATTTGGGATGAAAGATCATATTCCAAACACTTTGTGTTTGAAATTTGTTGGAAGTATCCAAGATGAGATGCCAGGTTAACAGTTGGGAGATGTCTCAGACCCATATAGGAGAGATGTGGGAAGCAGATAGACACGTATGGGTCATCAGTTTTAGATGGTAAGGCAGCAAATGAGTGTGGGGGATGATATTGAGATAAAGCACCCAGTGAAAAGAGTGCACACGTTGGTGTTAAGAGCTTCCTGTGATAACACTGCCAGTCATTCTAGTGCTTTGTGGACAATAGCATGCATGTGTGCTCAGCCGTGCCTGACTCTTTGTGACCCCATGGATGGTAGCCTGCTCACCAGGCTTCTCTATCTATGGAATTTCCCAGGCAAGAATACTGGAGTGGGTTGCCATTTCCTCCTCCAGCCAATCTTCCCAACTCGGGGATCAAACTCAAGTCTCCTGAGTTTCCTGTATTGGCAGGCTGATTATTGTACATAAGAGGGAAAGGGGGGAAGCCCCTTACGTACAATAGCTTAATTTGACTCTAAGGTCCTCTTTCTTCAAAGTTGTTTGCAAGTGAAAACAAAGCTGATCTTCAAGAAATGTTGCATATTCAGTTGACCTTGAACAACATGGGTTTGAACTGCACAAGTCCACTTGAATTTGAATTTTTTTGACAGTAGATACCATAGTACTACACGATCCAAGGTTGGTTCAATCCAAGAATTTGAAAGTGTGAATACAGAAAAACCATTGGTACAGAGGAACTGCACACATGGAGGGCCAACTATACACAGACTTTGACTGCAAGGGTTTGATGCCCGACATTGTTCAAAAGTCCACTGACTTGGAAGTCTTCAAAAGACAATCAAAATTTCCAAATGGCCCTAGATACAGCCATTGTATAGAATGACCAAGTAAAAATCTCAGATTGAGAACTGTAAAAACTGGTTATTTCTATTTGGAATCCTGTCCAGAATCCCAAGGTTTTTTTTTTTTTTTTTTTTCTGTTGTTCAGCTGTTAAGTTGGGTCTGACTCTTTGTGACCATATGGACTGCAGCGTGCTGGGCTTCCCTGTCCTTCACCATCTCCTGGAGTTTGCGCAAATTCATATCCATTCAGTCAGTGATGCTATTTAACCATCTTCTGCTGCCCGCTTCTCCTTTTGCTTTCAATCTTTCCCAACATCAGGGTCTTTTCCAATGAGTCAGCTCTTCACATCAGGTGGCCAAAGTATTGGAACTTCAGCTTTAGCATCAGTCTTTTCAATGAATATTCAGGGTTAATTTCCTTTAGGATGGACTGGTTGGATCTCCTTGCAGTCCAAGGGACTCTCAAGAGTCTTCTCAATCCCCACAGTTCAAAAGCATCAATTCTTTGGTGCTCAGCCTTCTTGATGGTCCAACTCTCACATCCATACATGACTACTGGAAAAACCATAGCTTTGACTATATGGACCTTTGTCAGCAAAGGATTGTCCCTGCTTTTTAATGTACTGTCTAGATTTGTCATAGTTTTTCCTCCAAGGAGCAAGTGTCTTTTAATTTCATGGCTGCACTCACGGTCTACAATGATTTTGGAGCCCGAGAAAATAAAATTTGTCACTACTTCTACTTCTTCCCCTTCTATTTGCCGTGAAGTGATGGGACTGGATATCTTGATCTTAGTTTTTTGAATGTTGAATTTTAAGCTAGTTTTTTCACTCTCCTCTTTCACCCTCATCAAGAGGCTCTTTAGTTTCTCTTCACTTTCCTAACATTAGGGTGGTATCATCTGCATATCTGAATTTGTTGATACTTCTCTCGGCAATTTTGATCAAGCTTGTGATTCATCCAGCCCAGCATTTTGCATGATGTATCCACATAAAACTTAAATAAACATGCTGACAATATGTAGGTTTTTCTTACTCCTTTCCCATTTTTGAACCAGTCAGTTGTTCTATCCAGTTCTGTGTTGCTTCTTGACCTGTATCCAAGTTTCTCAGGAGCCAGTAAGGTGGTCTGCTATTCCCATCACTTTAAGAATTTCCCACAATTTGTTGTGATCCACACAAAGGCTTTCTTTTTAAGTCCCTGAAGAAATAGTTATCCACTGAGGTTTTGCCAAATATTCTCCTTAAGAAAATTATTTTTATGGTCATCAGCTGTAGTCTGTGATCTAAAATTTAATTAGGAATTCTAAATCTCTCTTGAGTCTCTAATAACCTTAGTGACTATAAAGACATTTGAAGCTTAAGCTTACTAGCTCTGCCTATCTTATTACAGAGAAAGGAGTGAGAAAGCTACAACGAAGGATTTTTCCTGTGTTAAGTAACTCCCTCCCTTCCATAATGTAGAGAAACACCTACTTTTTAATCAACATTTTATTTCTATCCACCTTAGGTGGAATGGTTGAATTCTTACTATTTGAAAATAGTGAATCAATTTAAAACTCTAACAAGTAAAATTTAGTCCACCAGTTCTTAAATACAATCTCACCTTCCAGGGTCAGGTATGCTTTGATAATTTGGGTTCCTAACAGAGTGCAGGAAGCAATTAAGAGCTCTGCTTTTGTAAATCATGTTTTGTATTCAGAATCAAAAGACCCAGGTTTTCTTAGCCCACCCAGTGCGCAGGATGTTCTCTGAACTGAACACAGTGGGAACAGAGAAATGTCTTCACCTCCCTAAATCCTCATCTTCCTTTATGAAAATGTTGTCCTTTTTGTTGTTTCTGTTGTTATTGGAATTTTAATTTTATCGTGGACTCTTTCGGGCATTCAAGTAACAATAAAGTGATATAAAAAAGCATTATAGTCAACATTGGGGTCATTAAAGATTAAATTAGGAAATAATTGTTTCTGATTTTTTTAAGAAGCTGAACATTACAAATAGAGTTGAAGTTCCTTTTTTCCCTCTTCACCTGTATCATTTCATTCCCTTTCTCCTTCAATTTCACTATTCAAAGGTCAGTGCTCTTAAAGGTTTTTGTTTGTTGGTAATGACTGAAGGTCTCCTGGACACTTACCAGTTTCTGCACAGACAGGAAATCAGAGAATGTACTAAATCTATAGAAACTGACCCTGTATATGTTAAAACCATAACAATTTTGATACATATTATACTCTACACTCTCATTAGAGAGTTAGGTATTCAAAAACTTACATATGTGGTTTGCAGTTTTTGTTATCTTTTTGAATAGTATTATACTGCGTGTAAAACTATACACTTGCTCATTTTTTTACTGAAGTATAATGTTAGTTTTTGCTATACAATGAAGTGAATCCACTGTATGCATATGTGTATCCCCTCCCTCTTAAACCTCTCCACTTCCCCCCTCCTCCCCACTCATCTAGGTCATCACAGAGCACCAAACTGAACTCCCAGTGTACACCTGGCTCTTAATATTTCATTTTTGAGTTTTATCTATGTTAGCAGCAGTAACTCTAATTAATATCACCTGGGGTTGGTACACACTACTCCAAAATATGACACCTTGGCATATTGAATATTTTAAGCTGAAGGAATTTGAGAAAATAGCAGAGGCAGGAAGGTCACTCTGACCTCCCCTCCTTCCCCTGAAACCTTCTGATACCTGGAGAAAATGAGCATCTTTTTCTCCAAAGACAAGGTGTTGAGCAGAATCTGAACAAACTTTAGGCTTTACTAAGTTTCCCCCCAGTTTACTCCACATGCCTCATATTCTTTGACCTATCATATTTCTCTATGACTGTCAACTCTTCATCAAGTATGCCATACTCACCATTTCTTTGAGGCTTTGTTTCCTTATGTAGGTTCCTATGTCACATGAAAACTATATTCTGGTACATGCCTTCTTGTGTTTATATGTGCGAGTTTTATATATAAGATATTTATTATTTGTTATAGGTTATAACATTGTTAACTTTATGTCATATTGCTAAATTGCCCTCTGAAGAGGTTGTACAAATATACACTCCTGGTAATAGTGGGAGGCCTTATTTCTTCATTTTTTGCTGACACTTAGCATTTTATTTTTTGTGTGTTGGCTCAATTTTATCTCAGACGTCTGTGATTAAGTCCATGAAAAATCTTGGTACTGCCACCATTGTCATGGGTATCTTCCCTATAAACACTACCAGTTCCTTAATTCTTTTCATGTGAACAATTCTTAAACAGTTATTATACAGTGAGCCAAATACTTTGTGAAGTTATTAGCTGTAGTAATCTAATATATAACTATGCCTAAACAAAACAATAGGAGTCAAATCTTCCATCTATTGCATTCACCATGTATTAGTGACTTCACATTCACTTTTCACTTTCATGAATGGGAGAAGAAACTGGCAACCCACTCCAATGTTCTTGCCTGAAGAGTCCCAGGGACAGAGAAGGCTGGTGGGCCACCGGCTATGAGGTTGCACAGAGTCAGACATGACTGAAGCGACTTAGCAGCAGCTAAATAGTGACAATGAGAATAAATGTAATTCTGATTTAATAATGGAAAGTTAAGAGGATAACCCAGTCATTGATGAGACCATACCAGATTCACCATGAACTTCAAGTTGTTGTTGTTGTTTAGAGTAAGATACTCAAAATTATGTTCCTGCTTCAGTCACATACATGGTATCTTACCCCACTGGTAAACTAGCAAATCGGTCAAAGCACCAAATCCTTTAGTTCCTTATTATCCCTATTCAAAATAAGTTTACTATGATTTTGAATTAAAAAGAATATATTAACAATTTTTCCAAGCCCCTTAGTTAATCTTTCTGAAGGATTTTTCATGTTTTGAGGCCTTAATAAAGTCACATTACCTTTCACCTTTTTAACCAAACTTGAGCTTCCATGGTGGCTCAGACTGCAAAAAGTCTGCTGGCCATGCAGGAGATTTGGGTTCGATCCCTGAGTCAGGAAGATCCCCTGTAGAAAGGAATGGCTACCCACTCCAGTATCCTTGCCTGGAGAATTTCATGGACAGAGCAGCCTGGAGGGTTACAGTCTATGGGGTCTCAAAAAGTTGGGCACAGCTGAGAAACTAACTCTTTTACTTTGTCATACTAGGGTCCTACAGTTTGGAGACCTGCCCAAACACACTGACCATGAAGAACAACCCAAATGATCAAGATTTTGTTGCCTCACTTATTTATTCTACATCTCACCTACTTCTCTAATATTTCAGGACTTCACTCCTTGGTAACAAATCTGGGAAACTAATTAACCAGTACCAACAGTGGGTTAATGTCCTAGAAAATATTTACCCTAGAGAGCAGTTTTTCATCTAGTTTTTAACTCTCTCAAAATATCACTCTATAAGCCTCAAATTAAGCTTCTCAAATGTAGAAGGGGAACAAAAATAATATTAGACTCCAGCTTATTTTAATTCACTTAGGTACCCTTAAGAAAACTTCCATATGATTGATTATCTACCTACCTCAATAAGGCCTGAGACAATCATACTCACCATTTAAATTCAAAGCCATAAACATAACATGCTAATGGAACCAAGGCAAATATGTAGGTAGCAGTTTATTTTTAATGGCTATTAAATATTGTTAAATTGTAATGAAACATTTAAGAAAATAGATGTGACATTCAAATGAACACCAAATGATTTCATTTCACACTAGTCAATATTAAATTAACTCCATATTACATGAAAATGTTGTACTTTACTGAAATAAGTAATAAAAGAAAATTATGCTTTAACCCACAAACATGTTATGGCTGGAAATTTGTTATTAAAAAACAATAGGGCTAATATTGTAGAACTATTTCAAAGTCATTTATTTTTTAAATAATTAAGGGAAAATAACATCACACCGGTAGTTCCATTTTGTGTTTTAAATCAATGAACCAATGAAATGCACTAAAATGTTGGCAGGCATAAATAAATTGCTGTTGTACCATGCAAGGCCTACTAAAAGTTATGTAAGTGGTATAACAAAAATCTAAAAAAAATATGTAAGTTCTATAAATGGTAATATTTAACATTGAAAGTGAAATGAAAGTGTTCATAGCCATCCAGTCATGCCTGACTCTGTGACCCCAGGCTCCTCAGTCCATGGAATTCTTAAGGCAAGAATGCTGGAGAGGGTAGCCATTCCCTTCTTCAGGGGTTCTTCCCGATGCTTCAAATTTGAAAGTTGAAATAATTAACTAAAAGAATTAATGACCTAAACAACCATGAATGTGTAATGTACACATGTAATTGGTATTTTTTAAATTGTTCCAAATCAAGGAGTTGAATAAAAAAAGTTCCTTTTGCCTTTATATCCACTCCAATTATTTCCACATATTCATCCAAATTAAAGATGCATTTAGGAACTTCACTGGTGATCCAGTGGTAAGAGTCTGTCTTCCAATGCAGGGAATGAAGGTTTGATCCCTGGTTGGGGGGCTCAGATCCACATGACCCGTAGCCAAAAAAACAAAACATAAAAAAACCAGAAACAACATTGTAACAAATTCAATAAAGACTTTAAAAATACTCCCCATCAAAATATCTTCAAAAAAGATGTATTTAAATATTATAGATATAATAATAAAGTCATAGTAAAATGCTCAGAGTAACAATAATAATTACTATATGATAATATTTTGATTAATTTGACCTCATGATAATCATACTCAAGAGATATTTATGGGTTGGTTGATTAAGGGTGGTTTTAACATAGATTTAATCTATGATAAACTGAAGGTGGTTCAGTTTGGGTGGGAATTTTTTATTGTTCCTGTTATCTTTGTTTTTGCTTCATGCACTAATTCATCAAGATACACACACACTTAATTGAGTGCCTACTCTACAATATGCTGGAACACAGAAATAAGAGATCCTCCAGGACATCACAGCTTCATGTGACAAGCAAGAATGCACTGTGCGGCCTGTCTGCTACAGCACACTGGCAAAACACTATGGGAGCTCAAAGGTGTGTGTGTGTGTGTTGAATTTGGGTACCATCATTTTGTGGAGGAAGCATTATTTGGGTTGAGAAAAGCCGAGCATTTGCCAGCTACACAAAGTGGGGATAAAAACGGCTAGTAAAAACAGCTTGGGTGATCACATATAAGTAGCCAGAACGTCATTCTCAGACCATGGTCCTTAACTGAAGTGATGAGACAAGCTTAGATAGAGTGGGAGAGAAGTGGCTAAAGAGAAAAATCAAACACTGAGTCAACAAGGGCCCTTGTGTCATTTTGAGGAACTGGAGCTTGATAACCAGTAAGAGAGCATTTTCTGCTATAGAATCTGCCTGTCAGTGCACGAGATGCTAATTTGATCCCTAGGTCGGAAAGATCCCCTGGAGAAGGAAATGGCAACCCACTCCAGCATTCTTAACTGGGAAATCCCATGGACAGAGGAGCCTGGCAGGCTGCAGTCCATGAGGTCTTAAAAGAGTAGGACACATCTGAACATTGGGGTACACGTGTCTCTTTCAATTCTGGTTTCCTCGGTGTGTATGCCCAGCAGTGGAATTGCTGGGTCATATGGCAGGTCTATTTGCAGTTTTTTAAGGAATCTCCACACTGTTTTCCATAGTGGCTGTACTAGTTTGCATTCCCACCAACAGTGTAGGAGAGTTCACTTTTCTCCACATCCTCTCCAGCATTTATTGCTTGTGGATTTTTGGATTGCAGCCATTCTGACTGGTGTAAAGTGGTACCTCATTGTGGTTTTGATTTGCATTTCTCTGATAATGAGTGATGTTGAGCATCTTTTCATGTGTTTGTTAGCCATTTTTATGGATAAGAAAGTTGTGGTACATATACACAATGGAATATTACTCAGCATTAAAAAAAATTCATTTGAATCAGTTCTACTCAGTTGAATGGAACTGAAGCCTATTATCCAGACTGAAGTAAGCCAGAAGGAAAAACAAAAATACAGTATTCTAACGCATATATATGGAATTTAGAAAGATGGTAAGGAGAACCCTGCATGCGAGACAGCAAAAGAAACGCAGATGTATAGAACAGACTTGTGGACTCTGTGGAAGTGGGCAAGGGTGGGATGATATGGGAGAATGGCATTGAAACATGTTAATTATCATATGTGAAATCAATCGCCAGCCCAGGGTTGATGCTCGGGGCTGGTGCACCGAGATGTCCCAGGGGGAGGGAATCGGGAGGGCGGAGGGAGGGGGGTTCTGGAGGGGGAGCATATGTAAACCCATGGTGGTTTCATGTCATTGTATGGCAAAACCAACACAATTAAAAAAAAAAGAGTAGGACACGTCTGAGCAACTAAACAACATCAGACAAAGAAGTTCTTAAAAAACTTAAACAGGGAAATGGCATTGTCAGATTTGCACTTCGTATAGCTCACCCTAGTTACCTCATTGTTAATGAATACTTCCTACAATTAGAAAAGTTAAGTGGACACAAAAAGAAACTGTGTAATAATCTCCCAGGGCTTTACCTGTGGCTGTGGAGGGAGGAGTCAGAGCCCCCCCAAAACACCTAGTACTGGCCTTATTATAGTTTGACTCATGTTAAACTATAACAGTAAGGAAAGGATGCAAATTTACTTAGTCCTTAGTTGCTTCCTCCTCAAGTTAGAGGTAAACTCAAAGAGCTCAGGAATAGAGCTGCAAGTTTACTTAACTTTGCTGTTCAATAGCTCAGTCGTGTCTAACTCTTTGCAGCACCATGGACTGCAGCGCACCAGGCTTCCCTGACCTTCGCTATCTCCCAAAGTTTGTTCCAACTTATGTCCATTGAGTTGGTGATGCTATTCAACCATCTCATCCTCTGTCATCTCCTTATTTAATTTAAGGATCAGCAAACTACAGCCAACTGCCTATATCCAGTCCACTCTCTATTTCTATAAACAGAGTTTGATTGAAACTCAGTCACGTTCTCATTCTTTTATACGTTATCTATGGTTACTTTTGCATCATGACACCAGGATACTTACAAAAGAAAGCACAGAGTGTGCAAAGCCTACAATATTTACCCCTGGACCCTGTGTAGGAAAAAAATGCCAATCCCCGATTTCAGAGATCACGCAGTCGCCAACATGTATTTTTTCCACAGAGTTCTATCTTCTTTGCACTTTATTCATATACCTCAGACATGCCTGGAATCATTTTCCTTCTGCCTGAAGTCCAACTTTTAGATTTTTTTTCTGTGAAAGTCTGCCATACTGACTGTTCGTAGCCTTGTTTGATTGAAAACATCTTTTTTCACCAACAGTCATGAAATGTTTTACACATTAAAGAGATGATTCTTCTATCATACTTCGTTGCTGTTAAGAAGTCAACTGTCAGTCTAACTATTGCTCCCTTGAAGATAATCTTTCTGTTTTGTTTGCCTCTGGCTTCTCTTAAGATTTTTCTCTTAGCGTTTTTTTTTTTTTTTCTTCTGAAGTTTCAATGTAATGCAGTTAGTTGCAAGTTTCTCTTTAATTATCCTGTGTGGGATCTGTGGAATTCTTGAATCTACAGATAACTCTTTCAGAATAAAAAAAAGTCAACCACCACTGCTTCAGTTATATTGGCTGTTCCACCACTTCTTTATCTCTCTCTAGAACTCTGATGACATATCCAGACCTTGTTGTGTTCATCTGTGGTTATGTCTCCTTTGGTCTTTTTGAATGGAACTCTAGATAATTCTTTTCAACCTATCTTCATATAGACCAAGTCTATCTTCAGCTCTCCTTGTGTGTTTTTAAGTCTCCTCACAGATAATTTAATTTCTAATATATATTTTTTTCTAAAAGTTTCATTTCTTTTCAAACCTGCTTTGTCACTCTTTACCAAGCCCTCTATGGATATCTTTAAATTGATTGTTCTTTTATTTAAACAAGATCATCATAAGTGTTTTATGGTGGTGGTGGTAGTTTAGTTGCTCAGTTGTGTCCAACTCTTTGCAATCTCATGGAATATAGCCTTCCAGGCTCCTCTGTCTGTGAGATTTTTCCAGGCAAAAATACTAGAGTGAGCTGCCATTTCCATCTCCAGGGGATCACCCTGACCCAGAAATTGAACTCATGTCTCCTGCACTTCAGGTGGTCTCCTGAATTGCAGGCAGTTTTTATGCTGAGCCACCAGAGAAGCCGCATAACTGTTTTATAGTTGGTGTCTAATTATCTTAACATCTTATGTCTTCATTTTACTGTGCTTCTGGTTTCTTTTTCTACCTTTTCTGTTTATCTTCGTAGCATGTATTTGCATCTAGTGGTCATTTTTGATGGGATAAGCATTCTATATGAAAAACTATTTTAGGGCTAATTTGACAAACAACTTTTCAAAGACAAAGTTTGTCACTGCATCAGGTCAAGACTTGACCCAGATAATTCAGTACATGACTATAATTCTTCCCAGAATCTGCCATTTCTCCTTCACCTTCAACTCTTGGCCTAAGAGTAAATTCTTTAGGGTCTTGGCTTTCCAAGAAGAAAGAGTCCTATTCAACTTTTCAGTTTAGTTGAATTCTAGCCTTTGATTTTAGTCCCATTCTCAGAAGGCAACTGCCAAGAAGTTAGATACCTTCAGGGCAAAGTCAGTTTCCGTGCTGGCATAAATCTCTGGGTTTTCATTATTCCTTCATTTTGGTCTCGTAATTGCTTACTGTTCTATTGTCTGTGTGATGCTCCTTTGTGATATTTTATCCAGCTTTTTTAGTTTTCAGCAGGAGGGTACATGCCAGTAGCCTGGCCCTCCAATTACTAGGAACAAGAAGTCTTTTAAATTACATTTTGAAGGTGAGGATGTTAGGTTAAATGAGACCTTAATTTTCTGCTAAGGAGACCACTTGCTCTGTTGGTGAAGCAGGGAAAGTGTCTCATTTATTTATTTTTTTTTAATACTCCATGGATTTAAAGGACTATAGAAGACTTTGTGCTCTTTTTTGCTCTGACATTATGAAAGGCTCATGCTAAAGTAACTACTCAAGGTCATTTTTGCCCATAAAAGGCTGTGGCTCTGGCAGATATCCAGAATTCCAAGAATGTTTTGCTGGTGCCAATGGTAGACTGAAAAAGGGCAATTCACTACAGCTTCTTCCATCAAGATGCAGAGTCCTGTTTTTCTACCCTTTGAATCTGAGCTGTTTTCCATATTACTCTTGTAGGTACAATGCTACAGAAAGGATGTTCTCTGTGTTCTGAACAGAGCTTTAATAATCTTTGAGTACACCCACTCTTACTTCTGGAACTCTGTGAACTTCATGTGAACAAGTCGTGACAGACTCCTGGAGGATTTGAGACCACTTGGAAAGATGCCCCACTTACTCTAGCTGGGGGAACTCCTAGCTGACCACTGACCCATGAGCAAGCTCACCTGAGATCAGTCAGATCTGCCCCAGACTAGAAAAATTCAACCAAACCTAGCTACTTTGCCAGTCCAGGGACTCATGAGTAAAATATCTGGTTGTTTTCTTAGGCTACTAAATCTAGAAGAGATTTTGTTTGTAGGAAAAGCAAACTCACATAGCTTTATAACTGATATATTACTTAATTAAATGTATTATTTTAAAATCACTAATAATCTCTCGATGAACATTTTTCTGTTCTAATCTAACAAGATCATTTTAAAGCATCTAAGAATCTTGATTATTATTTTAAAATCTGTACTCTCTTGATTTCTGTGACACCATAACCTCTTAACTTCTACTAGAACTTCTGTACTGTCCCTCCTTCATTTCTTTGATGAATTTTATTATTTTTGGTTTTTGTTTTTTTTCTATACATGTTAGCATTTACCAGGCTTCAGTCTTCTTCCTACTTCTCCATCCACAAATTCCCATGTTGGCTCTCTTCATTTTTTTCTTTCAATGACCATCTGTATGGTTATGATAAACTATATATTCATTTAAAAAAACAACAAAAACCTCTTCCTGCATTACAAACTTGAATATGTAATCTGACAGCTGACTGTGAGTTATATGTCCCCAGGCCCTAAGATTTAACATAACCCAAATTGTATAATCATGTTCCTCTCTTCTGTCTGATGATTGACTGGCTGGCTCTCCCTCATTTCAGACAATGTAACCACTCGGCATCCAGCAAGCTGCTTGAGAAATCTCAGCATAATACTGAACTCTGCTAGACTCCATCCTCCTCATTATATCTGTGTCTTCTACTCCCATCTCATTTCCCCAGTTCAAGCCCTCCTGTCCTCTCTCTTGAAATGCTAATAGCATCTTGATGAATCTTCCTAACTTTGTTCATCTCTCTTATAGCCATCTTAAACTCATCTGCCAAAAGAAGTTATTAAAAACAAACAAACAAATAAAAAATAACTTCTAGAGACTTAGCATTTACTGTAAGAGGTTTGGAAAGTCATAAGCACATATGCTACAACAATTATTTTCTCTGCCTCTGACAGTCATCACTATGTGATTTCTGCATTATTTTCATGTTATGCCTAGAATCCAGCTTCACACAGATGGCCATTTTTATTGGATAAGAGATAGCTTTAAGGCTGAAACCTACTTGCCTTAGATTGTCAAAGATAAAACTGGATACTCGCCAAAGGGATAAAAACAGATTTTGATTGGTGAAATATTACAAGAGCTGAACTCAATTTTTATTGTACAGAAGTAACTGGGCATTTTAAAGGAAAAGGAGGAAGTGGAATTAGAGGCTCAGTAGAATTAGGGAAGTGAAAACTTAAAAAAAAATTGGTCATTCTTTTACAAGTGGCTGTCCAGTTTTCCCAGCACCACTTGTTAAAAAGGTTGTCTTTTTTCCATTGTATATTCTTGCCTCCTTTTTCAAAGATAAGGTGTCCATAGATGCGTGGATTTATCTCTGGGCTTTCTATTCTGTTCCATTGATCTATATTTCTGTCTTCGTGCCAGTACCATACTGTCTTAATGACTGTGGATTTGTAGTATAGCCTAAAGTCAGGTAGGTTGATTCCTCCCGTTCCATTCTTCTTTCTCAAGATTGCTTTGGCTATATGAGGTTTTTTGTATTTCCATACAAATTGTGAAATTATTTGTTCTAATTCTCTGAAAAAGACCTCTGGTAGCTTGATAGGAATTGCATTGAATCTATAGATTGCTTTGGGTAGTATACTCATTTTCACTATATTGATTCTTCCAATCCACGAACGCGGCACATTTCTCCATCTGTTTGTGTCCTCTTTGATTTCTTTCATCAGTGTTTTATAGTTTTCTATATACAAGTCTTTTGTTTCTTTAGGTAGAAATACTCCTAAGTATTTTATTCTTTTTGTTTCGATGGTGAATGGAATTCTTTCCTTAATTTCTCTTTCTGATTTCTCACTGTTAGTGTATAGGAATGCCAGGGATTTCTGTGTGTTGATTTTGTATCCTGAAACTTTGCTATATTCACTGATTAGCTCTAGAACACTTTCTAACACCATACACAAAGATAGACTCAAAATGGATCAAAGATCTAAGCATAAGACCAGAAACTATAAAACTCCTAGAGGATAACATTGGCAAAACACTCTCTGACATAAACCAAAGCGGGATCCTACATGACCCACCTCCCAGAATATTGGAAATAAAAGCACAAATAAACAAATGGGACCTAATTAAAATTAAAAGCTTCTGCACAACAAAGGAAACTATAAGCAAGGTGAAAAGACAGCCTTCAGAGTGGGAGAAAATAATAGCCAATGAAACAACAGACAAACAATTAATCTCAAAAATATACAAGCAACTCCTGCAGCTCCATTCTAGAAAAATAAACAACCCAATCAAAAAGTGGGCCAAATAACTTAACAGACATTTCTCCAAAGAAGACATAAAAATGGCTAACAAACGCATGAAAAGATGCTCAACATCACTCATTATCAGAGAAATGCAAATCGAAACCACAATGAGGTATCACTTTACACCAGTCAGAATGGCTGCAATCCAAAAATCTACAAGCAATAAATGCTGGAGAGGATGTGGAGAAAAGGGAACCCTCTTACACTGTTGGTGGGATTGCAAACTAGTACAGCCACTATGGAAAACAGTGTGGAGGTTCCTTAAAAAACTGCAAATAGACCTGCCATATGACCCAGCAATCCCACTGCTGGGCATACACACCGAGGAAACCAGAATTGAAAGAGCCACGTGTACCCCAATGTTCATTGCTGCTTTGTTTACAATAGCCAGGACATGGAAGCAACCTAGATGCCCATCAACTGACGAATGGATGAGAAAGCTGTAGTACATATACACAATGGAATGTTACTCAGCATTAAAAAAAAATTCATTTGAATCAGTTCTACTCAGATGGACGAAACTGGAGCCCATTATCCAGAGTGAAGTAAGCCAGAAGCAAAAACAACAATACAGTATACTAATGCATATATATGGAATTTAGAAAGATGGTAATGAGAACCCTGCATGCGAGACAGCAAAAGGAACGCAGATGTATAGAATAGACTCGTGGCCTCTGTGGATGAGGGAAAGGGTGGGATGATACGGGAGAATGGCATTGAAACATGTTAATTATCATATGTCTAATCAATTGCCAGCCCAGGATTGATGCTCAGGGCTGGTGCAACAAAATTTCCCGGGGGGAGGGAGGGGGGAAGGGGGTTCTGGAGGGGGAGCATATGTAAACCCATGGTGATATCATGTCATTGTATGGCAAAACTAATTAAAAAAAATTGGTCAGTGTAAATGCCAATTGGCCAGCTGTGTCTGTTAAATGGCAAATATGGAAGTTAGGATTTTATCCTCCCATGGAGACTGGGAGACTGAGGTAACATCACATTTTAAAGGAGTGACTTTCAAGTCCTTGAGAAAGATACTGTTGAATTGTAGCAGATACATGTATATCTCAAAGCAACAGAAGAAAGAGTCGAAACTGAAAGTCCTTTTCAACAAATGCTCTAAGAAAGAGATTTTCAGGGACTAATTTCACATGTTATCTGGAGCCTTGAATTTACTCCAGCAGGCACTTTACAGGAGTTTAGAGTCACTCAAGGGATGAGGTATTGCCTTCTATGTTTAATATGGGAGGAGGAGAGTGGACAAAGCATTTTTGTTGAGAGTTTATAGCTTTTATAGACCTCGTCTGAGATCTAGTCACCAAGAGGGCTCAGAGGAGACTGGTTAGAGTTTAGTCAAGGAGAGAATCTTTCTCAGGATTAGCATCTATATGCCATAACATTATATTATAAGAATAGAATATTCATTCAGTAAAGACTTAATGATTGTTCCAGTTAATTATATTTTGTTGTTGTTTAGTTGCTAAGTCCAGAGAAGGCAATGGCACCCCACTCCAGTACTCTTGCTTGGAAAATCCCATGGATGGAGGAGCCTGGTGGGCTGCGGTCCATGGGGTTGCTACGAGTCGGGCACGACTGAGCGACTTCATTTTCACTTTTCACTTTCCTGCATTGGAGAAGGAAATGGCAACCCACCCCAGTGTTCTTGCCTGGAGAATCCCAGGGACAGGGGAGTCTGGTGGGCTGCCATCTATGAGGTCGCACAGAGTCGGACATGACTGACTTAGCAGCAGCAGTTGCTAAGTCATGTCCGACTCTTTTGCAGCACAATGGACTGTAGCCTGCCAGGCTCCTCTGTCCATGAGATTTCCCAGGCAAGAATATTGGATTGGGTTGTGATTTCCTTCTCCAGAGGATCTTCCTGACCCAGGTTTTGGACTTGCATCTATTGCTGCATAGCAAATAACCCTTAAGTGCAATGGCCTATAACCACAATAATAATTTACTTCACAAACAAATTATAGTTTGGGCAGAGCTCAGAGAGGAGGATTCATCTCTACTCCATACAGCTCTAGCCAGGGCAGCTCAACTGAGGCTAGAGGCTCTGCTTCCAAAATGAGTCATTCACATGATTGGCAATACGGTGCTGACTCTGCAGTCTGGGAATCTCAGCAGTAGGCGGGGAGCTTGTATTTCTCTCTGTTTGAGTCTCTGCATCGGGCTTCTTGGGCTTCCTCATAATGTGGCAACTAGATTTTGAGAAAGCCAAGCCATAAAACAAGTCTTAGGACAAAATCTGGAAAGTCCTAGAAGATCTCTTTCATCATATTTTATTGGCCAAGTGTTAAGGCCAACCCTGATTCAAGAGAAA
The DNA here is from genome assembly GCA_007570785.1 of Antilocapra americana. Taxonomy (NCBI): domain Eukaryota; kingdom Metazoa; phylum Chordata; class Mammalia; order Artiodactyla; family Antilocapridae; genus Antilocapra; species Antilocapra americana. Next base: position 7,224,289 of record ML660200.1, on the reverse strand, counting down.
AGCATTCTACCTGTTGATGAGAAGAATGTCAAATGATGTATGATTGTTTTTCTTCTACTATGATGAGTGCTTGAATGAATGGAGTCAGTGAAAGATTCTTTATTGGCTGTCCCCTGTTTATATCTTCTGGAATTTTTTTCATTTCTCTTAAACTTATTATGTAAAAATGAACAAAGAAAAATCTAAAACCTTGTTGTCATTCTCTTAAATACCCCTTTCTTTTCCTCAGTATCTCTATTGATGCTGTATCTTCAACAGAGAATGTCCATCCATTCTCCTACTATTTGCTTCCTATATAACTACATCTCTTTTAATAGTCAACTAAATTTTCTTTCAGGTGTTCTTTCATGAAAGCATTCTAGATTCTGTTCCTTTGTGATTATGTCAAACCCTTTATGAATCCTTATAAATATAACTGCATGCAATTTTGAAGATTTTTTATTATGTATGCATTTATCTCATTAGAACTCTGAAGTCAAGTATTAACATTTTGAATGTCTTTATATTTGTAATATTTAGCACATCTCCTAATAATTGTAGCCACTCAGTGGTTTTAAAATAAAGGACACTTAAAACAATGACCTCTCTAAACTCCAACAAAACTTGTGGACTCAAAACATCTGAGAATGGGTCATTCAGCTAGGAATTATGATTCAAAAATAACTAAGGGCTCTAGGCAACATTTTATCTTCCTTCCGAGAAATTCTCAAGGAGCCCTACTCTCTGAAGACAAGTGTTGTTTGACAAGTTTGTGAAATCAAGTTCACTGCTGTCTCAAATTCTGCCTGGTACTATGATTACAGTGCCTTAGCAGCTTGAATTTCCTGGGCAAGAGTACACTATGCTGTAATAATTCAGAAGCTGTTTTTTGTTCTTGAAACATATGGTGCTAGCTCAGATTTATCTTGGGAAAGCTGGCCAGGAAGAGAAACTGCTGAAGAGCTGAAATCTCTCCCAACAGCTAAGGAAACGATGGAGTGACAGTGGCGTCCTCCCTTGAAGAGCTCAGGCTCTCTGCCAGTTTGTGGTCCATATCCAGAACCCAAGAACTGCTTCAGTTCTAATAATGATTGCCTCGAGTTGCATAGGACTGATATTACCCCAGAGGGCTCGTAGTTTCTAGCATACTTAAATGAACTCAGCTCGAAAACAGAGCCTCAGAAAAATGGATTACACTTCTAAGGAAAGAGTTTATTTTTATTCTTCCTACTTACAAAGTTACAAGTTGACTTGTTCACAAAGAGTTCTGGTTTTGCTCACATGTTCAGTTGGGTGCAACCATTATTCTGGGAGAACACAGCACAGAATGTGGCGATAGAGAAAATGCTGTTATTGACTTATCTCTTATAGAGAAGTTTGCAATGGGGCTGAGACCACCTGAAATGAATAACATCCTGAATGTTTAATCTATATCATCCTGTGATTTATTACTTCATTATAATAGACTGAATTTGAGTCGATAGCTTGCTCAGGAATTAGAAAAATATCTTTCTTGGTTTGTTTTGTGTGCTGTTTTGAAATATTTCTTCATCTACTCAAGCAATCCTTTACCCCACTCTCCCTCCCCTAGCCTCCTTTGCTCTCCTCTTCTTTTATACTCTTTTCCATATATATGTGTGTGTGTTTGTATAAATTAAACATATACTTTTATATTTAAACATAAATATGCACTATTTACATATACGCATATTCAGTGTTGTCTGGTTGAATGACTACAATAGAACTTATGATTTGAATATTGTACACAGATTCCTTCCAGACAAAAGAAAGAAGGTTAGTTTCCTAGCATTAAGCAGAGAAAGACAGGTTAGTAAACATGTGGACACTATGTGCCCAGGGGAAATCTTTTGAGAAAATGACACTACTAAAAGGCATAGCGAAAGCTGGAGAAAACACCAAATTAAAAAAAGGACAAAAAGCCTTTGCTAATTTTTTGTCTGGAGGAATAGTGTTCTATGAATCTTACATCTTCAATAATAAGAATGGATTAACAATGGAAAAAAGTTGGAATAAGAAAATATTCTGATTAAATATTTAATATTTTAAATAGTTTTATTCTAATAAAGATAGATTATATTTAACCAAAGAGGTCAACAAAGTAAAGAGTAGTTTTTCTACAATCATAACACTAATTTGTACTTGGCTTCTCAGGGGATGCATGTTCTACATGGAATACTCTGATTTCTTCTCTAACACAGTTTTCCATGTGTGTGTGTGGGTGGGTGTGTGGGTGGGTGTGGGTGTTCATTCATTCTGTTATGATGACTGAAAGCCTGTCATTTGTTGGAACAGGTTAAACATTTTCCTATAGATATTGGTAGATTTAGAAAATTTTCTTGCAAAAAGAATAAAAGTGATCATTTTGGCTTAGTTTTTTCCAAATCATAATAAATTACTTTAATCTGAATAAATGAGTTTGTAGTATTATTTCAGTTAAAAAAAAAGTTAAAAGGAAACTTTCTAAAAAATAATACTTCATGAAAGCCCAATTTCAAATTGAAAAATCAGAAATAGATAAAATCTGAATATTTGGTCATCTGAATATTTGCCATAAAGACATAGGTTAGGAAATCTCCAAGTTCCCCACCTACCCAACTCACCCCTTCAAAAATATGTGTTTCTCAAAAAAAATTTGAATTAGCTTTCCTAGCCCTGGCTCATTATAATGCTTTATTTACATTTTATAAAATGTTTGATAAATAGTTAAAATATCTGACCTTATATCAGATAAATAAATGTATTGTTCTCATGTTAGATACATTTACCCCCACCCTCACCCCCGCCGAGGCTATCTTCCAAGCCATGCTTTCAACTCCAGAGACCAAGCACTGCAGGGTGTAGCCTGTTCTAATTCCAGTCACAGGACAAATGTTCTCAGCCAATAAGCACTTTGTGTTCCAAGTTGAGCACATTCTTTATTTATTTTGCTGCACTCTCTTGTGGTGCCTCCATTTATTTCATTCTATGGTAAACAGTTTTCATCCATTATAGTTAAGAGAAACAATCTGTCAAATAGAAACATCTAGCTGAATATGCTAGGTATTAAAAGAGCAATGTTATGATGGCTGTGTGTAATTACAAGGAATGGTTGAAGGAAGAGGTGAATTATCAAAGATTAGTAGAAATATTTTAATGGCTTTATGGGCATCAAAAATGCCCCTCAATCAATTACAAATCACAGTGGTCCTTAAATTCAAGCATGCATCAGAATTGCATAGTAATCTGGTTAACTACAAATTGCTGGTCCCCCCTTCAGAGGTTCTGTTCCATAAGTCTAGGGTAGGGCTTGAGAAGGCTCATCTCTAACAAATTCCCAGGTGATTTTGATGCTTTAAGTTGGGGAGCACACTTTGTGACCCATTCTTCTAGAGCAACACCTAAAGGATTCTTCAGTCTGGATTTATCATAATTACTAAAATATTATTTGAGAATTGTTTGAAAAAAGGAAAAATGGTGCTACTTACACAACTTTCACAGAAAGAATAAAAAATAACTAGCTCTCTCTATATAGTTGTTGTTTATAGTTCCTTTTATATAGCCGTTTTATATATGCAGTTGTTTATAGTTATTTTTAAATATATAATTGTTTTATTATGATAAAATATAAATAAAATATAAAATACATATCATAAGCCCATTTAGACTTCCCCAGTGGCTCAGTGGTTAAGAATCCACCTGAAATACAGGAGATGTGAGTTTGATTCCTGGGTCAGCAAGATGCCCTGGAGGAGGGTATGGCAACCCTTCCTGTTGGAAAATCTCATGGACACAGGAGCCTGGTGGGCAACAGTTCATGGGGTCACAAAGAGTCGGACGCAACTGAAGCAACTGAGCACACATGTATGGGAAGGCTTATATTAATTCCACATTCTTTTTCTGCTAAGCAATTAGTGAAATATTGAGTGACACTTTAGCCAAATTCAACTAAGGGAAAAAACTTGGTTCTGGCATGATCTGAACCTTCAGACACAGTAGACTCCCACTTTTTTTACTGCCTTCCCGTTTTGGCTACTCACCCCCAGAGTAACATCCTGGAAAACTCATCATCCAAACCTGCTTTATCTACTACATCTTAAATTCTATGTCACCCTCTTACAACCTCCTTGAAGTTTACAGACTCTGATTGCCTCCTTTTGACTTTTTTTCTCTTCTTTTCTCAATTTCTTAGTTCATTCTCTTCCTCCTTCTTTTTCTCTGAAGACATCTGCACCTCAAAACCAATCACCACAACCATGAAGAGATGGCCATTATTTTTCAACCACTGTTTTCTTTGCATTCTTCTCCATGTGGACAATATAATCCAACCTAATCATCATTTCCCCTTTGCTTTGCACATTATTCATCATCATCAGACAAATTAAAGGTAAAACAACCAGGTGTATTTGCAGCTGAAATTTTGTGAATGCCTATATTAGTTGGACAGTAGTCAAGCATGTCCCTATTAGTCCTCTCTGCTCTTTTCACAGTCTGTATTTCAGATTCTCATCACTGAAGTCCCTTTCTGACCATCTTCTCCATCATACTCTGGAAAAAATCTTCCCTTCCATATAATAATAATGGCCACAAGTCAGTTTTTCCCTGTGACTTCCTTCACCTTCCCTGTGTTGATGCTCATGCCCTCGGTTATCTGTGCCTAAGTCTTTGCTTTTCACTTCTGAGGAAAACAAAAGCAGAAGCAAGAGCCAGCACATGGGTAGTGTCAGATAAATACCCTATTTCCCTTTATAGTGAATCTTTCGTACCGCCAGCATGCATGTGTGCTCAGTCATGCCCAGCTCTTTGTGACCCCATGGACTATGTAGCTCACCAGGCTCCTCTGTCCATGGGATTTCCCAGGCAAGAACACTGGAGCAGGTTACCGCTTCCTACTACAGGGAGTCTTCCAGACCCACAGATCAAATGCAGATTTCTTGAGTCTCCTGTGTTGGAAGGTGGGCTCTTTACGACTTGGAAGCCCTTCTTACCACCAGAACAATGCCTTAAATCTTTAGAAACAAAACCACCCTATCGTATGCTGCTCTTCCATTTATTTTGAAAAACAAAACCAAAAACTCACTCTATTCAAATCATTTTTTCCCAGCTCCTTATCTCCTGAACTAGCCTGCGAGTTTTTTTTTTTTTAATTCCCTGTGATTCCTATTCTTTACCTCCATCTTGTCTCCAACAATTAACTTAGAACCAAGTGCATTGCAGGGGCTACACAGTCAATGAGTCAATGGGTCATTTCTCTGTTTTCATTGTCTCATCTCTGCCAATCCTCACTTTGTGCTCCTTAGTTATTTCCCCTTAGTTTTTTCATCTTGGCAGTGATGTTTTTATTATGTTTCATTTGCTTACCCATTTGCCAAATGTTTACACCTTTAAAATATATATATGATAACAATAACCCTGTATGTGAGACAGCAAAGGAAACACAGATGTATAGAACAGTTTTTTGGACTCTATCTGGGAGGGCGAGATGATATGGGAGAATGGCATTGAAACATGTAAATTATCATATGTGAAATGAATCACCAGCCTAGGTTCGATGCATGATACAGGGTGCTCGGGACTGTTGCACCAGGATGACCCAGAGGGAAGGGATGGGGAGGGAGGTGGGAGGGAGGTTCTGGATGGGGAGCACATGTACACTCATGGTGGATTCATGTCAATATATGGCAAAACCAACACAATATTGTAAAGTAAAATAAATAAATAAATAAATAAGAGGCCAATGGGCCAAGAAAAAAAAATATATATATATATATATGAGACATAGGAGTGCAAAGAATAATCTCACTCTCCCAAAGGCAACCTTTGCTTGTATTTGTTTAATGATATTCTTAATACAGCCCTATGCATATTTAAAATGCACAGTCCCTAGGTCTTTTGCTGGTTTCTTTTTATTATTTCTATTTCGGTGGTGGTTGTGGCATGGTAGTAAACTGTCTCTGGAGCAGCTCTCAACAATGAATAGAATGGGGATTAAAGTCAGGGGTGGCAGGGCTTATCTTGGAACAAATCAGTGCCCATTTATTGTTCAAATGCCTTCTCATAAAACCTGTTATGTCTTAAAACTTAGGAGCATTCCTCTTTCTAGCAATGAAGTCATGTGATATGATCAGATTGTCACTGCTTCCCTTTCCTTCTGGTTGTCTATGTCCAACCATCTCCCTGTGCTAAGAAACAGAATTGAAGACAGTAAGATGGCACACTGGTAGGATCCAGTTTTCAGACTCCTTTCTCCTTTTTTTCCCTGTAGACTGGCGTCTGCACAGGGTCACTGTCCCTCCCTCACACCGTGAACCCTTCTGTACCTTGTCAACAATGTCCATGGGGTAGGGCATACATACCTTTTCAAGAGTACTTTATTCTTTTTCAGAGATGTCTGTAGTTATCCAAAGTCTAAGGTGATAAATATCGGCTTTAAGCACTTTCCCAATTTTGTCCAAATTTTAGTGCATGATAGGAAAATTTTTTTTAGATATGCAGTTATGGTCTTTCTTTGCTGCACTGAAATGAATGTGTCCCCTTTCTCCCATATATAAAGCTTCCCAGGTGGTGCCAGTGGTAAAGAATCCACGTACCAGCACAGGAGATACAAGATATGAGGGTTCAGTCCTTGGGTGGGGACGATCCCCTGGAGGAGGAAATGGCAACCCACTCCAGTGTTCTTGTCTGGAGAATTCCATGGACAGAGGAGCCTGGTGCACTGCAGTCCATGAGGTTGCAAATAGTCAGACACAATTGAGCATGCATACTTTCCCCATATATAAATATAAATACAAAAATGAAATTCAGTGAGGCTTAATGGATGAGATAGAATAAAGATTGCTTAACTCTGCTATCCTTCATTGGACGCCCTACCAATTTACTTTGAAACTGTCTTTATTTACAATGCACCAGGAAAGCAAAGTTAACAAAGGGGAAAAAAAAATCTTTTTGTCGTTATCCTTTGCTTTGGGAAAGGCTTTCTTTATTGCCATTTGACTTCAGCTCAGTTGTTTCTCACCTCTTTAAGGATACACATTTATCCCACCTGCCTCTGCACTGTATTGTCTGGTATTATAGCTTGTTTGTTCTTTAGTACTGAAGGAAACATTGTGATAGAAGTGTAAACTGAAAATAATCACTGCTTTGATGCTTTCTGGGCACTTACCTGGTGGCTCAGTGGTAAAGAATCCCCCTGAAATGAAGGAGACACGGGTTCAGTCCCTAGGTGGGGAAGATCCCCTGGAGAAGGAAATGGAAACCCAGTCCAATATTCTTGATTGGGAAATCCCATGGACAGGGAAGTCTGGTGGGCTACAGTTCATGGGGTTACAAAAAGTCGGACACAACTGAGCAACTAAACAACTGAGGGACACATTAAAAGTGTAAGCTGAAAATAATCACTGCTCTAATACTTTCTAGACAAGGCCGTTACATAGTCATCCTGACTCCAGCATCTTGGGACATTACTGCTGTGGACACTGAGTGTGTAGTATGTTGAAGACTTATATCTTGCCAGGCACTCTGCTAGGGTCTCCTATACATTGAAATCACTTAAGCATCCCATGGTGTGTCTGCTGTACCCACATTTTTTTTAAATAAATAAACTGAATTTCAGAAAGCTTAAATAATTTGCTCTATTTCATCACACTGCTAGGTGGGGAAAGCTCTGTTTGACTCCAGTCTTGTCTATATTCTTGAACACTTTCCAAAATCATACCAAGTAACTCACTTTCCAAACAATTTGTGTCCATCATCATGTGATTCACACATCACCACCTCATTAATTTGTGCATTTTATTGCTCATTTCCAGAATGGTCTTGATGCTTTTTTATAAAACATCCCATCCAGTCTTAAAGAGCCAGTTTATAGCTTGACTTGAGTCCTGTCCTTCCCTTGATTGTCCCAATAGAAAGTAATATTTTTTCTTCTATTACACTCACGTGTGTTTGTGTATAACATTTTTTTAATTGAAGTATAGTTAATTTGGAGAAGGAAATAGCAACCCACTCCAGTATTCTTGCCTGGGAAATCCCATGGACAGAGGAGCCTGGCGGGCTACAGTCCATGGAGTCACAAAGAGTCGGATACGACTTAGTGACCAAACCACCACAACCACAGTTGATTTACAGTGTTCTGTTATTAATGATAGTTAATAGTTTCAGGTGTACATCAAAGTGATTGTTATATATATGTATAATTTTTCATATTCCTTGCCCTTATGAGTTATGACAACTTATTGAGTAGAGTTCCCTGTTCTATACAGTAGGTCCTTTTTGATTATCTTTTTTATGTATGGCAATGTGCATACGTGAATCCCAGACTCCTAATTTTTCCCTGCTTGTACCCTTCTGCTTTGGTAACCATAAGTTTGTTTTCAATGGCTATACTTATTTTTAATGAATCAATTCTTGTTAGAAATACAAGCATCACCTTAGATCTCAGAATTGTATTTTGTATCTCTCTCTCTATCTGGTATAAAACTGTTTTATATTTGTTTTCAATACTTGGTTTCAATAAATAGTGTGAAAAATGGAGGTATAATCAAATGAAAAAATAATGTAGCAGTTATTATAAGAACACCAAGACTGAAGTTCTCTTGTTTATTAGCTGTGTAATATTAGAAAATGCAACTGGTGCCCCTGGACCTTATTATTGTCATCAAGAAGAATGGTAGTAATGATAAAACTACATGTTTTACCTTTTGTTGAGTCAAGAGGGAATCACATAAAATAATAGATATAGAAGTGTTTTATAAATCATAGAGTGCTATGTAACTGCAATTTATTGTTGCTAATAAAAAACAGTTGATTGGTTACTTAATTGACTGTTGGGCAGGAATACAGAGGACAGTAAAAAAAAAAAAAAAGAAAAGAAAAACAAAGAAAGAAACCTGAGACTGTGATCTTAAAATACAATTGTAGAAATTGTTGATGCTGTCTTTCCTGTTACTGAAGTTACCTGATTCTGCCTTGCCTTAGGGCTTTTTCACTATCCATTAAGATAAAAGACTAGAAGACAAACTCAGAAAAAAAATTGCATAGCTAGGCAAAAGTCTAGCTGGAACTCAATGAAGCAAACCAAGATAAGTAAAGATCCACCTTGAGGTGAGGTAAAAGATTTGTAATAATTGTTAGAGTGACTAACTACACAGAGAAATAGAGCTGCTTTAAAGTTGCTTAAAAACACAGGAAATATGGATGCTCCTATTGAATCTGCCTGTAATGCAGGAGACCCAGGTTTGATCCCTGGGTTGAGAAGATTCCCCTAGAGAAGGGAAAGACCACCCACCCCAGTATTCTTGCTTGGAAAATCCCATGGACAGAGAAGCTTGGCAAACTATAGTCCATGGGGTTGCAAGAAGTCACACACACTGAGAAACTAACACACACACACACACTGAATCAGCTTAATTGAGTCACATACACATAATTATCTGTATCACAAAGCAATATTGTAAATATCAACAATGAGTTTTAAAGATTATACCACAGTGAAGGACTATATTATCCTTTGTATTATTAGCCACCAATTACAAAAGACAGGTAAAATTAAATTTAAAAAGAAATTCTCTATGTGTAATCCAGATATCAAATTGTTATAAAAATTTTATTTATTTTACTTTGGAGGGAAGCTGAACTTGGAGAAATAACAATAATTTGATATTACGTAATGTCTAAGAAACAGTATGTACATAACAAATATTTGTTGAGTCACTCAGTGAATGGTAGCCACTGGCATATAAGGTAAATAGCATTTCTGGGTGAAAAGGCTGAAACAATGATTCTTTTGGCCCATAAGTGTTGGGATATTACTTATATACAACAAGTTCCCTACATACACACCTTCAAGTTGCAATTTTTCAAAGATGTGAATGTGTGGTCTTTAGCAATTTAGTGATGCTCAACGAGAAGCTAGAGCTAAATCTGCAAGGAGTGGGCTTCACTGAACTCCTTGCTATACAACATGCAGAACTTACTAATGAAGACCTTATGGAACTGGAGGGCCAGAGAAGGGTGAAGAGAGACAAGAGGAAGAAGAAGTAACTGAAGAAACGAAGAGATTCATGACTCAGGAAAAGGCAAGGGGATTCTCTTTATTTGAGGAGTCACTGTTAGTTTGTGAGGCCAGGACTCGAATGTAGAATGGTACACGAAAGTTGCAGCAGTCGTTCAGAATGCAATCCAGTGCTGCTGTGTCATCTATGATGAGAAAAAAAGACCTATGACCCAGTCATCACTGGATCAGAGGGTAGATATAATTCAACCAGGAACCAGAACCTGTACCGTCAGCGTCACGCATGAGTGAAGTTACAGTCTTCTCTACATCTCCTATCGCTAATGATTCTTCAGCTCTACCATCTCCCACCTCCTCTCCTTCCTCCAGTCAGTAATTCTTCTTGCCTGTTCACTTGATGCCAACCCCTGGAGGCCAGCTGCTGTACTGTATACTGTGTTTTTCAGGTACTGTACTGTAAGATTTAAAATGTTTTCTTTATTTTTGCTGCTTATTTGTGTGAAAAGTATTATAAACTTATTATAGTACTGTCCTATATAGCCAATTGTGTTAGCTGAGTACCTAGACTAATTTTATTGAACTTATTAAAAAATTGAACTTATAAATGTGCTCAAGGAACAGAACTTGTTTGTATCTCAAGGTCTTTCTATATTTAAAAAGAAAAAATAATTCTTCATTAAAGATAATCTTTAAAAAATTAAAATTGGAAAAGTGCATAAAATGTCACCTAATATTTTCATTGCTCCACTAGGTTAACTTGTTTTCATTTATAAGATGGTAATTACCGCATCTTATTTCTGTGCAGATGCATTTGTGAACCATTTTAAATAAATCATTTTTCCCTTTTAAATTTTCTAACAGTGGAGAAAATATTTTTTTTGTCTCTGAAATATGTATGCAGTTAAAAATCAACAAAAGGAACGCAGATGTATAGAATAGCCTCGTGGACTTTGTGGATGAGGGTAAGGGTGGGATGATATGGGAGAAGGGCATTGAAGCATGTTCATTGTCATGTGTCTAATCAATCGCCAGCCCAGGATTGATGCTCGGGACTGGTGCAGCGAGATTTCCCGGGGGGGAGGGAGGAGGGAGGGGGGATCCGGAGGGGAAGCATATGTAAACCCATGGTGATATCATGACAATGTATGGCAAAAACAATAATAAAAAAAAAAAGTAAAAAAGAAAAAAAAGTAAAAAAAAAATAAAATTATGAAATTGGATGGGTAATTTATGGATAAAAATTGCCATATATGTCATGGTGTGATTCCTTTAAAACTTAGTGGAAGGCTTTTACCTTTGACAAAATTCAACATCCATTTATGATAAAAACCCTCCAAAAAGTAGGAATAGAAGGAACATACCTCAACATAATAAAAGCTATATATGACAAACCCACAGCAAACATTATCCTCAATGGTGAAAA
>ML660200.1:7059210-7212478 GCA_007570785.1 Antilocapra americana | reverse complement strand
AAAATAATAGCCAATGAAGCAACAGACAAACAATTAATCTCAAAACTATACAAACAACTCCTGCAGCTCCATTCTAGAAAAATAAACAACCCAATCAAAAAGTGGGCCAAAGAACTTAACAGACATTTCTCCAAAGAAGATATAAAAATGGCTAACAAACACATGAAAAGATGCTCAACATCACTCATTATCAGAGAAATGCAAATCAAAACCACAATGAGGTACCACTTTACACCAGTCAGAATGGCTGCCATCCAAAAGTCTACAAGCAATAAATGCTGGAGAGGATGTGGAGTAAAGGGAACCCTCTTACACTGTTGGTGGGAATGCAAACTAGTACAGCCACTATGGAAAACAGTGTGGAGGTTCCTTAAAAAGCTGTAAATAGACCTGCCATATGACCCAGCAATCCCACTGCTGGGCATATACACCGAGGAAACCAGAATTGAAAGAGCCACGTGTACCCCAATGTTCATTGCTGCATTGTTTACAATAGCCAAGACATGGAAGCAACCTAGATGCCCATCATCTGACGAATGGATAAGAAAGCTATGGTACATATGCACAATGGAATATTACTCAGCATTAAAAAAAAACTCATTTGAAGCAATTCTACTCAGATGGACGAAACTGGAGCCCATTATCCAGAGTGAAGTAAGCCAGAAGCAAAAACAACAATACAGTATATTAACGCATATATATGGAATTTAGAAAGAGGGTAACGAGAACCCTGCATGTGAGACAGCAAAAGGAACGCAGATGTATAGAATAGACTTGTGGACTTTGTGATGAGGGTAAGGGTGGGATGATATGGGAGAAGGGCATTGAAGCATGTTAATTGTCATGTGTCTAATCAATCGCCAGCCCAGGATTGATGCTCGGGGCTGGTGCACCGAGATTTCCCGGGGGGGAAGGAGGAGGGCGGGGGGTTCCGGAGGGGAAGCATATGTAAACCCATGGTGATATCATGACAATGTATGGCAAAAACAATAATAAAAAAAAATAAACAAAAAAAAATGCCGAGAACAAAAAAAAAGACCAAAAAAAACCCAAAACAAAACAAAACAAAAAACTTAGCGGAAGGCTTTTAAAACTCACTTCCTGTTTTGTAAGGGTATCAAGAATTAATAACTTTGAGGGTTTCCCAGGCAACTCTAGTGGTGAAGAACCTGCCTGCCAATGTAGGAAACACAAGAGATGTGGGTTCAATCCTTGGGTTGGGAAGATCCCTTGTAGAAAGAAATGATAGCCCACTCCAGTGTTCTTGCCTGGAAAATTCCATGGAAAGAGGAGCCTGGTGGGCTACAATTCATGGGTTTCAAAGAATCAGACACAAGTGAACACACGTACACACTAGAGTGCACACACACACACACACACACACACACAGTAACTTTGAGGTATGGAGTAGTGAATTGTGAATGATGGAGTTTATGTTTTGTTAAGTGTAAAGAGAAAAACTTTCATACAGTAGTTGCTGTTTATATAGTAGGTTCACTCTTATTTTATATATCAGCATGCAAATTAAAATTGAGAACATATCATTAAATAGGCTTATTCTGTTCAGAGTTAAAAACATGACAGCAGCTGACCTTTATTGTTATGTTTTACTGCAACAAAAGTTCTTTGGATGCTACTGCATTTCTAGTGTTAATTGACTGAAAGTGATAAAAGAAGTCAAATATCTAGACAGGGGTATATATTTCCGGAGATAAAAAAATTACTTTCTTACTTCCAGCAAAATCTCTCATTGATCACAAGAAGCATAAGTTAATCCTCGATGCTCTAACTTACAGCTGTAATACATAAAATGTACTACTTCAATCAGTTCAGTTCAGTTCAGTCGCTCAGTTGTGTCCAACTCTTTGCGACCCCGTGAACTGCAGCACGACAGGCCTCCCTGTCAATCACCAACTCCTGGAGTTAACCCAAACTCATGTCCATTGAGTTGGTGATGCAATCTAACCAACTCATCTTCTGTCATCCTCTTCTCCTCCTGCCCTCAATCTTTGCCAGTATGACGATCTTTCCAACGAGTCAGCTCTTTGTATCAGGTGACCTAAGTATTGGAGTTTCAGCTTCAACATCAGTCCTTTCAATGAACACCCAGGACTGATCTCCTTTAGGATGGACTAGCTGGATCTCCTTGAAGTCCAAGGGACTCTCAAGAGTCTTCTCCAACACCACAGTTCAAAAGCATCAATTCTTCGGAGCTCAGCTTTCTTTACATTCCAGCTCTTACATCCATACATGATGACTGGAAAAACCATAGCCTTGACTAGATGGACCTTTGTTGACAAAGTAATGTCTCTCCTTTTTAATATGCTGTTTAGGTTGGTCCTAACTTTCCTTCCAAGTGGTAAGCGTCTTTTAATGTCATGGCTACAATCACCATCTGCAGTGATTTTGGAGCCCAGGAAAATAAAGTCTGTCACTGTTTCCCCATCTATTTGCCATGAAGTGATGGGACTGGGTGCCATGATCTTAGTTTTCTGAATGCTGAGCTTTAAGTCAATTTTTCACTCTCCTCCTTCACTTTCAAGAGGCTCTCTAGTTCTTCACTTTCTGCCATAAGGGTGGTGTCATCTGTGTATCTGAGGTGGTTGACATTTCTCCTGGCAATCTTGATTCCAGCTTGTGCCTCTTCCAGCCCAGCGTTTCTCATGATGTACTCTGCATATAAGTTAAATAAGCAGGGTGACAATATACAGCCTTGACACACTCCTTTTCCTATTTCAATGGTAATACATAAATGAAATATAAAGGTTATATTCTATGAGTAAAATGAAGACATCATACTAAACTGTATATTTCTTGTCTTACTAGTGTTTACATTCTGTGGACTTAGCATAAGTCCTATTTTGAAATAGAAGCTCCTTGAGTATTTATTGAAGTTAACATAGTTTGATTATCTAAATTTAAATGTAGTTGAATTACTAAGCAATTAATTTAGCTTAAGTAGTTTTACTTAGCTGACAATAACAAAGATAGCATTAAAATGGGCAAACAAATAAGTATACCAGAGTTTTGCAAGCATTTTTTGGAAAAGATGAGGTAGTAAATGTTTTAAGTTTAAGGTATCAAAAAGCAAAATCGAGAATACTATGTAGTATTTATACACTTATTTTAAAATGTCTATAAATACATTTAAAATATAAATACTCTATGTGAAAGTGAAAGTGAAGTTGCTCAGGCATATCCAGCTCTTTGTGACCCCCATGGACTGTAGCCCACCAGACTCCTTCATCCATGGAATTCTCCAGGCAAGAGTACTAGAGTGGGTTACCATTTCCTTCTCCAGGGGATCTTTCTGACCCAGAGATTGAACCCGGGTCTCTGTCTTGTAGGCAGACACTTCACCATCTGAGCCACCAGGGAAGTCCTAAATAGTGTATGTACTATAATATAAACATAGAAACATAAAAAAAAAACATTCCTAGCTCATAGACCATACAAAAACAGGTATGGGGCATATTTGGTTCATAAGTCCTGGTGTGCTGATCTCAGAACAAGACCTTGTACAATAAATTTGAAGATTTTATTCACAAATTTGACCTAAATATTTCTGTAGATTTGATCCTTCATAATGAAGATTTATATACAAAAATGGTAGTATAATGATAGATTGCAATCAATCTCTTATGAATTTGGAGTCAACAATTGTAGTGACTGGTTTAATTGTGCCTTTGTTTTGCCACATATGTTAGCATGATGTTGGTAATAGGGCTTAGATAAGTATGGATAGTCTACTGAGGATGACATCATCAGGAGAAAAAAAAAATCAATGAGGTTTAAAGTGCACCTTAGAAAAAGGATGTGTTTAGAGAAAGGGAAAATATTCTTCCTGGCAGTAGGAGGATGTTCATAAGCAACTGGGCTTTGGGAACTATGTGAGGCTGGGTTAGTTGGAGCTGTTAGAGTAGCTATTCACTCTAGGGGCATGTCAGGCTCTTGTCCTTGAGATCCGGCTTTTGACATAAGAACATCTACATTGAAAATGTTAGACACAAATTCTATCTCTTTATGAAACCTTGCTCTCCTTTGCCAGAAGGAATTCTACACCTCTAACAGGATAAAACATGCAATCAAGCACACATGTGTGATGAAAATTAAATTTAACCAATTAATTTCTCTATTTTAAACAAGATTTGACTGTGGTCCATTAGTGTTGCCTTTTAAAAGGGGCCATGAATCATTTTCCAAACTGTAAATTATCTTATATGTAGCACCTTTGAGCAGCATCATAGTAAAATGTAAAGAAAATCTGAAAAATTATGAGGAAGGGCAAAGCTCTTAACCTTTCTGTGTCCTCATGTGTCAGGTGAAGAGATTTTACCTAATGAATGCTAATGATCTACTTTTAAAATGCCAGGAAGGCATGAATTTTCTAAAGATCTAACATTCAAAATTACTCACTGAATCATCCAAGGTACAAAGATGTGCACATATGAACTATTTTAACACCTAGACCATAGTTCCCAAACTGTGTGTCAGAGTGCCCTAGAACACTACAGGGCATCTGAACCCACAGAGACATCTGTCAGACACTATGCAAACTAATGGATAGATGTAGGTCAGTTTCAACTCATTCTTTTAATCCTGTCACATCTTTCAGGAACTAGCTTTATGGCAGTTGCTGTGGCAAACAGTAGTTCCATGTGAAAATCAGTGTGAAACAGGAAATGAGAATGGTAGTAAACAGTCTAATTTCAAGGTTTGAGATGTTTCATAATGACCAACAGATTGAAAGGACATACAATTATTCAAATTTATTTTAGACATTTTAGGCTTCCCAAGTGGTGCTAGTGGTAAAGATCCTACCTACAAGTGTAGGAGACATAAGAGATGCCAGTTCAAATTTGGGGTTGGGAAGATCCCCTGGAAGAGGGCATGGCAACCCACTCCAGTATTCTTACCTAGAGAATCCAATGGATAGAAGAGCCTGGTGAGCTACAGTCTATAGGGTCATAAAGAGTCAAGATACCATTGAGTGACTTAGCATGCATGCACACTTGCACACAGTAAAAGAATGTTAGATATTTCATTTGTCCTAGTGGCATCATGAAAATATGACTAAGTATGCTATGAACCAGAAAAGTTTGGAAACTGCTGAGATGATCTATAAATTATTTATGGGTCATGATTTTCTAGTGCATTTGATTTTTCTAAAGCTAGTTAATCTAAATACTGAGTATATCTGTCATACTAGTTGTGATTCAAAAAGTTGATCATACTCACTTTCAATCTATAGTGCTCCAACTGCAATCCTACATTGACTTAAACTACTCCTCTCCTTGAGAAACAAGGGTTTGCAGAGAAATATGTGCATCCTTAAAACACAGTTTTTACATAATATGATGGTGATAGTGGTGTGGAAAGAGGAGGGAATTTTTGTTATATTCAGGAGATATTACATTCTTTAAAATATTTTTAATATGATGCCATTTTCCATGTTTTCCTGTGATACAATGAGAATTTAAATGTGATGAATCGTGGGTAGAAAAAGAGAGTGAGCCATAGGGAATTGAACAGACCCTCTACAGGAAACTGTTACAGAGAAATCATATTAGTGAATATAATTACTGGTCAGGGGGTCAGTAAAATGAGAAAACAGTAAAATGAGAAAACGTGATGGGATAGGGGAGTAGATAGGCTTTTATGTGAAGGTATGGGCAATCTTTTCAAGAAAAGGGAAATGTCAGATTTTGCTTAAAGTTGTTAAAGGCAAGACTGAGCTTCCAGCTGGAGAAAAACTTAACATCATAAATCACTGTACCCAGTGAACAAGGGAAAGGAAACTCAGCCCAAATTAAAATATGGACCAAAATAACAAACATGAAAAACAAAAAGAAGAGCCATTGCTTTTCTAAGTGGACATAGAAAATATTTTTTTCTGCTGCATGATGAAATGCAACGGACAGGTACAAAGAAACAGACCATAATAAGCCACAGAAACAGAGATAAATTAGGAGTTTGGAATGAGCAGATTTATATGCAAGTGTAACTGAATCACTTTGCTATATATCAGAAACTAACACAACATTATAAATCAACTATATACTACAATAAAGGAAAAGGAAAGAAAATGAAATCAACATGAGCAGAAAGGCTGGCATTTTAAAAATTGATCTTAACTGTGTGCAGGAAGAGTCAGAGGAGCCCCACAGCAGGTAAATTTCTAGGGCATTAATAAGAATAAATGCAGTCCAGTGAGATCCCAGGAAATGTTAACATAAATAGAGCTCCCAAATTCAGATGCAAAATAAACAGGATGGGCAGCGAGAATGAATGGACATGAGTTGCGTGAAAAGCAGTGGACTAGAGCAGGTTACTTGGTCAATCTCCAATTTTCTGGATGATTTTCAAGTGGGAAAGATCTTTATTGTCAGATCTTTTAACTTTATATAAGCCAGATATTGGATTTTTATGTGAAATCTACTAATCCTAATATATTGACAGCAAATTAAAAATAAAAATTTAAAGACCATAGCTATCAAATAAACACATGAAGACCAAAAAGAAATTTTGACTTTGCATTTCTTTTGCCAAAAGTCTTCACCAAAATGAGTATGTAAAGATTCATGGTTATCTGATACACAGGTTTTTTTATTACACAAAATACATTGTGTGTGTGTGTGTGTGTGTGTGTGTGTGTGTCTAGAGAGAGAGAGAGAGAGAGAATGACTACAATTACCAGCTCATCATTAATACTTACTTCTTAGTCTGCTGGGGCTGCTATAACAAAATATCACAAACTGGGTAGTTTATAAACAACAGAAATTTATGTCTCACAGTTTTGCAAGCTGTAAGTCCAAGATGAGGGTGCCAGCCCAGTCAGCTTCTGATATGGGCCCACTTCTGAGGTGTATTCTGCCGACATTTTGCTCTGTCCTCAGTTGATGGGAGTGCTTCTTAGGCGGTGCCCAAAGCGGGAAACACAAGACAGGCAGGTTCAGTCCCCAGATCAGGACGATCCCCTGGAGGAGGGCCTGGCAACCCACTCCAGTATTCTTGCCTGGAAAATTCAATGGACAGAGGAGCGTGGCAGGCTACAGTCCCTGAGGTCACAAAGAACTGGACATGACTGAGCACAAACGCACATGGTGAGAGGAATGAAGGAATCCTTGGGGTCCTAGAAAGAATCCACCATAATCATCTGATCACCTCACAAAGGCCCCGTCTCCTAATATTATCACATTGGGCATTAGGATTTCAACATGTGAATTTTGAGGGAACATGGATTCAGACCACAGCACTTAGGAGGTTTTGGTTTTCAAAATGTCTTCCACATTTAGAGAGACCTAAGTTTCACAGCTGACTGAGGACCTGAGCCAACTTTTGTGACTTAATCAAATCAAACTGCATTTAAATTGAATACTTTATACTAAAGAAACTGTATATCTCTCCTTTAAACACATTCCTAATATTTTTTAAATGTGATTTTTCATAAAATTAGAAACAGAAACAGAAATATGAGGATATTACCAAGCAAATATAGAGTTTAGAAAGATCTATTGATTACTTGGTTTAGAAGCAACTTTTCCATACAACTATATTCATCAATAACCCCAAGGTGACTGATCTATTAGAGGCCTGTATAAGTAACAATAGAGAATGGCAAAGCTATTAATCAATATAAGTTAGTCATTATAACATATTATATATAGGAAGACAGGATAAAATTCCAGAGAGTAATGAAAACTTTCTACCATAAATATTTGCATAAGTTTTCATAGGTTTGTACTTGAAGTGCTGGTAAGCCTTTTCATCTGGAACATTTCACTTCCTGAAATTGCCAGGTAATTTGCTACCAAAATAATCAACAGTATATATATATAAAAGTAATACATTGCAAAAAAAAATGCATGGTCATAAATTCCTCCAATTTTTATTTAATACTCCTTTAAACTGTGATTTCCTAATCTTCCCCAAAGAAGTATAGTCAAGTCCTACAATTCCCTAAAACTTGATTATTTCATAATTTATTTTGATCATTATAATTTGATGACTATGATATTCCAAATTTAGGACTCTGCTACCTTCCAGCTCCTGCTTTTGCTTTCTTAGAACACTGCCTTAGAACACAGCAACTTAATAAAAAAACAAAATGACACTAGCCTTCTCAAGGATGAGCAATCAAGTGGGAGAAGTTCTAGCCAATGGAGCACTCAGGACTAATGAAGGGAGTGAGGCTTCTTTGGACCATCTATCCCCTTAGGAGCAACGAACTGACTGCTAGAATTAGAGATCTCTGCAAAGACCTGCAGAAGAGCTAACCAAATGGACTGCGCCCAAATTGCCAACCCTAGGGACTGAGAGCTAGTAAATGACTATTTTTTCCATGAAGTTTCAGGATATCTACTTATACAGCAGAAGATAAGTAAAACAATGTGTACCAATCAGGGGTCAGCAAAGTTTTCTGAAAAAAAAACAAAAACACAGTAATATTTTTAGGCTTGTGAGTCATACAGTTCCTTACAGAACCACTCAACTCTGCTCTTGTAAAACAAAAGCAGCCATAAACATGTAAACATATGAGCATGACTATGTTATAATAAAACTTTATTTACCAAAAGAGGTGGCTATCATACCAGTACTTATAGTTTGCCCAGCTCTTATATTTATGTGTTTGTATGTGCACATTGAATATGTGTGCTTATATGCTCTCAAGATGTCTATGAATATATGAAGTCTTTCATGGTTTGTGAATAAAATAGAAGAGTAGATACTTAAGTGCAGAATGGAGAGAAGGAAGACAATAGGCAGATTAAAAAGAATGAATAAAAAAGAATGAAGACCACTAGTCCAAGTAAATAGGTTAATAAGTTCATTGTATATATGCTTATTACATGTATAATGCTATCAGTTCAGTTCAGTCACTCGGTTGTGTCCAACTCTTTACAACTCCATGGACAGCAGCACGCCAGGCCTCCCTATCCATCACCAACTCCCAGAGTTTACCCAGACTCATATCCATTGAGTCAATGATACCATCAAACCATCTCATCCTCCATCATCCCCTTCGCCTCCTGACCTCAATCTTTCCCAGCATCAGGATTTTTTCAAATGAGTCAGATCTTTGCATCAGGTGGCCAAAGTATTGGAGTTTTATCAGCCCTTCCAATGAACACCCAGGACTGATCTCCTTTAGGATGGACTGGTTGGATCCATCTTTAGGATGGACTGGTAGGAGAGTCCAAGGGACTCTCAAGAGTCTTCTCCAACACCACAGTTCAAAAGCATCAATTCTTCAGTGCTCAGCTTTCTTTATAGTCCAACTCTCACATCCATACATGACTACTGGAAAAACCATAGCCTTGACTAGACGGACCTTTGTTGGCAAAGTAATGTCTCTGCTTTTTAATATGCTGTCTAGGTTGGTCATAACTTTCCTTCCAAAGAGTAAGCATATTTTAATTTCATGGATGAAATATATATTTATGGATTTAGAAATATTATACAATATTTGTAGAAAATACTTACAAAATATAAAGTATGTATATGCATAAAATATAAACAATTTCATATTTTATCTATATATATAATATATATTGCTATATAAACTAAAATACATTTTTTGTATTTCTTTATGTGTATATTTATAAATATATGTATGTACGTGTATCTAATAATGTCATTTTCTCTAAGAAATATTGGTAGCAAATTCATTCTTCATCTGTGTCAATGTCTCATTTCAGATATGATAGATATTTAGTTTATATTACTCTGAAACTTGTGTTTTGGAAAAATAAATCAATGAATGTCCATTTTAAACCTGTTTCTCAAGTTTAAACTCATTTCCTTGGAACTATCTCTTAAATAGTAATAAAAGGTTTTGCTCAAGCTAAGCCTGCCTAATCTAGACATTACACTCTTGTGAAAATAACCATTTTTGATAATAAGGAGATAACCAGACTGCTAGAGATTCAACCAGGACAGTTATGTAACTCTGTGACTGATATTCAATAAGCCACATTATTAAAACCCAAGATATTGTAACAAAATTTTAATATAATAAAAGGTGATACTAGTAATAACCTACAGTGTGGCGAGCAAAAACTTCCAAAAAATATTTTCCACTTAAATAAATGTTTTTCTAACTTCATGTTAAAGATTGTGTCTCTGATCCTAGTTAAGGATCAAATTTTGAAAATATAGGTACTTCAAATCTGTATTTGTATTGACTTTGAATGTGAAGATCTTTGCTAGAATGCTTTGAAAGAGATTAGAAATATTGATTCTCATTTAAGTACTCTTAGATCACCAAAATCTCCCTAATGAAGAATTTCTTTAGATAATGACCTTTATTGACTAGTTAACAAACTATGCCATGAACGTGTAGTACATTAAAATCCCTCAAACATGGCCTGAAATCTCTAAATGAGACATTCTGTAGACAGTCACCGTGAGTGGCACCCCCTCTCAAAACTGGTGATGGTTGTTTAGTGGTGGTGGTGGTTTAGTCGCTAAGTCATGTCCAACTCTTGCAACCCCATGGACTGTGGCCTGCCAGTCTCCTCTTTTCCATGGGATTCTTGAGGCAAGAATCCTGGAATGGGTTGCCATTTCTTTCTCCAGGGGATCTCTAGGGGATCTGCCTGCAATGCAGGCAGCTCCTGCATTGCAGGCAGGTCCTTTACAGCTGAGCCACAAGAGCACCCCCCACCCACCACTATCTACACAAACATAATGATGTAAGCTTCAGCCTTGGCTCTTCCGCTTTTGCCATGCTGCTCACCCTGGACCCTGCATCTGCCAAGTATATGACTAAGTTTATGGAAGTTTTGGCAATACAATTCTTTCAGAAACTTAGTAGCCATATTATCTATTTTATCCCTGTCATGTTGTAATCGCATGTAAAGTTTTTTGTAGACATGTTTCCTTTTTTGGTTTAATTGGAGGATAGTTGCTTTACAAGATTGTGTTGGTTTCTGCTGTATAACAGCATGGATTCCCTGGTGGCTCAGAGGGAAAAGCATCTGCCTGCAATGCTGGAGACCTGGGTTCAATCCCTGGGTTGGGAAGATTCCCTGAAGAAGGAAATGGCTACCTATTCCAGTATTCTTGCCTGGAGAATCATGGACAGAGGAGCCTGGTAGACTACAGTCCATGGGGTCACAATGAGTCAGACACGACTGAGCGACTTCATTTTCTTTCTTCTATCAACTATAAATGTACATGTATCCCCTCCCTCTTACTCCTCACACCCCCACATGTTTCTTAAACCCGACTGATTTCTCTAATTGTTTGCCTTCATATTTTATATCTCAATTAATAGTGCTGATTTGGGGACTTTCTGGTGTGACAGTTTTGAGTGAGATGGCCACAGCCTTAGTGGGATCTTTGCTTCAGGGCTGCATATAAATTGTTCTTTATCATTCTATTTTTTTTTTTTTTCCTCTTGGCAGTTACTGTTAGTGGCCTAAAGAGAAGCTTTGATAACCATTTGGCACTCTCAAATTTGGACTTTTTAATTTATTTTGATTTATTTTAGCAACTGTTTCCCAGAGAAACAGTTTATTATATTACTATCCCAATACACATAATACTCTTATCTTTCAAACCATTTTATTGAGAGCTACAGGCTCAGGAGCCCTACTTCTCAGTCTGTCTGCTTCCTAAATCACTACAGACAACAATTTTACCTGCTGGTTTACAACTGCATAACATAGGTCTCCATCCAAACTGCTTCAGATATCAATGACTTCCTTGCTTGTTGCCCAACAACTAATCCACTGCAGCATATTTAGTTATTGTGTGTTGTGCTTAGTCACTCAGTCATGTCCAACTATTTGCCACCTCATGGACTATAGCCTGCCAGGCTCCACTGTCCATGGGGTTTCTTCAGGAAACAATATTGGAGTGGATTGCCATGCCCTCCTCTAGGGGATCTTTCCAACCCAGGGATAGAATCCAGATCTCCCACATTGCAGGTCGATTCTTTGCCATCTGAGCCACCAGGGAAGCCCTTTAGATAAAACAGGGCCTTATTTTCTGATACCAAAATCTCACTATAAGAAATAAGTAAATTCACTATGAGTAAATAAGTACTCAACATCCAAAGAACTAAGATTATGACATCCGGTCCCATCACTTCATGGCAAATAGATGGGTAAACAGTGGAAACAGTGACAGACTATTTTCTTGGGCTCCAAAATCATGCAGATGGTGACTGCAGCCATGCAATTGAAAGACACTTGCTCCTTTGAATAAAAGTTATGACCAACCTAGACAGGATATTAAAAAGTAGAGACATTACTTTGCCAACAAAGGGCCATCTAGTCAAAGCTATGGTTCTTCCAGTAGTCATGTATGGATGTGAGAGTTGGACTCTAAAGAAAATTGAGTGCCAAAGAATTGATACTTTTGAACTGTGGTATTGGAGAAGACTCTTGAGAGTCCCTTGGATTTCAAGGAGATCAAAACAGTCAACCCTAAAGGAAATCAGTTCTGAATATTCATTAGAAGGACTGATACTCAAGCTGACACTCCAAAATTTCAGCCACCTGATGCTAAGAATTGACTCATTTGAAAAGACCCTGATGCTGGGAAAGATTGAAGGTGGGAGGAGAAGGGGACAACAGAGGATGAGATAGATGGAATCACCAACTCGATGGACATGAGTTTGAGCAAGTTCTGGGAGTTGGTAATGGACAGGGAAGCCTGGCGTGCTGGCAGCCCATGGGGTCACAAAAAGCTTGACACGACTGAACAACTAAACAGAAATAAGTGCTTTGCTTTGCTCTGTTTCCTTGCCAAGACAGTTTCTAGACCTAAATAAATATCTTGCAAATGTCTTACATGACCAAAGTATGGAATCTTGCAGCTGTGTATATATGCACACATATATACAGTAGCCATCTGTAGTATCCTTTGAAACAATATATATGATCTTCTTGAGTCTTCACA
This sequence comes from Antilocapra americana, assembly GCA_007570785.1. Classification (NCBI taxonomy): domain Eukaryota; kingdom Metazoa; phylum Chordata; class Mammalia; order Artiodactyla; family Antilocapridae; genus Antilocapra; species Antilocapra americana. The sequence continues at coordinate 7,199,569 of ML660200.1, read as the reverse complement.
CTGAGTGAAGTCTCGTCAATGTGATTAAGAGGTAGTCTTTTTTTTAATTTCTTTGCCAATAACTCAGTGAGAGACCAATGGTTTCTGATATTTTTACATCACATCAAAAATGTCTGATTAAGCAAAGAATTTATTTAATTTTATCTTTTGTTAGAAAAAGTCTATTTTAAAAAATGATCATCTAAATTTCCATAGTCATGAGAAAAGAATCTAATTTGCCAAAAATGACTCAGAATTAATTTTTATTTTTACCATTTGTCCTTAGCACCCATTCAGGCCTATGTGTACCTCTCTACTGATTGTGCTTTCTTGTAATTTTTCTCTCAGAGAGCTACTTTGTGATTGTAGCTACTTTGTACTTGTGTGGAAAAAATCACACAAGTCAACACACCAGAATAGTTACAGATCATTAATTAGGCTCTATTAAGTTAATATCAATACTAGAAAAACAAAAATTTGTATTTTCTAACAATGTATGTGCTGAAATTGAGGACAGTCATCTGGCAAATCATTCATTCTTTTGTTTGCTTTTTCTAACTTCACAAATTTTCAGTGATTATATTGAAAAGTACTCAGGCAAAGACTCCAAATAAGGAAATTAAAATTCTCAAGAGATATTATAAACAGATGGTAACAAAAAGGTTAAAACCTTTGTGATTTAAAAAATCAGTAATTAAGTTTCATTGTTTAGTGTGACTTAGATCTTTAAAGCACAGATCAGATTGATTACTGACATAATCCAGTTTTTTAAACTCTTTTCTTATATTCTAAAGACATGAGCATATATATATATAATTTCAATCACCTAAAGCTATTTTGGCATCATTGTGATGGCCTACTGTACTTCTGCAAATTATTTTATTTCCTTTACTGCTGTGCGATTCTTCCTGTCAATGCCGTGTCTCTGATAATGTCACTTCGAACAGTGATTGTGTGAATGCTTGGAATCACTGATAATTTCCACAGACAGCATCTTGTAGTAAAGTAGTAAGGGAATGTTTTTCTATTCTGTGCAATTGTCTTACAGTGACTGATTTCTTACAAGATGGCTATCTTGGCATCCAATGCAAGGACTCTCATCCCAAGAGAGAACTGTACGCACAAATTAGAAATGGATGAAAACATGTCTTAAAATAGAACTGCATTGGAAAAATGTATTCTCTCTTAACCAACTCCTGAACTTTTAAAATCCCTAGTTAACAAAGATTATCATAATTCCAGACAGAGAAATTTTTTGAAGTAATAAACATATAAATGTCTTTTATCTTGATAATTTTTATATTACTTTATTGATTATTATAGCTTGAAGAGAATAGAAATCTCTTTCCTTATAAACTAACTACTAGATGATCCATTGCCTAGTCTAATTGTTTACAAAGTTAAATTTCTCTAGAATATTAAAATTCTAATTTTAAAAATAAATTAGTAAGATAAAGGGGGAACAAGGAGGCTGATGAGAAGTATAATAAATAAAGAGCAATAAAAAAAGGATTTTGGACTGGTTACAGATTTTATTTACTTTGATTTCATTTTTAAGTGCTGTATCAACCATATTTTATATGGTTGACTCTATGTCAAATAGCTATAAACTTTGTCTCTATGTTTTAAACAAGGCCCATAATATTAGAAAGATACTGATTTAACAGTGACTCAGATTAGCTAGACAGAGGGATAGATCTATAGATAGGTAGGTAGATAGATAGATAGATGATAGACAAGCATTTATATATATATATATGTTTAGAAAACCAAAACAAACATTTTATATGTATATATACAGTGCAGCGTCTTTTTCAGTTTTAGTCAAATGCTTTTATGAATTACTATTTGATCATAAACTCAAAATGTACTCTAAAATGCTAATTTCTAGAATATATAATGCCTGAGGCAATTTTACAGAACTTGTGATTTGTGTCATTACAGTCTTACGTATTATAACTTCAAAAGATTTATAGAACACTTCTAGTCAGCCTTTTTAGGAAAACCTAAAAGCAAGAAGATCCAACCAGTCCATCCTAAAAGAGATCAGTCCTGGGTGTTCATTGGAAGGACTGATGTTGAAGCTGAAACTCCAATACTTTGGCCACCTCTTGCGAAGAGTTGACTCTGGAAAAGACCCTGATGTTGGGAAGGATTGGGGGCGAGAGGAGAAGGGAACAACAGAGGATGAGATGGCTGGATGGCATCACCAACTCGATGAACATGGGTTTGGGTAGACTCTAGGAGTTGGTGATGGACAGGGAGGCCTGGCGTGCTGTGATTCATGGGGTCACAAAGAGTTGGACACTACTGAGTGACTGAACTGAACTGAAACATGCAAAATTTAAAATAAGCACTCTTTCTTTTTAAAAGAATATATTAATATATTTAATCTGTTTACCAAGGAAAAATTTGAAGAATATTTATTTTCTTGAAAATTATATACATCTTGATCACTTTATAACATAAGATCATTCTATAAACATAATAACATATATAACATAAAGGCACTGGCAACCCATTCTAGTACTCTCCCCTGGAAAATCCCATGGATGGCGGAGCCTGATAAGCTGCAGTCCATGGGGTCACTAAGAGTCAGACATGGCTAAGCAACTTCACTTTCCCTTTTCACTTTCATGCATTGGAGGAGGAAATGGCAACCCACTCCAGTGTTCCTGCCTGGAGAATCCCAGGGACCGGGGAGCGTGGTGGGCTGTCGTCTATGGGGTCACACAGAGTCGGACACGACTGAGCGACTGAAGGGAACTGAACTGAACATAAGAAGTTATTTTGAGATAACTTCATATACAAGTTTAATCTTCTCATAATTAGCATTGTTAATCTGATCATACATGATAACATGATTTACCCATAGTTTTTCATGCTGTTAGTTTTCTCTTTCACCAAGTTGTTTCCCAGGGTGATACATAAGCACTTTGTGAATATTACTCCTGGAAAAAATAATCTAACCACTCCCAATACCTGTGTGTCTTAGCTAATGCAGATGAAATATCCAGAAGGAAATTGCAGATTTCTGAACCTGAAGTAGGATCAATGAGTCATAGCACTTATAGAGTTTTTCAAACTTAGATGTCACCAGAGTCTTGGAGGGTAATAAAAATGGATTGAAGAGGTAGGTATAATCTGGTAGACAGTGATGAACATAGGAACCAATGTCCCCTCAAAAAGAGCCAGTATCTACAAATGTCAGGCAATTGTTTCCTTGCTGAAATCTGGACTATATAGTACAAAAATACAGCATGGGAAAAAAAGTCAGAAGAGGTAGGTACAATCTGGTAGACAGTGATGAACATAGGAACCAATGTCCCCTCAAAAAGAGCCAATATCTACAAATGTCAGGCAATTGTTTCCTTGCTGAAATCTGGACTATATAGTACAAAAATACAGCATGGGAAAAAAAGTCAGAAATCCATTTTTTGAATGTTAAGTTTCAATTCATTGTAGTTATCTAGTTCAAATTATTGAACAATATATACACTTAACACAAAACATATCTCTGAGGACTATCAACAGTCAGTTTTAACACTATGTATAGATCATTTGTTGAAATAACAAACTTGCTATAACAAAAAGAAGTATGCAAAACTTTTAATTGAATTTTAATATTTTTTCAACACTAGTCAGTCATGGCTCCTGTCATTCTTATTATCTCATAACTGTCAACTTTTAAAATTTATTTGCTTTGGGTGACCACTCATCAGTGGAAAAGAGGGTGGGTGCATGGTTGGGATAGGAATGAAAAGTTTAGGAAATTGATAGATTGTAACAGGGAAGTTTCTCAGTGGCTCAGAGAGTAAAAAATCTGCCTATAATGCAGGAGACTTAGGTTTATCCCTGAGTCAGGAAGATCCCCTGAAAAGGAAGTGGCAACCCACCTCAGTATTCTTGCCTAGTAAATCCCATAGACAGAGGAGCCTGGCAAGCTACAGTCCATGGAGTTGCAAGAATCGGACATGACTTAGCAACTAAACCACCACCACCACCACTGAGGAGCTGAGGCAATTTCTCTTCCTTATCAAGCATGGCACCTCTTTATCCATTTGAGCATCCCTAGCTACATAGGGGAAGAAAACATGAATTTATGTCTCTAAGGTGTTTTTAAATTAAAATAGCAACAGAATTCTAACCTAAAATATTAGTTCTAGGAAATTAAAAAAAAAAAAGAATTGAAGCCATGTCAAAAATTTACCTTGAGAACTTAAAAATGTTGAAGGTATTAAGCTGCAGAACAAGCAAATGGAAAATTGCTATAAAATTATTCTAACAAGAATTCACCTACTGCTGGAAATATTTTTCCTTCCCCGTTTCTCACCAATTCACCTTTAAACCTACAAAGGCTCTGCTCCTGGTTAACTTATGGAAAAAGTTAAGATGGTTTCAGGATGGAAAAAATTATACTCAGGGTAAATCCTGACATGGCTACAAAAGGTAAGCTCTCCACGGAAAGTCATGTTCTGGCTTTCTGTTTGTTCCGCCTCTGCTCCCTTGAACTAACAGTGTTAATAGTGAGCAATTTCTCAGTCACTGGGACTGTTCTTGGAGACAAGTTGGCCTCTCTTAAATCCAGGTCTTTGGGAGCTAGTCCTAAGCAAAGGTTCTATACCTCAGGCAATGAATCTCATCACACTTGCTTCTCATTTAGTCACTCACTCCAGTAAACGATGCCTTAGCCATTTTAATACTCAGCTGGTATGTCAGTTGTCCCATGCTGACAAATGCATAGATGTCAGTAATTGAGCAGCCTTTTTTGTTCCTGCCTCTGGCCCAAGGGCACAAACAAACCCACTTAGAAGGCTGTGAATATTAGCAACTTGTGAAATTGCTGAATAAAATACCTTCACTTTTTTATTCAGTTATATATTTACAATGTATATTCCACATTTACATTGAAATACATACGTAACCAATTTTGTTTCTAGTTAAAATTACATTTTAGGTTAAGTGCAGCATTTTGATTCTGCTCTAAATGGCAGAGACAGCAAGACACTGGCATTCATTTTTTTGTTGTTGTTCATTTTGTTTAAGCTATTATGATGTTAATTAAAAACAAATCTGGATCTAGATGAAGAGAAGCTTTGTTTGCCAACATTATTGCTAAGGAACTAGGGGGATGGACTTTCATAGAAGGAATAAGGAGGTCAGTGCAATAGGAAGAACATAACCATGATATCTACCAGCTTCTCAACAGCTACTGGGCAATGTTCTTCTCTTCGTAAGGAGGGTTAAACAAAGCTAGCAAAAAACAGGGCTTGAGGGAGTGAACTTGCAAGGATGAGATAGAAGGACCGTAGATCAGAGACTGACTTACATTGTCATCTGACTCTTCTCAAGATGGGAACTTAAGGAGGGGTTGTACACAAGCTTAGGCTAAGGATGGATAAAAATGCAGAAGCCTGGGAGAAGGAGAGGAACTTAACAAGACTTTGGTTACAAGCATTTTGTTTGCATTAATCAATGGGGACTCAACAGTTAGTCTGATCATCTACAAGGCAAAGAATGAGAATATAGAGGATCTGTCTCTGACCTGGTCAAAAGTAAAGAAGAACATCTGTAGTCCTAACTGAGTCATACGGGGAGGGTTGATTCATTGCAATAATCCTCTTCCTCAAAACAAAGGCATGGAAAGATTGTTTAACCATTGCTACTTTCCAGAATCACAAGACTCAGATACAACTCAGCATTGACATTCCAAATTTCATACTGAAGTACAAAGATAACGTTTAAAATAATCTAATCTTGAGAAACTAGAATCTACTTTAATTCCTCTTAATGACTGCGTAATATTTCATTGTATGTATGTACCATATCTTCTTTATCCATTCATCTGGCAATGGGCATTTAGGTTGCTTCCATGTCCTACCTATTGTGAATAAAGCTAAAATGAACATTGGGGTGTGCACATCAAATTTTGGTTTCCTCCAGATATATGCAAGGAGTGGGATTAATTGATTATATGGTAAATCTATTTTTAGTTTTGATTTTTTTTAAGAAGCCTTAATTCTGTTCTTCAAAGTGGCTGTATCAACTTACAATCCCACTAACAGTGCAAGATGGTTCCCTTCCCTCCACACCCTCTTCAGCATTTATTATTTGCATATTTTTCATGATGGCCATTTGATACATTCTGATTATAGTTTTTGATTTGAATTTCTCTAATAATTAATGTTGAACATCTTTTCATGTGCCTCTTGGCCATCTGTATATCATTGTAAAGCAATTATACTCCAATAAAAAAAAAGAAATGAATGTTCTTGGAGGAATGTTCTGTCATTTAATTTAGGAAAATAACCCATACCTGCAGGGCAGTGGTTATCAGCTGGCATTTTTTATCCCTTCATCCCGTTCCCCTGCAGATACCTGGAAATATTTTTGATTGTCCAAATGGAGGTATGGATGCTATTGGAATTCAGTGGGTAGAAGCCAGTTGTTGTTCAGTCACTCAGCCATATCCAACATTTTGCCACCCCATAGACTGCAGCACACCAGGCTTCCCTGTCCATCACCAACTACTAGAGTTTGCTCAAACTAATGTCCATCGAGTCAATGATTCTATCCAACCCTATCATCCTCTGTCATTGCCTTCTCCTCCCATCCTCAATCTTTCCAGCATCAGGGTATTTTCTAATGAGTCAGTTCTTCCCATCAGATGGCCACAGTATTGGAGCTTCAGCTATAACGTCAGTCCTCCCAGTGAATATTCAGTGTTGCTTTCAGCTAAGATTGGCTGGTTTGATCCCCTTGAAGTCTAAGGAATTCTCAAAAGTCTTCTCCAACATCACAGTTCAAAAGCATCAAGTCAGCTTTCTTTATGGTCCAATTCTCACATCCATACATGACTACTGAAAGAATCATAGCTTTGACTGTGTGGACCTCTGTCAGCAAAGTAATGTCTCTGCTTTTTAATATGCTGTCTAGGTTTGTGATAGCTTTTCTTCCAAGGAACAAACATCTTTTAATTTCATGGGTGCAGTCACTATCTGCAGTGATTTTGGAGCCCCCCAAAATAAAGTCTGTCACTGTCTCCATTGTTTCCCCATCTATTTGCCATGAAGTAAAGGGACTGGATGTCATGATCTTCATTTTCTGAAGATCTATTGAGTTTTAAGCCAACTTTTTCACTCTCTTCTTTCACTTTCATCAAGAAACTCTTCAGTTCCTCTTTGCTTTCTGCCATAAGCGTGGTGTCATCTGCATATCTGGGGTTGTTGATACTTCTTCTGGCAATCTTGATTCCAGCTTGTGCTTCATCCAGTCTGACATTTCACATAATGTACTCTGCATATAAGTTAAATAAGCAGGGTGACAATATGCAGCCTTGACATAGTCCTTTCCTGATTTGGAACCAGTCTGCTGTTCCATGTTCAGTTCTAACTGTTGCTTCTTGACCTGCATACAGATTTCTCAGGAGGCAGGTCAGGTAGTCTGGCATTCCCATCTCTTGAAGAGTTTTCCAGTTTGTTGTGATCCACACAGTCAAAGGCTTTAGCATAGACAATAAAACAGAAGCAGATGTTTTTCTGAAATTCTTTCTTTTTTGATGATCCAATGGATGTTGGCAATTTGATCTCTGCTTCCTCTGCCTTTTCTAAATCCAGCTAGAGCATCTGGCAGTTCATCATCCGCAGACTGTTAAAGCCTCAGTTGGAGAATTTTGAGTATTAGTTTGCTAGAGTGTGAGATGAGTGCAATTGTTTGGTAGTTTGAACATTCTTTGGCATGATACCAAAATTAGATTGATTATATTCTTTGCAGCTGAAGATGGAGAAGCTCTATACAGTCAGCAAAAACAAGACCAAGAGCCAACTGTGGCTCAGATCATGAACTCCTTATTGCAAAATTCAGACTTAAATTGAAGAAAGTAGGGAAAACCATTACATCAATCAGGTATGACCTAAATCAAATCAAAACTGAATTTGGGTATTGGCCACTTGGTGATATCCATGTGTAGAGTCATCGCTTGTGTTGTTTGCTATGACCAGTGTGTTCTCTTGTCAAAACTCTGTTAGCCTTTGTCCTGCTTCATTTTGTACTCCAAGGCCAAACTTGCCTATTACTCCAGGTTTCTCTTGACTTCCTACTTCCTACTAACAGAAGCCAGAGATGCTATTAAATATCCTACAGTATACAGGACAACTCCACAGGAAAGATTCATCTATACCAAACTTTCAATACTGTTGAGGTTCAGAAATTCTGCTTAAGGAAAACAAACAAACAAACAAACAAACAAACAAAAATTTGACAACTGTGTAATTCTCTGCCATTGTCAGGCTGTGTAGACTCTCAGAAGTCAGTTACCTAGTTTGAGCCCCAGTTTCCTTATATGTTACCTGGGAACAATGCTGTTTATTTCATAGGGATTGTTTGGAAGACTGGGAAATAAAAGTCAGATAGAAAATATTAATTACTTATTTCTCAGTTTTCCTTCCATATACTTTTACCCATTTCTCACATTGGCTTCTCCAAACTAACTTTTGGTTATCACCCATGTCCCAGTGGTTGGACAGAAATGCTAACTCAACAATCTGGGGTTGAAGTAACAGAGAACAGAACTTGAGTACCACCAGGATTAGTTTTCTGAACATAGGCAAAGCAACAAACTTATTCCCTCTATGTTTCAGTTTCCTTAACTGTAAAAAGAATAAAAAGATATTTTCCCTTACCTGTCTCAGGGATTAAAATAAATAAGTTAATAGGGAAAGAAATGAGCTTGCCCAGAAGAAGTGATCAATAAATGATTTTTGCCTCAACAAGATGTGAAAGTACTTTTAGAAGTTATAAGCATTATCTAAATTGAGGGATTTAAGTGGCCATTAAAATGTACTTCACTATTGTTTATTTACCAGTCTTGTGATCCTAAGGGTGCTCTTTAATTTTTTGAAGTTTTATTTTAAATTAAATAACTATCTACAAAAAAATTAAAACTATGAAGTAAGCCAGAAGGAAAAACAAAAATACAGTATACTAAAGCATATATATGGAATTTAGAAAGATGGTAACGAGAACCCTGCATGCGAGACAGCAAAAGAAACGCAGATGTATAGAACAGTCTCGTGGACTCTGTGGAAGAGGGCAAGGATGGGATGATATGGGAGAATGGCATTGAAACATGTTAATTATCATATGTGAAATCAATCGCCAGCCCAGGTTTGATGCTCAGGGTTGGTGCACCGAGATGACCCAGGGGGAGGGAATCAGGAGGGAGGAGGGAGGGGGGTTCTGGAGGGGGAGCATATGTATACCCATGGCGGATTCATGTCAATGTATGGCAAAACCAACACAATAAAGTAAAGAAAATTAAAAAAAAACTATGTATGGATAAATCTCAAATTAAGAATATAAGATTCCTCATATACTCAGATCTGTTTCTACTCTGGATAGTTCATTTCTTTTCATAATTTTTGAGTTTGATTTCTTTGGGCAGTTTCCTTTGTATTGTTGTTGTTCAGTTGTACAGTCATGTCTGACTCTTTGCAACCCATGGACTGCAACAAGCCAGGCTTTCCTATCCTTCATTATCTCCCAGGGTTTGCTCAAACTCATGTCCATTGGGTCAATGATGCCATCCAACTATCTCATCTTCTGTCACCCTCTTCTCCTCCTGCCTTCAATTTTTTCCCAGCATCAGGCTATTTTCCAATGAGTGGGCTCTTCGCATCAGGTGGCCAAAGTATTGGAGCTTCAGCTTCAACATCAGTCCTTCCAATGAATATTCAGGGTTAATTTTCTTTTAGATTGACTGGTCTGATTTCCTTGCTATCCAAGGGACTCTCAAGAGTCTTCTGCCATACCATAGTTTTAAGAGCATCAATTTTTGGGCACTCAGACTTCTTTATGGTCCAACTCTCACATCTGTACATGACTACTGGAAAGAATCATAGCTTTGACTACAGACCTTTGTGGGTAAAGTGATATCTCTGCTTTTGAATACGCTATCTAGGTTTGTCATAGCTTTTATTCCAAGGAGAAAATTTATTTTAATATCATGGCTGCAGTCACCATCTTTAGTGATTAAAATAAATATTTTGATTTTTAATGATTTATTAATTTTAGACAGCATTATTTGATTCCACTATTCAAAAGATTAATCATATAGTGACTTACCTAATTATATATGTCTCTTATCCTTCCTATGCTAAGGTTTACTGTTTATGCTATTATTTTGAAGTTTCAAAGTTTATCAACTTCACATTTGATATGTAACTAGTTATGTTCCAGTTTTACTTTGGGTTGATTCCAAAAATTTAAGTGTGATAAAACAATATTTGCACTTTTTAAATTATGTAACTATGTAACCCAAATACTGAAATAAAACCATAGAAAAGATGTAATCCTATGATTGTTGTTCAGTTGCTAAATCGTATCTGACTCTTGTGACCCCAAATACTGATGTTTTAATGCTCAAAGGAGACTATCTCAAGTGAGGTTTAGTGAGGTTTCCTTAATTTTCTTTTGAGCTTACATTTTTTACTTACATTTTCAGTGACAGTAATTTGTAATCATCTTGTCATTTTCTTTCTTAAGTGATTTTTTAAAAAATATTTTGCTATGTAGTTTCTTTAGCAGGTTGGTTCCTCAAGTAGCAGACTCAGGCAGAGATTTGTGTTTGGGAAATTGACTGAACCTTGCTCCTAAGGATTGACCTGCTGTGGAATGAGAAAAAGTGGGGTGGGTTACAAAAAAGAAACAGGATTGGGCAAAAGGAAAGGCTGGCCTGTGAAACATGTCAAAGTCCTCAGTTTATCCCAGGAGAAGCTCTAGAGCTAGGATGCCACTTCAGAATTGTCCCAAACTGGGTCAAAGGAGAAGGCATTGGTGTGGGTTACAGCAAGGAAGGGGCATGATGTTGTGTATAGTCGATTGTTTCTATCAACAGGAAAGCTCGGGTGGTAGGTGGGGAGGGAATCAGCTGCCCACGTCAGCCACCAGTAATTCCAGCAGCTGTGGGAACCCAGGCTCCGGACCTGAAAGGGATAACAATGAGGCAGGGAGGAACGTGGACAGCACAGAGTGGAATCTAAAACTGTCCCCAAGGAGATATTTCTCATATGAGATCCTTGAACATTTGAAAATTTGGATTTGTCTTTTTCTTTATGCTTTCCTGATAATTTATCTGAGTAGATATTCTCTTCCTTGGGTTGTCTTTTTTATCATCTTCTTAGCACACAGTTTGGCTAAGTCAGTCTGCCAACCAGATACTTGCTATAAGCTGTAGCTGTATCCTTTTTCTCTCTATGGGAGATTGAGGAATTTCTCTTCATCCTTGAAGTTCTGAAATCTCTCAGGATATGGGTCCTCTTCAATTCTAATCAGTGTTTCTGTCTATGATACGAAGCTGTATCCTTTTCTTTAGCTAAAGAAAATATTTTTATTTATGTATTTCATTGTTTCTTTCCATTTGTCATCCCAGTTCTTTTCATCTGCAACACTTATTCAATAAGACCTAGAATCCTGGATCTACCATAGAAGGAATCTGTCCTCTGATTATACTTCTCTTTGCCTTTTACTTTTTTTGTCTTCTGGGACATTTAATCAATTTTTATCTTTCAGATCGTCAGCTAGAGACTGAGCTTTATTTATTTTGCTTTTCATTCCATATGCTGACTTTAAAAATATCTGGATACTTTGTTTTTCTAGTAATATTCCTTTTCTTTGGACAGCAATCTCTTTTATAAATGAAATAAATGCTTGTTTTTCTCTGAACATGCTAAATCTATTTTGTAGACGTTATTTTCTTCTGCACATCATTTCTATTTCTGCCAAGTTGGATCAATTTTTCTTTACCCTGGTGTTTGCTTTAATATTTTGTTCACATGTTTGGCAATTCATGGTTCATTGTTTCATGAATAATAACAAAACTAATTTGACTAGTAAAGGTTGTTTTCATAGGTTTACTCTGCAAATACATTTAAATCTGTCTCCCTAAGTGACTAAGTTATACATGCATGGTGTGTGTATATCACTGTGGACTAAATTTCATATATATATATGAGTGTATGTCTATTTAATATGTAACTATGTATTTATACTAATATATAATATTTTGCATGTGTTTATGGGTTTATATATATTATATATGTTGAAATATAGTTATGTATGCTATATTTTACCTTTTGTTTTATGCATTTTGTGTTGTTTATATGATATATATTGCAAATATTTAATGTATTATTATGTATAAGTAATATATATATACACACTATGTATATATGTCCTTTTTTATATAAAATGTAAGTGACCTGAATGTTTTTTGCCCATAGACATCTCTATTAGTCTCGAATTCTCATTACTTTCAATATTTTCATAAGATATTTTTGGTCACATTTTTTGCTCTTTTTTTTCCATCAGTATCCTAGTTTTTACTCCTCAGCTCCAATCCCACACCTTGGTCCCAGAAAGATGCATATAATATGATTAGTCAGCAGTCAAATGCAATTAAGTCATTCTCACTAATGTTGTAGTTTAGTTGCTAAATCATGTCCAACTCTTGTGACCCCATGAACTGGATCCAGGCAAGAATACTGGAATGGGTTGCCATTTCCTTCTCCAGGGGATCCTCCCTACCCAGGAATTGAACCTGTGTCTGTTAAATCTACCTACACTGGCAGGTGGGTTCTTTACCACTTGTGCCAGAGTGTGCACTAAATCATACACATCTACCTTTTCTGCTCTATATTTGTTCTACCTCTTCTCTATTTCCATGGTGCTATTTATAGGTGAAAGAGCCACTAGTGCCACAGTTTTCAGACCTGGCCATCTGAGGCTCATCTTCTCTCTACTTCCTTTATCAATGTCACAGTCTGAAGGTGATGAGTTCTTGAGGTAAAGGCTTTTGGGCAACATATAAGGTCCCACATTTGTTCTTGTTGTTCAGTTGCTGAGTGATGTCCCACTCTTTGCGACTCCATGGACTGCAGCATGCCAGGCTTCCCTGTCCATCACCAACTCCTGGAGTTTACTCAAACTCATGTCCATTGAGTCAGTGATGTCATCCAATCATCTGGTCCTCTGTCTTGCCCTTCTCCTCTGGCCTTCAATCTTTCCCAGAATCAGGATCTTTTCTAATGAGTTGTCTCTTTGCATCAGATGGCCAAAGTATTGGAAAGAAAGACAGTGAAGTTGTTCAGTCATGTTCGACTCTTTGCTACCCCATGTCCTGTAATCCACCAGGCTCCTTCGTCCATGGGATTTTCCAGGCAAGAATACTGGAGTGGGTTGCCATCTCCTTCTCCAAGGGATCTTCCTGACCCAGGGATCAAACCCGGGCCTCCTGCATTGTAGGCAGACCCTTTACTGTCTGGGCCACCAGGGTAGTCATGTGGAGGTCCCACATAGGCTACTCCAAACTAGATGCTAGCAGAGCTGCTTATTAAGAGATCAGGCTTTTATGCAGCCCTTACAACTGTGTTTTGGTTCTCTATAGCTGTTATTATTCCTGTTGTATATTGTCCTATTTAAATCATAAACAAGAAAGTATAATGGGCAAGCATTTGATTTAATGAAAACTTCACCCTAAATCCTAACAGAACCCATTCATACATTCTCCTACGTCTACATGAATCCATTTAAAATTATAAATATTTATGAAGTGTTTAGCCACTCAGTCATGTCCAACTCTTTGTGACTCTTTGGACTATAGCCCACCATGCTCCTTTGTCCATGGGATTTTTCAGGCAAGAATGCTGTAGTGGGTTGCCATTTTCTAATCCAATTTATAAAGAATAAAACCTATCTATCAATCAGCATCCACCACTGATTTTTTTTCTCAGAGGATTATATTCACCTGTAGACCCTCTTGGGCCATCAGATCCCTTGACCTTTGCTCCCCAACCTTCTCAGGAGACTGTTTTTTAATGGCAATTCCATTGATTTCATTCCACCTAGGTAAAAATAATGGAGAAGGCAATGGCAACCCACTCCAATACTCTTGCCTGGAAAATCCCATGGACAGAGGAGACTGGTAGGCTGCAGTCCCTGGGGTCACTAAGAGTCAGACACAACTGAGCAACTTCACTTTCCCTTTTCACTTTCATACACTGGAGAAGGAAATGGCAACCCAACCCAGTGTTCTTGCCTGGAGAATCCCAGGGATGGCGGAGCCTTGTGGGCTGCCGTCTGTGGAGTTGCACAGTCAGACATGACTGAAGCGACTTAGCAGCAGCAGCAGCAGGTAAAAATAAAAGAACATTTCAATACAAGTAAATATTTTTATACAGAGAACATTGATGAAAATCAAATATAAATAATAACATTTCCTTCAAATCTTTGCATTTTATCTAACATTAGCAACTACAACTAGAATTAGTAACATTAATTTTGGCATGCTTCTCTTCTTGTTGGAGGAGGTCATTGAGAGGATATGACTGGTGGTTGACCCTTGGAGCTGGACTTGGGCAATGGGAAGAGCCTTTCCTCCTCTCCTGTCTTTAGAAAATACATTCTGCTGCTCTAGGAGCTACCTCAAAGATGCCAGCCCTGAGGGAGTCATATGTTATTAAAACCATGACTGTATACATGATAACCCCATTAAAGCCTCTACATAAACTCTTAAAACTATAGTAAGCAGATTCGGTGATCTATTTGTTTTGAGGTCACCCAAGACAGTGGCTCAATGGGTAAAGACTCCACCTGCAATGCAGGAGACACAGGAGATGCAGGTTCAATCCCAGGGTCGGGAAGACCCCCTAGGGGAGGAAATGACAACATACTCCAGTAATGCTTGCTTGAAAAATCCAATGGACAGAGGGCTTGATGGCTACAGTCTGTGGGTCACAAAGAGTTGGACACGACTGAGCAATTAAGCACATGCACACAAAAACAAGACTCATGTAAATCCCCTTGCTTATAAAAGCTGCCACCGACCAGCCTGGAGTGGTCTGCCTCTTTCTTTGGTCTCTCCTTGCTCACTGTGTATGGGGGTCAATTTTGAATTTCACCTGGGGAATTCCTGAGATTTAGGAAATCATTTCTGATTATGACATACCAATGTGTTTCTACTTCTGTACTTAGAAGTGCAGCAGTAATGCATTGGCATAGATTATTAATTTCTTGATTTAAGTAGAAAACTCAAATAAAGGAAGTGGGATATAAATGGTTTGTTAAGAGTGAAGAGGAGCCAAAACATTTCATTGTCTGCAAAGGGTACACTTGCCTATGTATATGATGGTGTGTGTGAGCTGGGGATCTGCATGGAGGGAGATTTGAAGGAGATGGTATGGAAAACTGTCCTTTCTTCATAATTTTTCCAGGAGCTTTTGTTGCTCCCCAGAGAGACTGTGTTCAGAGATAGTGAAACTGTATCACATTGTTTGAGTAAATGACAGAGCTCTGGGAAAAGGGTAAATGACCGCAGACAGAAGGGTGTGAAGTGACTTGCTTGGGCTTCAGAGACTGTCACTCTGTTGCTGAGGCAACCATTGCTAGCAGAGAAATAAGATTCATGGTTACCTTTCTGGTGGTGTTGAGTTGTTGGGGAAAATATTAGAAAAGAATTTGGATCATCTGTTCCTGGGAGACCCATTTGAATCATCGAAGCTTAGTGTCATTTGTCTGTATCTCTTTCAAGTATGCATTCCACATATCAATTTGCTTAAATGGTGGGTGCACATGCCAAATCTAATTATCCCTTATCTCACAGAGTCATTAATCATCTCTATCCATTATTCATTGTCTACCGATAGCTCCTCCAATCTTTAGTACATAAACTTCAATACGTCTTAGAATACTACGTTTATAAGTGGCATTTTTCCCTGAAATGCACTGCATGGCATTTCTTAGTTAGATGAAATATTTTTGGCATGAAAACTGGTGGTGGGTTTTATGTCTAATAAGCTATACAAATAATAAAATAAAAACAGGATGCCAGAGACAATTGTGAAACTGCTGATAATTATTCATTATAATGTTAATTAGCACGGTAGAGTGAAAATATTGTATAATCTAAATAGTATCCAAGAATCTCAAAGCACATTGAAAAGAAATTATAATTTATCAAAAGCATCATGGGTGAATTATGTGATGAGGATATTTTCCTAGTTAAAATATAAAAATTATGTGAAACTAGGAGTAGCTATGGACTTCCCAGGTGGTACTAGTGGTAAAGAACATGGCTGTCAATGTAAGAGACACAGGAGACGCAGGCTCAGTCCCTGGGTTGGGAAGATCTCTTAGAAGAGGACATGGCAACCCATTCCAGTATTCTTGCCTGGAGAATCCCATGGACAAAGGAACCTGGTGAGCTATGGTCCATAGCTCAGGGTTGCAAAGATTCAGATTTGACTGAAGTGACTTAACATGCAGGATTAGCTATAGCATTCTCTAGCTGTTGAGTATCTTCAATTGCTGCATTCTGCACAGTCTGTATTGCCCCATGTACATTTTGACTCTCTATTTTCCTTCAAAGTATTTGAGTGGTACTGAAATAGATGTGAACAATAATCAAGTTTAAAACATTTTTCTCAGACACTTAGAGAGTCGATTGCACAGCAGAGATTTAAACTCAGATTTCATGACTGCAACTGTGGGTATTTCATCCATGGATAAAAAAGGATGTAGCCAAAATTTGTTCAGTGCCTCCTACATAACCAGTTACTATATACAGTGCCATTACATATTATTTTCACTATTGGGAAGTGAAATATATAATTGCTTATATATATACTGTCTCTATATTTCCACCTGTAACATCTATCAGCTGTCTTTTCTGTCAACCTATCTATATCTCTTGTGAAGGAAATCAAGGTTCAACAAGGTTAAATGTCTTGCCCAAGTTTCCTAGATAACAAATGGATCTGCCAAGATTTGAATCCTAGTCTGTCATATTTAAATTGTAATTTTCACATTCCCAAACCCCTCTACCTTTTTTTTTTGGATTCATATAATGCTGGGGAAGTAAAAAATAGCATTTTCTTTATACTATAATGTTAACTTAATGTTAAATGTCAAAGATTCCACCCAGAGTAGCTTAATTCATGCAATTCACTTATTTTAAAAGTGTGAAAATTATGGTTCAACAAAGGTTACTGTTTTACACATTTATACAATTATTGTTACTGTTTCCTAACTTGTAATCTTGTTAATATTTTTACTACACCCCACACTTTCTTCTTGAGCTGCTCATAACTGGAGTATCATGTCCTATTTTTCTTTTATTTTCTATTTTCTCTCCTTCTAGCAAAGATCTACATATATCATAAGATTGAACTCAAAATCTTTGTCTTCCATAAATTCTTGGCAAATTTCTAACGCATAAAATATTTTCTGTTGGCACTAAGAGAGCATATATACAGTATAATCAACCTTTTCCTACTGTAGCTTATTATTTATCCCTCCTTATAATCATCTTTTTGTTTCTTTCTTCTTTGCTGATATAGAAAATTTTTATTTATCACGTGTTAATATTTATTTATTTTTACTTGAAGAACAGAGTCACAGACAGAAAAGCAAGCCATTAGGTATTAGTAGAGTTCAGTGGTCTAGCATAACATCTGGTACATAGTAGGTGATTCAGTGGGCTTACCAGGTGGCACAGTGGTAAAGAATCTGCCTGCCAATGCAGGAGGCACAAGAGATGTGAATTCGATCCCTGGGTCAAAAAGATCCCCTAGAGGAGAAAATAGCAACCCATGCCAGTATTCTTGCCTGGAAATTCCATGGACAGAGGAGCCTGGCGGGGTCGCAAAGAGTCAGACACAACCGAACACATGCATATACAGGTGGTTCAAAAAGGACATATCATTATCTTTCAAATGCCAACTTTTGGTACAGTAAACTAACAATCGCTTTTTATATAAATGCCTTACATGGTTGATGGGGCTTCCCTGATGGTTCAGAAGGTTAATACTATGCCTGACAATGCAGGAGATGTGAGTTTGATTTGTAGGTCAGGAAGATCCCCTGGAGAAGGGAATGGCAACCCACTCTATTATTCTTGCCTGGAGAAATCCATGGACAGAGGACCTTGGTGGGCTATAGTCCATGGGGTCACAAAGGGCGTCACAAAGGGGTCATGCTATAACTGTGTCACAGTCACACAACTGAGGGACTAAATCACTTGAATGGTTGCTATACCACATTTTTGTCAATTAGAGACTATATGTTTTTTATTTGGTTTTCTGATTTTTTTATATATATATTTTTAGTTATCTTTAGAGGTTAGATGTCACTAAGAGTCAGACACAACTGAATGACTTCACTTTCACTTTTCACTTCCATGCATTGGAGAAAGAAATGGCAACCCACTCCAGTATTCTTGCTTGAAGAATTCCAGGGACAGGGGAGCCTGGTGGGCTGCTGTCTATGGGGTCCCACAGGGTTGGACACGACTGAAGTGACTTACCAGCAGCAGCAGCAGCAGAGGTTAGGTGATACCTAACCACTTCCCCTCCCCCAACAACAGAATACTATTCTTATTAGAAGCTCATAATACAGGCAATTCCAGAATGCAAAGTATGATGGAACACATCTGGGAAGGTGAGAAGTTGAAACCATAGTTTGGGAGTAATATATTCCATTGCTGTTGTCCTTGCAGCCTTCAGGTCTTCTGTGCCACCCTCTCCATTAAACCATTTAATGTGCAAGATCTTCATTTGCTTTACAATTTTTACCAGATTTTTCTGCTTTTACTAGATTCTCCAGCACCCAAATCCCTGGTTTGTCTTAAGAAAAAATACATATAGAGAGAAAAGAGCAAGTGTGGGGATGGGGTGAGACAGGGACCGAGAGGGGTCACCAGGAGAGGAGAGAGGGATGCTTGGCCAAATCATGTATCCTTTTAAAGACATGTTCATATACTGTCTCACCAGCTGGGCAAAGAGTGCTGTGAGAAAAACTTGCCCACTCTCTTGTAGCTCCTTATGCTTTCCAGTGTATTGACTTTGCCAAGGTGGGCACTCAATCAGTA
Source organism: Antilocapra americana (assembly GCA_007570785.1). NCBI lineage: Eukaryota > Metazoa > Chordata > Mammalia > Artiodactyla > Antilocapridae > Antilocapra > Antilocapra americana. The sequence goes on along the minus strand of ML660200.1, from coordinate 7,180,671 downwards.
TTTGGTTACTGATTGATATTTAGTCATGACAGAGGGCAAATTGTTTGGTCTAGTTCATTTAAAAGGTACAGCAAGTCAAATCAGGTGAACTTTTATCATTGAAAAAGGAAAAGAGAATTACAGAAGCTGGAAATTCACTGCCCACTACCATGGAGATGGGAAGTCAAAAAAGGCAATTTTTCCCACCAGCTTTTCCCTTTGTGTGCTTCTAGGCCAATAATGGCACCCTACTCCAGTACTCTTGCCTGGGAAATCCCATGAACGGAGGAGCCTGGTAGGCTGTGAATTCACTTCCACTTTTCATTTTCATGCATTGGAGAAGAAAATGGCAACCCACTCCAGTGTTCTTGCCTGGGGAATCTCAGGGACGGTGGAGCCTGCCTTCTATGGTGTTGCTCAGAGTCAGACATGACTGAAGTGACTTAGCAGCAGCAGGCCAATAAACTCAGTATTTTAACATGAATTGCCTAAAACTAACTGCCAGTATCTGTATTTCAAAATGTGTCTGTATTTCACCTTTGGAGCACTGACTTGTCTATCGATGCCTGAAAAGCTTCTGTAAGATCAACATAGCTGAAGACTGACCCGATCATGTTGAAGACATTTGTGGACATATGCCATTAAAAGGAATGAAACTGTGCCATTTGCAGAGACGTGGATAGACCTAGAGTCTACCATTCAGAATGAAGTACGTCAGGAAGAGAAAGTGTGAAAGTGTTAGTCAGTCAGTTGTGCCCAACTCTTTGTGATCCTGTGGACTGTAGCCTGCCAAACTTCTCTGTCTGTGGGATTTCCCAGGCAAGAATACTAGAGTGGGTTTCCATTTCCTTCTCCAGGACATCTTCACAATTCAGGAATGGAACTTGGATTTCCTACATTGCAGGCAGATTCTTTACTATCTGAGCCACCAGGGAAGCTCCAAAAGAGGAAAACAAATATCACATAATGGTGCTTATTTATGGAATTTAGAAAAATGTTACAGATAAACTTGTTTGCAAAGCAGAAATAGAGACACAGATGTAGAGAACAAATGTATGGATACCCAAGGGTGAAAGGAAAGGTGGGATGAACTGGGAGATTGAGATTGACACATATATACACTACTGTGTATAAAACAGATAATTAATGAGAACCTACCATATAGAACAGCAAACTCTGCTCAGTGCTCCATGGTGACCTAAATGGGAAGGAAATCTATAAAAGAGGGGATATATGTATACATGTAACCGATTCACTTTGATATACAGCAGAAACTAACATAATATTGTAAAATAAATACACTCCAATAAAATTAAAAAAAAACACATATAAAGACCCTTAACTAAATAAATATGTATGTACAGTTAGGCAAGGGAGATTAGCAGAGGGAAAAATAATTCAGATGCCCTCTTTTATTTAATCCTCTCATTCATGTACTTATTGCCTCAAATGCCTTCAGAGTAACCATATGGGAGACAAAGCGGGGAAACATGGAGAGACAAAACACTGGAATATTCAGTAAACTTGATTCCCAAGTGCAAGAATCCTTTAGGGTAGCATTTCAGAGATGATTTTGCATGATAATAACTTCTACCTTAGCAAAAGCTTTCTTCACTAGACTTGTTGCTTCTCTGAGATAGGTTGCTGTTTTGATAAATGGGCACCGCTTCTACTCAAGCCCCAAACCTGAATGGTACCCTTTATCTATTTCTGTCCCCTACCTACTACATCCATTCAACTACCAATTGTTGCTGATTTTGTCTCCTAAATAGTCCTTGAGTTTTTCTACTTCTCTCCAATCTGCTACTATCACAATAGTCTGAACCAACAATATCTCTCACCTAGACAATTTACTCCTTCAAACTAATTTCCATCCCTTTCTACGATCAAATAAAATACAGAGGTTAAGACTGTGAGCTTTCAAATCAGACTGCTCACTGATCAGCTTTGTGACACTGGGCAAGTTGCTAAAGCTTTCTGTAAAGTGGAAATGTTTTCCATCTCACTGAGTTGTTATGAATATCTGAATATGTGTAATATCCCTAAAGAGATCTGGTATATAGGAGGTTCTTAGTATCACACTCAGCAGACCTAGAGATATATAAAATGAATAGCTGATCATCCCCTTTTCCAGCTTAAAACCATTCGATGACTTTACATTATTTTTAGAATGAAGTCCAAAATTCTTAATATGGCTTCAAATGAGTTTCCTTGACTTGGCCCTATACACATCTCCAGCCACATCTTTGTCATTCCTGTGTTCATTATTTCATCTTCAACAGCACTGGTTTAATTCACATTTCTTATACATTCAGGACTCATTCTGGTCTAAACCTTCACACGCGCAGCTTTCTTTTACCTTCCTTGGACTGGATATTCTCTCATTTTCCCTTAAATTCTGATGTTCTTTCAGATTCAAACTTAAATAACACTTCCTTGGAGACATTTGGACTTCCCTGGTGGCTCAGCTGGTAAGGAACCCACCTGCAATGTGGAAGACCTGGATTCGATCCCTGGATTGGGACGATCCCCTGGGGAAGGGAACAGCTACTCGCACCAGTAGTCTGGCCTGGAAAATTCCATAGACTGTATAGTCCATGGGGTGGCAAAGAGTAATACAACTGAGTGACTTGCATTTTTCACTTTGGAGATATTTATTAAGTGACATTATTGTTTGAGCACTCAAAACTAGATCAAATCCCACTCTAGATGCAATTTCATAATGTCTAGAATTAGAACTAGCTACTTGTGTAGTTATATGTTTTTCTTCTTTTCTATCATGTAAATTTGATTACATTAAGCTTTCAGGGAAACAGGCAATGTCTTAACCAGTGTAGACACTAACTATCACTAACGTGAAACAGTGCCTGTCTAGCTGTTTAGCAAATTCTTTAATAAATTCTTGATCGATCAGTCAATCAAAGGGTTAAAAGAATTACTGTAGAGTTACTCTAATTCTGTCCTTTGACTCTCTAGAGGCTTCATCCTGGATCTGCTTACCAGAAGGAGAGCCAGAGATGCCCTAGATAATTCATCCTAATCTCCCATTTTATAGGGAAACCCATAAATTCAATGCAGCAATATGAAAGGCTCTCTCCACTTTTCTCCTGTCAAAAGTTCAACTGCTTCCCTATCTACTGTCACTATGAAAAAATTCCCAGATATTAACCTGGACATTAGTAGAGATTAGTTGGCCAGTTTATAAAGCTGTTCATTGTTGAGTCCAAAGTTTAAATGGTAAAACTAATGAGATCAGTAAAATACTGTAATAAAAAAATCTTGAGACCATAAATAAATATTCCCCTACCTCATCATAATGTTCTGTTTAAAATAATTCTTGAGCATAAAATGTAAACTGTGATAGATATTGTTAAAGATTTCTTAAATTACTTCTATTAATAATAAGAAAAAGGCATGATAAATGATAAAAACTTGAATCTTGACAGATGTCTTAAAGTCTAACTGTTCTTATTCTTGCCAATGTGGAAAAAGAAATATATTTTCAACATGAAGGAACCCAAACATATAAAATACAAACTAGAAAATCAGAAAAATTAGAAGTCAGTTACAAGATTTAAAAATATGTTTTGTTTCTCTGTTTCCCAATAGTGAGCCACTTAAGGGCAATGGATTCATAATTTGACTTTGTAAAATATTTCAATTAGACTTGTAAAAAGTCATATTGTTAGAATCAATAAAGGGTACCTATTTCATGACTGGAATTGCATCTACTTACAGTGACCAGATACAAAATTTTGTTGAAAGCATTTTATTTGTTGAGCATTTCTGTTTTATATAATTTTATCTTAATCTACAGCATCACTGCTATTGATTAAAATTTTATAGCACTTCATACATTTCAAGTTATTTTGTGTTTTCTATACTCAGGCAATCTTGACTGAATATGAATTTTCTCTTTTTGTTGACCTGGAGTAGTTGAAGTATATTTATTTAAAAGTAATACTAATGATATAAATAGATGTAACAAAGGTATCATCTGAATAGGCATTTTCAGTTAAAAGAAACGTTCATATTTGAAGTGGAGATGACACAGTATATATTTATGAGTTGTTTTTTACACTTAAATTTCAATGTTGTTTTAGTTCTTGTTCTTCAGATGCTCGCTCTCTTGTTCCTTTTCCTGTGTCACAGACATTTATATTCCTCTATTCTCAACCTAACCTTTCCCTGATTACAGGCATTGTGCTAATTACTCACTGTGATTCCAAGGTTCCACACAGCCCGCTTTGTTCTCACTTCTACAGAGACACACAGCTGCATCCATATTCAGTACGGAGTTCTTGAAAATAAGTGGCACTTGGGAATAGGTCTTCCTCCAGTGAGTAAATACCTCTTCAAATAAACAAATTATACATTCAGTTAGCATATTTATGAAATGTTACACTTTCCAAATGAGTCTTTTTACAATGAAAGATTCATCATATGCTAATACAATTGTAAATACTGTGCCAGGTCATATCTAAAGATGCAAAAATCGAAATACCCATTACCCTGGGTCTTCAAGATTTTTCTGCCAGAGAGACAAGGCACGATAGTAGCAATGCAAAGAACCAGAAAGCTTTATTGTTGTAGCTTTCTTTTGTTTGGTGGAAGTATATCATCAAAAGACACAAACTGTAGAGTTCTGAGTGCGTTTTGTTTCCCTAAATAGAATTCTGATTCTCTTGTTAAAATAATTAATTAGTTCCTACTTAAAAAAAAAATCGGAAAAAATTACATAAGTTCTGGATTTCTGTTTTCTTTTGAACACCATGAAGATCTTCCAACTCCGGGCCCCATATCTGTCCCAAAGCAGTAACCACTGTCCAGTAGCTCAGCTGGTAAAGAATCTGTCTGCAATGCAGGAGGCCCTGTTTCAATCCCTGGGTCAGAAAGTTCCTCTGGAGAAGGGATAGGCCACCCATTCCTATATTCTTGGGTTTCCCTTGTGGCTCAGTCGGTAAATAATCTACCTGTAATGCAACAGACCTGGGTTCAATTCCTGGGTTGGGACGATCCCCTGAAGGAGGGCATGGCAACCCACTCCAGTATTCTTGCCTGGAGAATCCCCATGGATGGAGAAATCTGGCAGGCTACAGTCCATGGGGTCACAGAGTCTGAGATGACTGAACAACTAAGCACAGCTCAGCACACAGTGATCCTTCTATCCTTAGAGGAAGGAGGGTTCTATTGTTTTCCTAATGTTAGTTAAAAGATATTTTTTCTTATATCTCTTTTTCCATCAAGTGTGGTAAAATTGAAAATGGACCTAGATGCTCGTATGTTTCAAATAAATGGAGAGCAGTATATGGAGCCAGTATATTCCTTCATGGAAGCAACAAACATTCCATATATTTAACTTGTAGCAGTGTCTGCATGAAAGACTGCATCTTCAACACCTCGCCAGTCTCCCCTCTTGCAGACATTTATATTAACTTACTTGCCTCTTAAGAGTTGCATTTACAGCCGCTATGACATAGTGTGAGCTGGCATTTGTAAAATGAGTGTGTGAACATGTGTACACTTAGGAAAAATTGGCAAAGGATACTCTCAATATCAACTGCACTATTTCTGGTCAATGGGGTTGTGAGTGATTTTGACTTTACTCTGCTTCCCTTTTTATGTTATGAGTTTTTCACTGTATACTTGTGTTATTTTCAAAACACAGAAACAACAGTAATTTTTTCTATTTTTTTAATTAAAGAAATGGTTTGGCCAGAATGCTAAACACCCATTCCCTGTTTGTTCCCCTCTGGATGCAATTAACTCATATTTCAATCTTCATAGAACCTAACCCAAAATGCAAGGATCTTTATAATCAACCTTGCCAAATTGATTTTCACTCAATCAAAAACCTCGTCTCCAGGCATATTGATTTTCTCATTGTCGTTTAAACACACCTGAACCCTGAACTGTTTTCCTCCTCTCCATTTTTATTTATTCTGTTAACCCTCTCAACTTGCATCCCAACCCAGAATATCTTATTTTGTCAGTGCTCAAAATACTTACATCATTCAATGCCAGCTCAAAATCCTCATTAATACCTCCCTAGATTTCTGAAGTGATCTCCCTAATTGCAATTGTACTGAACCAATTATAGCAGACAACTTAATTTTATAATAATATTCCCTTATTTGTCCTCTGAGAAATACTAAGTCCTTGAGATATTAACAATTTTTATAATATAAAAATCCAGTGGTTTAAAAACAAAACCAAATCTTTAGAAACTTTGGTTTCTTAAACGAAGTTAACCAGATTTATTAACTGCAGTGCTAAGAACCATTAAATTTAAAATAAGAGAACCATTAAAATATACATGCTCTTCTATTTATATTGAAGACAAGAAGTTCTAAGATACGGTATTTAACAAACTCTTATCTTCATCAAGCTCCTTTTTATGGTCTAATATTTTTTGTAGAATTTCACAGAATACTATTCTGCAGAAGACTCTTTGGGTGGTGTTAGTTTATACTGTAGTTCTATGTTTATGCTTTTCTTTGAAATCAGCTAGAAAATCTCTAAAGACACTGAACTTGAATTTGAGCTCTTAACAATATTTTTGTGCGTCAGAGTTCTTGGATAGTTATGAGGATATGATAGGTGCACAAAAACCACAGGGAGATAAGAATAACCCTAAAGATTCACTGGCTATTAGCTGAGACAGTGGAATAACAGCAAAGGGAAAGGAATGGGACCAGGGGCTGGGCCACGCCTAAAAGAGCTTAGCTAATCTCTGAACATCTAACTTTTTCTCTTTGTGACACTTCTTTGTGACTATTATGTCTGGATCAAATACTTTCAAACCCATGCTTCCTGTGACTCTCCACTGCAAAGGGGATAAAGGACAAAGATATAGGGTCACTTCCATTCAAGGTGCAGCCTCATTTTTCCCTCTCTTGTTGGCAAATTGATGGGAACTTGGCACCTGACATATGTTCTTTTAAAATGAATATAGGGAAGGTGGATGATAATGTACTCTATTTTTTTTCAGTTCCAAAATGAATGGCAGAGTGAAAATCCTTCATGAAGTCTCAATTCAAAGAAATTAGTTCAAAGAAATATTTGAGTTGTCTGCCTACCATCTCCAACAGATTTTGACCATTTATTACTGAGCATGTTTATTTCTGAAGTACTTACGTGTCTATGAATTAATTAACATCCTTCTTGTTACGCTTTCTTGTACATCTCATAATATCCTTAACCTACCCAAGACTGGACTTAACGTGCCTTGTTCCATGTTCTGCAAAGGAGAGGTATATGCATATTGAGCATTTAGTACATTTTTAATGAATACATGAACTATTCATAAAATGCATTCCTCTTGTTCCTCTTTGTGGTGGTGTTTAACCATCCCATTTCCTGTCTTTTGTCAAACTATGTCCTTATTTTGCATGTATTCTGATTACACCCAAAAACCCATTCTTCTCAGTCTTCGTTTCTCTATGTCCTTATTTCTCAAACAGTCAGAGAACCAGTAGCATTATCACCTGACAACTTGTTCAAAATACAGAATTTTAGGTCCAACCCAGGCATAGTTAGTCAGAATTTTCATATAAACAAAATCTCTTGGTAATTCTTATGGTTGCTCCTGAACATTTGAGAAGCTATATTCTAAGTGTTTTCTGAATTCCCACTGTGGTCTCAGGTGCTTAGCTTACAGACTCCTTTCTTTCTCACTGTTTCTGTTATTACAGGAGATTTCACCAATTTTTTTTTTCTCTGTCTCTAATTTTTTTTTTTTTTAGCAAATCAACTTGCCTAGGAATCTCTAAACCATCTTCACAATCCATCTTCTATCTTTTCAAAACTCTCCTATCTGTACATCTTCCACTCTTACTCCAAAGCTAAATATTTCAATGAACCTGCCTTCCTCATAGTTAATTGACTCACATACAATTTCCTACTTCAAGATTCTCTGAAGAGGAGACCGCTCCATTTTTTAGGCATTCTGCAGCCCATTGTTTGCTTTTCTGCTCCATAACTCTCCTTAAACTCCTTCAAGTCACAATTACATAAAATTTCTGAAGGTATGGAGCATTTCCCAAACTTCAGTTGATGTCTTACTGCTCAAAACTTTATTTTCCCTCAACTTCTGTGGCATAGTCTTTTCCTGATTCTACAAAGACTCAGATCTCTCTTTCTCATTTTCCTACATCTGCTTTCTTATTAAATATACTGTCTACAGCCATCCCTCTTCAGTTTTGCTCATTTATCTCCCTACACAATTTCTGTAGGTGACATTACCTACCCTCAAGGTTTTAACTCCCAAATTCAGTGCTACTGACTCTGTATCTCTGGCCATGCCTCCTCCTGGGCTCCATGCCTTTCTTTGCCTCTTAAATAGCTCTCCTTGTCTGTATGCCCCCAGTAAACTAATTTTCTCCTCCCTTTTTGCATTCTCTGTTTCTTAGCTGGGTTGGTAGAATTGAAATGCCCTTCTCAACTTCTCCTTTCCTTTACCCTCCATGTCCAATCATCTCTTAGTTCTGTCACTTCCACTCTCTTAATTGCTCTCAAATCTGTCCTGTCTCTCTTATAACATTATTAGTGACTCAGTCCAACATTTCTTCATTATTTCTTGCTTACACTGTTATAATTGTCTCCTAATAGATTTTCTTGCTCCTCATCTGCTGAGCTCCTTCTAATTAATCTTTCTCACTTCCTCTCAAGTGAAAAAACTTCTTTCGTCAAACTAGAGTCAACTTAATGGGTTTCTTCTTATGCTTAGCTGCTCAGTTGTGTCTGACTCTTTGCAACCTATGGACTATAGCCTGTCAGGCTCCTCTGCCCATGGAGATTCTTCAGGCAGGAATACTATAGTGGGTTGCCATGCCCTCCATCAGGGGATCGTCCCAAGCCAGGGACTGAACTAAGGTCTTCCACACTGTAGGTGGATTCTTTACCATCTGAGCCACCAGAGAAGCCTGGGTTTCTCCTTGCATGTTCACAAAAAACAAGTAAGGTTTCCTGCGGTCACATCAACCTGAAAGGGACAGGAAGGTAGGTAAACAACTCAAGTGAGATGTGGTTTCTTAGGCAACATTTTCTTCTAATAACTATGTATAAATGAAAATAAGGAAAAGGTTTAAATTGATTCTGGGCCAACAACATGATTGCAAATTGTTTTTAAGGCTTCATATCTTAGCCTTTAGTGAGTTGTTCTTAAATAAGCCCTACTAATTGCCCATCCAATTTAAGTATGCTTCATAGATGTGATCATTTTCCTCATTTATATCTTTAACTTACCTAAAAACACAACTTAGTAATGACCTTCTCTCATTTCCAGATTCTTTACTCTCAATTTCCTTTTTATTTTCCCAAAACTACCTCTTCTGAAAGGGAGACTAGAAATTCAAATCTTATGGTTTGAATTCATGGACTAGGATTAGGAAAAAAGGAATTATTCCAGGGGTTTGTGAAAGATTCCAAAATCTGAACAGAGCAAAACCTCAAAAATCACCAATTTATGAACCAAAGATGGAGATAATAATTACTGAAAATATCTTTCATGATATCAGCAGCAAAGCTAACTTCTATGAAATGCACAATCCAAGATGGTGGGAGACAAGAGAGGATACAGGGAGAAAAGTCTTTGGCAAATACTTGTAATTACTGTGAGTCATTGTGTGGAATGGTGGCCACTGCCTGGGACTGGCATTCACATTGAAGTACTTGGTTGGTGTAGAAGTCAGCCTGCCATGTTTACAAGACCAGGACTTGGCAGACACCTTCCCTCAGAGCCTTGCTATATGGGGGAAATGCCTTTCATTTCCACCGTATGCCTTGTTATGCATTCGAAATGTGAGAAAGCCTGACCTAAATGAGGATGACCAGAGAATCTCCAGATTAATAATAAAGTTGAAACATGTTAATTATCATATGTCTAATCAATTGCCAGCCCAGGATTGATGTTCGGGGCTGGTGCATTGAGATTTCCCGGGGGGAGGGAGGAGGGAGGGGGGTTCTGGAGGGGAAGAATATGTAAACCCATGGTGATATCATGGCATTGTATGGCAAAAACAATAAAAGGGAAAAAAATAAAAATAAAAAAAATAAAGTCATATAGGAAAAATAAATAAATAAAAAAATAAAATATTAAAAAACAAAAAACAACAACAAAAAAATAAAGGTGATAGCAATTCCAAGCAGAGGGCCTGGAAGATTGCTGAAATGAGGAAGTATGTTATTTAAATCTGTGTTCCCAGGATCTGTCGTATAGTAGGCCCTCTAAATGCATTAATATGTGAGTCTGCAATTAGAAAGTCACAAGCATAGGATAAATGCTGAAGCCAAACAAATGACCATGGAGTTAAAACAAACAGAACAAAACTGAAACTCACGTAAATTTGTCTATACACACTATTCTGGTATTCGTTTGGTTGGCAGGGCTTCCATGGATCAAAAATATTCCTCAGTTGGATGCCATTTAATAAAAAGAAAACTATCTAAATGTAACTGTGAACTATGTGACCAACAGAAGATTAAGTAGCCAAACCTGAAATTTCTTAACTATTTGAACTATAATAGAAACTTTCCATCTATTCATACCATTAGATAATCAGATATTTTGAATCCACACATATTAAACCCTCCATGTGGGCATATTTGGGACATGTTCAAAGCAGCAACAGAGTCAGAATTACTAGAAGCCTTATTAAAGAGTCTCAGTATCATTTCCACAGAAATAAATGTGCAAGTATGTTACTTCCTGTGTATTCAAATATAGAAATTAACAAACCATTTAGGTTTTGTTTTGCTTCCCTCAATGCCAACATGTAAACGTTAAATTCATATGTAAAAATTGGTGTTAATGGATAATCCTTAAAAATACAGATTGACAAGGGACATTTCTCTTTAGGGACTTAAAGATCAGGGAACTGAATTAACATGGAGCTCTTACTAGATTCCAAGGCATTTAGATAGGTTTTTCTCTTTTGATCTTCACAAAAACTCTAAGTAACTATTATCGTTAGGAAACAAATGAGGAAAAAGTGAGTGGATATAGCAGCAACTTACTTAATGCCAAGAACTTTATTAGGCATGTGGGTATCTGTTATCTAAAGCTCGTTTTGCTGATGATGGATACTGCTGAGATGACTGGTGACTTGCTTACAGAAATGCTACTTTTGAGTGGTAAAGCGGGGCATATGAAGATTTGCTTGCTAATTTTAAGGCTTGAGTTGCTTTTATTATAAGCACCTACAATCCTTAAAATAGGTTAAGGCCATTTGGGAAATAGTGAACTGAACTACTTATCTATCTGTCTTTTAATCAAATCTGTCTGCTAAGATGTCTGCCTGCTATTCTGTATTCATCCACAATGCTTAGCATTGTGTTCTGCCATACTTGACAACCAATAAATGCTTGCTGAATTGATGGATGATCTTTTGTGTTCTGTTAAAGAACACTCATCAAACTCCAGGAACTGTTTGTCTCCATGTTCATAAACAACTGGTTTCGATGAACCTTTTAAAGAAAAATTATTCTCCTCCAAAAACACACACATTTAGTAAATATGAGAATTTTATTATTTGGGAATATGTTTTTGAGGGTATTGATTTTAAATTCAGTAAAATGGCTAGAAGAATGGGAATAAGATTATGAAAAACATTTCTTTATGAGCCATGATAAAGAATAATAACTATTTGATATGTAGACTTAAGTACAGATTCACAGAAATCCTTATCAAATAACTGATTTATTGTCTTATGCTTGAGTATACAATAAAATATCTCTTAATAGATCATTTAATATATATGCTACACCTATATGTTAAGTATATACACTTACCCTAAGTGTGTGTAACAATTTAAGCCTTATCTTCTAGACATGAAGAAAAGAGATGACATGTATTTTGTCTGCTCTGCATTTGGCAGCTGGCTGGATAGTACGCATCCTTCCTAATACTGATGTTCAAAATAATCATATGAAACGTATATTACTATTATTGCGTTTAGATGGAGAAATTAAGACAAGAAGACTTAGTTGCCCAATTCACACACCTTACTTAGAGTTTAAACCTATCTGTCTGATTTCAAAGTCTTTGTCTATTCTACTTATGGTACACTAATCCCAATAATTCAAAACACAAGGAAGACATAGTGATGCAAATAGAGCCTTCATCCAAAAGGATCAGAGTAAAAGGGTAATGGATAATAAAATATTTACAGTATCTGCAGGGTCAAAGATAAGTGCATTTTTGGAAAAAAAAGAGAAAGAATGACTGGAAGGAAACACACCACAATGTGAACAGTGGTTTCATTGCATTACATTACAATTTGTCATTTTAGTAATGGAAAAAATTTAAACTCATAATAAGGCAGGATGAGGGCATTGTAGGACAAGACTTTACATTAAATTAAAGGAGAATTATGGGAGAGGAGTCTTGTGAAGCCATCCGGCAGCTTCGGCAGGGAGAAGGAAAGTTCCAAGCTTCTACTCTGAATAAACACAGACAAGAACAGTTAGCACTTCTTTGTGAAATTACACTTTAATTTCAAACCCAGGATAAGAGCCGTAGTCATGGCTGGGTGAGAATGTCGAAGAAGAGAACAGTGATGAAGCCTGCTACTTATCAAGCAGGAAGGTCCCAGACTGACTAGACAATCAGCATGCTAGATGCTGGAGACAGAAAGGTGAAGTCATGTCAGGAAGCCCAACGTGCTGTGTGGCAAATGGTCCTCCCTTCGAGCTGTTGCAGGAAGGGGGACTCCTCCCAGGTCCTGAGAGTGGCTGTTGTCTAATGCTCAGAAATGAATTGTCTGAAGAGACACACACGCTGACAAAGCAAGAGACTTTATCGGGAAGGAGTGGAAGGTGGAAAGCAATATGGTAAGGGAACCCAGAAGTACTGCTCTGTCACATAGCTGGCAACCTCAGGTTCTATGGTGATGGGGTAAGTTTTCAGTTGCCTCTGGCCAATCACTCTGACTCAAGGTGTGATGGTGCACACATCACTCAGCCACGATGGATTCCAGTGAGATGGACTCTGGGAGGTTGGTAGGAGGACTGGAGTTTCCTCTCTCCTTTGACCTTTCCCAAATTCTTCTGGTTGGTGTTAGCTTGTTGCTTCCACATTCCTTACCAGGACCTCCTGTTTAAGATAACTCATGCAAATAGTTCTTATCAGGACTGGCCAGGGAAGGTGGATTCAGTCAGTGGTTCCCCTACACAGTTCCTTTACAGCTCCCCTGAGAGGAGGTATGTAGGCTACCTCTCATGTATTCATGTGTCTTTTCCCTACGGTGTTCCTGATGAAGCACTCTGGAGATCATGAAGAGGAGAGTAGACTGGTAATGAGAGCAAATAAAACTTTGTGGTTTCCATTCTTCCTTCTACACAGCTTTTACTCCTTCCTTTTTCCCTTCCTTCATTTCTCCCTTCCTTCTAAATATATGCATCCTGCAAGTATTCCCACTTATAGCCCCATATACTGGCCAGGTGTGGAGAATGTATTGACTATGGCTTTCTTTAACAATAGTACGTAACTCATCTGTTTTATTAAAAAAACAAAACTCAGGTCTTATATTCCATTTCTAATGCCCCCAAAGAAAAGAAGTCACTAGCATCTTAAGACTGCTGCTATATCAAATGGTGGTGGTGGTTTAATCACAAAGTCGTGTCTGACTCTTAGGATCCCATGGACAGCCTGCCAGACTCCTCTGTCCATGGGATTCTCCAGGAAAGAATATTGGAGTGGGTTGCCATTTCCTTCTCCAGCTACATCAAATAGCCTATCCCTTAAAACTGTTTATGATTTTAAAACTGGACATTTTAAAACTTGAAGAAATTATTCCTGGACCCCAATGATTTTTTCTCTCATCTCCTAAGGAGGCTGACCTGAATGTGCTAAATGAGGGTCCTTTTAGTTCTAGTTTATGTGACTAGTGATACCGAACCACCAACCTAGCACAGAAGATGGCTTCCTTTGAGTCTTTGAGGCTGGGTATTCAATCTTTCATGCTTTAAGCATAATCCCAGACCATTCTGCAAAAAGGTTTCTTGACTTCCACTTCAAAAATCAAAGGCACGTTTTCTCACGGTTGTTGATTTTTATGCCATAAATGAATGTACAGAAAAGTCACAAAGCTTTTCTCTTTACCTTGTGCAGTCAGGCTTGCTAATTTGACCTCCTACTGTCATTCAGAATCTTCCACCAGGAGAATTTTTTTTAAGAAGCAAGAAGCTGAGCACTAAAGGATGGAAGATTATTTTAATTATTTATTTTTATGGGATGGAAAGAACTGAAAGAAAAAAAAAAGAGATATCTTGTGTCTTTGAGGAGTCTTTCATGGATGAGAGACTTTAGGGTACAAAACAACAGCTTTTCTCAGTTTATCCCGAAAATAATAAAATAATGCTAACACAAATCACAATGCAGCAAAAACTCTGGGGTGAATTCTATACATACCCAGCTCCCTCTAAGCATACCTATGTGTGTCAGATTATCTCAGAGAGAAAATGTGTTGGAGTTTATGACAGGAAAAGTGCACCTGTGTGAGTTCTGTCTTACTATTTCTGTGATAAGGTAGATATTCAATGAAGATATTTAGAACAAATGGCCATGTTTTTCCAGCTTTTATGTATTCTCATAGTATTTGCAGAGACACATCAACTGGATAGAGTTGCCTCTATGAGCAAGAAAGTAAAGCCATAATATTTCAGAAATTATTTCCCCTAAAAGCGCATGTATATATTCTCAAGAGATGTCCTCAGGCACTGAGTCAGAACCAATGTATTTTTGTGTTATGACCTATTCTACCATACATGGCTATCTTTTGTCTCAGGTCTAAACAGATTAAAAGAGGAAATGCTGCTAGCAATCGGCAAAGACAAAACATGCAGAGGGATAGATGGGAAAACCACAAAGCAGACACAGAGATTTACAGAGTCAAAAACTGAGGGACACCTGTTTCAGGAGACAGCAGCTGCAATAATAATCTTTGTGAGCATAGCACAGAAATGTATGCCTGAATGTTGACTGAAGTCAGCATATTTAAAATCCCCAGTATAAGTAGAGAACCATATAGTAATTCTAGAAATCTGTCCATCCAAAGTTGACTTTTAAATATTTTCATTTAAAGAGATTTCCCTTACCAGTGATGGAGGATATATTTTGTCTGAGATTCAGTTAACTCAGTGTTTTTAGCATTAGGTGCAGGGGTTGGCTTCTCCCTTACATGGCCCAAATGACTTCATTTTCTTTTAAGACAGAGCCAGAGCAGTTAGCATGCATGCAAGCCATGGGGTGGGTGGGAAGAGGAAATACTTTGTGCTAATGGAAAATTAGCTCAATAACTCAAAGAGCATATCTGGCATCACTTTTGTATGTGAGAGACATCTATTTGGGTTTTCATTTTCTGATAGGCAGTGATAGAATTACAACTAATAAAATAAATAAATAGAGCTTTAAGAGATACAGCAAAAACATCCCAACCCTGGCCAGTGATTTGATTTGCTCTAGCACCATCTATTGACTGAGCCATCTGGCAGGGAGCCAGGGTTTCCACACAGCAAGGATGGAGCCATGAAGCAGGCAAGCCTCTTAGCAGCGAGGCTCATGGGAAAGTGAAAGATGAAGCAGTACTGCGACTGGCCGACTGCCCAGGCTGCAGAGGCTCTCAGCACAGGACAGGAAATGAGGGCTCCATACCACTTTGTCCAGGGTGCTGCGCCAGGCCCAACACTGGTGGAAGCAACCTGGGTCCAACATCAAGCAAGGAATACCAAACACAGGTGGGCCAGGCAAGGGACAGAAGTCAGTCTCTAGTTCAGAAGACACTGGTGAGTGTTGTAGTTTTAGGAGAAGTCCATTCATAGTAAAAGGGCACTAGATGAGGTGGAAAATTTCCCCAATGGAAAAGATATTGATGGACTCCAAGTAAGATGGCCAGTCATGAGACTAGAATTCTAGATAGATAAAATCTAGGTAGATAAAAGCAAGGTATAGAGAAGACTGTGATTTAGAGACTATACCAACTACATTCCAGGCACAACTGTGCTATTAGACTATTAGACAAAGAACCAATTCAAAGTTCTGCTTAACTATGGGACTTAGGCTGTCAACACTTCCCATAATATCACATGTGGCTAGGCTAGACTTATGCTGAGAAATGAGGGTGACCAGTATAGAGATTGGGATTCCCTGGTGGCTCAGATGATAAAGAATTTGCCTGCAATGCAGGAGACTAGGGTTTGATCCCTGGGTGGAGAAGATTCCTTGAAGAAAGGAATGGCTACCCACTCCAGTGTTCTACCATGGACAGAGAAGCCTGACAGTCTACAGTCCATGATGTTCAAAGTTTAAGAACAAAATGTAGAGGACATAATGTAGGGACTGGCAGAGGTACTGGTGTGCATCACACTGTGCTCAGATGAACCTTCCTGCTGCAGCTGCTAAGTCGCTTCAGTCGTGTCCGACTCTGTGACCCCATAGAGGGCCCACCAGGCTCCCTCGTCCCTCAGATTCTCCTGGCAAGAACACTGGAATGGGTTGCCATTTCCTTCTCCAACGCAGGAAAGTGAAAAGTGAAAGTGAAGTCGCTCAGTCGTGTCCTACTCCTAGCGACCCCATGGACTGCAGCCTACCAGGCTCCTCCGTCCATGGGATTTTCCAGGCAAGAGTACTGGAGTGGGTTGCCATTGCCTTCTCCAGATGAACCTTACAAACCTGGACAAAAAAAGGTTTTTATTCTAATTTGCTTTCCAAAAGTTATATACATAAATGGTTGCCTTGCTTCATTTCCCCTCTACATGGAGAGCTGGGGTGGCTATCTGGAGGGAAAAAAAAAGGCTTATCAAAAACATTTTAGTACCCTATTGAACACATCACTGCATTTTAATCTGGGACAGCGGGTGGAAAATGGCATCTGGTTAATCAGATGTTTCTAGATTATTTGGTGATATAACTTAACTCTGTTGATGATGAAATGAAAAACTGTGTGTCTTCCCTAGAGCAGCATTATAAAGCATTCTGCTTGGTACTTAAAATTGATTGTGCATTATATTGGTTAAAGAGTGACATTTTGAAAATAAAATTAAGGCTGGTTTGCATTTGTGTTGAAATAGTTGCAAATCCATTTAATACAAATATTATTTTTCTTCTACAACACATTCATAGTTTGCATTTATAATAACTCAATGTTTTTACTCAATGTTGTTTTAAAAAATAAGATGAATATGAATATAATCATTCATAAGGAAAGTAACTCTTATGAGTGAGATTGGTTGCTATATATTTCCTTGGAAAAATAAAATGCAAATATATATTTTATTAATGAGAGCACAAGCAATACTATAGTAAAAATACCAAGGTGGTTTAATTTTTTTAATTGAAAGTCTTTATAAAGCAGTAGGAAGCATTATATATGATTACCTTTTACATCTAGAGTTACATTTAGAGATGCTATTGGAATCCTGAATCAATATCTGTTTATTATGATTTAAGCTCCATGACTTTGTTGCATTATGTTTAATTTGTGTGTATTTCCTTGATTCACAACCTACAGTAAATTCTTACTTAGATCTGGGCAAAATGTCTTTAAAATTATCCATAACTTCCAGGTAGTAGAAAAAAAAATGAATTTCATATTGATGGTAAAGGAAAACAAACTGCTACCCATGTGTGATGCACATAGATTTAGTATCTAAATAAGTCTTCAATTTCTCCTTCAAATATCATTGGGAGCTACATTCTTTCTAGAAAATTTCGTTTTCCAAAGGAGCATTTGCAAAAATATCAGAGCAGCAATTAAAATAGCAAGTAGTCCAGCAATTATAGCAGAGAACTTGAAAATATATGCAAAAAAAAAAAAACTATCTTATTTAACTTAGGGTATATTACAGAAGGTTTGAAAAAGGACTTAGGAGACTTGGTTTTCAGAATTTTAATCACATAAGTGAAAAAATATTGCTGTTATAAAAATTGTGTTATAAGATGGTGTCAGAGACAAAAATAATTGGGAAGTTCAAAGATTGTGTTTTCAATTTTTAAGTGATTTAGGGTAAATCATGAAAGGACTCTAAGAAGACAGTCTCAATCTCTCTCTCTTTCTCACACACCTTAAAAGCCTCACATTTTAAAAGGCCAGGCAAATACTGTACTAAAAGTCAGTGAGTGAAATATGTAGTAAGCATCTGACTGTAAATCTAGCCATAATCATCTAGAAAGATCAGTTATAAAATGGACATTTTGGGCCAAGTATCAAAGGTTTAATAAATTAAGCTTTGTCAAGCAAGAGAAAGAATTGAGTTTCAAATCAGCCTAGAGGGGAAAAGTAAGAATGGAAAGATACATCTAGGGGTCTAACTGAGTAGTATTTAATTGAAAGACAAATCTGAGAAAGCAATAAACAAGACCTTGAGAATATTTTGTTATAAAATAGCATGATGATTCTGTGGTAATGATGCATTAATCAATCTCTGACCATCAAGACAGTGAGCTTGGAGAGTGAACTGGCTCTAATGTGAACCTCTTTGTCCCATACAAATGGTTCTAGGCCAGAAAATCTAAGCTCAAGGACACTGGATCCCACTGGAGAGCTCAGAGCATTTGTACATCAAACTATGTATTTTTTGTGTTAGTCCTTAGTCATGTCTGAGATGCCATGGATTGTAGCCCACCAAGCTCCTGGGTCCATGGAATTCTCTAGGCAAGAATACTGCAGTGGGTAGCCATTCCTTTCTCCAGGGGATATTTCTGACCCAGAGATCAAACCTGGGTCTTCTGCATTGCAAGCAGATCCTTCACTAATTTACCAGGGAAGCCTCATATGTATTTATCAGATGCCATGTAAGAAGTAGACACTATGCTGGGTACCTAGGGCATGGACATGAACAAAAGAGACAAAGGCCTTAAGGGATGCTATTTTTGGAAGTTAGTCAGGAAAGATATTCCTAGGAAAGCAGCACTTGACAGAGACTTGAAGGAAGTGGAATGTGAGCATCATGGGTTTTAGAAGGTCCTGTTTAAGGACCAGAGAAGTGTCAGTGAAGCTGCAGGGGTAGGAGCAGGGGAAGAATGTTGGGAGAAGATAGATCAGAGGTAATGACAGCAAAGGGGCCAGTTCAGTGAGAGCCTTCGAGTCACTGTGACATCTGGCTTTTGTTTCACTAAGGTCATTGAACAGCTTCAAGTAGAAGAATGATGTGATCTAGCTTCTCTCTTAAATAGCTCATTTTGGCTGCTTTGAAGAAATTGAGAGGAGCAAGGTTGTAGGAGGGATAAGAGCAAGCTTTAGCAATCATACAGATAAAAGATTTTAATAGCTTGAACCAAGTTTCTAGCAGTGGAGGTACTAAGATATGACTGAACCCAGGATCACTCAGCAGGATTGGCTGATGTAGTGAATATGGTGTGTGAGAGGAGAGAGGAGTGAAGAGAGGAGTAACTGATGACTCCAGGTTTTCTAATACAAGCAATCAGAAGGATGAACATGCCATTTACTGCAATGGTTTATATTATGAGAGGGAGATAAATCAGGAGTTTTGGGCATGACCATTTTGAGGTGTCTACTGGACATTCAAGCACAAAGGAGAAGTTGAAGTATTTATCTTTGAAAGTAGAAAATAAATGGAATAGAGGAATATTGTATAATTACCAGATAGCCCTAAAGATCCACCAGGGATAATGAATTTCCCCAAGGGGTTCTAATGTTCAGCCAAGAATGAATACTGTTGAATAGGACACGAAGGCATGTATATTCCATTAAGTTATTAAGGCTATCAAAATCCCTTGGCAATATATTGCACTCTGCACATTGGTTTTGGGGTGGGAGTGGGGACTGGAAACGGAGTGGCTTGGAAAAGTTCCTTAATTGATTCCATAGGTCATTCTCAACATGGAAATCACTAACGTAAATCAGAAGAAAATATTTTTTCTAGTTTCTTTCAGGAGCATTCTCAAACTAACACACGTAAACTTGACACTTATTAAGGAGGCAAAGGAAAATTCCAGAAGGCATGTTATGTCCCAAACACTGTATTTGCTGCTTTATGCATATAATGTTTTTTAATTAAAAATTTAATTGGAGTATAATCACTTTGCAATGTTGCTTTAGTTTCTGCTGTACAATACCATAAGTCAGCTATATGTATACATATATCCCCTCCCTCTTGAACCTCCATACCATTTCCCCCCATCTCACTCCTCTAGGTCATATTATCTTAATTGATCCTTCCAGCCTACTGTTGAGATGGAGACTCAATTTGTAAGGATGAGGGGAAAAGGTTGGGGTATTGAACAGGGATAGAGGTAAGATTTTGCCTTCAGTTTGGTTTAGTCCCTTAGTCATGTCCAGCTCTTTGTGACCCCATGGACTGCAGCATGCCAGGCTTCTCTGTCCATCACCAACTCCTGGAGCTTACTCTAACTCATGTCCATCAAGTCAATAGTGCCATCCACCATCTCATCCTCTGTCATCCCCTTCTCTTCCTGCCTTCAGTCTTTACCAGCATCGGGGTCTTTTCCAATTAGTCAGTTCTTCACATTGGGTGGCCAAAGTATTGGAGTTTCAGCTTCAGCATCAGTCCTTCTAATGAATATTCAGGACTGATTTCCTTTAGGAAGGACTGGTTGGATCTCCTTGCAGTCCAAAGGACTCTCAAGAGTCTTCTCCAACATCACAGTTCAAAAGCATCAATTCTTTGGCACTCAGCTTTCTTTATAGTCCAACTCTCATATCCATACACGACTATTGGAAAAAACCATAACTTTGACTAGATGTACCTTTGTTGGCAAAGTAATGTCTCTGTTTTTTAATATGCTGTCTAGGTTGGTCATAGCTTTTCTTCCAAGGAGCAAGCGTCTTTTAATATCATGGCTGCAGTCCCCATCTGCAGCGATTTTGAAGGCCAAAAAAATAAAGTTTCTCACTGTTTCTATTGTTTCCCCATCTATTTGCCATGAAGTGATGGGACCAGATGCCATGATTTTCTTTTTCTGAATGTTGAACTTTAAGCCAACGTTTTCACTCTCCTCTTTCACTTTCATCAAGAGGATCCTTAGTTCTTCTTCACTTTCTTCCGTAAGGGTGATGTCATCTGCATATCAGAGGTTATAGATATTTCTCCTGGCAAACTTGATTTCAGCTTGTGGTTCATCCAGCCTGGCATTTCGCATGATTTACTCTGCATATGAGTTAAGTAAGCAGGGTAACAATATGCAGTCATTTCTACCTGAAGAAGCTGAAAGACGTTTCCAAGTGTTTGTTATAAGGTAGAGGTTTAATAACTTGTTTAAAGGCATATTGTCTATACAGTGATGTCCTCTGTGGTAAAGAATCCACCTGTCAATGCAGGAGATTCAGGAAATGAGGGTTCAATCCCTGGGTTGGAAACAGCCCTTGGAAGAGGGAATGGCAACCTACTCCAGTATTCTTGCTCAGACAGAGGATCCTGGTGGGCTACAGCCGATGTGGTCACAAAGAATTAGACAGGGTTGAGTGACTGAGAACACACACACACACACCTCTATACAGTGATATGTTAGATTCTGGGAACACTTAAAGACTGTAAATGTCATGAAGATTGAGTGTGCTGGATGCAGATGTGTTCTTGTATTCCTTTGTTCATCCAACTTTTATTTAGAGCTTATGATGGGTAAGGAGCTAAATAACACATAGCTCTTATTCTAAAGGATTTCCTATGCTATTAAGAAAGTCAGATGATGGTGCACTCTTTCTGCTTTAAAGGCTGTGCCCCTCTTGCCTATTTAATATTCACCAACTGCCTATAATCCGAGGCTTTGCAGAAATCATTTACTGCTTTCTGCAGTGATCAGTTAATCAAGCAGGGTAACAAAGGGGCTCAAGCAAGGGTGGTAGAAATCTAGATGCTGGAATTCAGTAAAAGTCTCTGCTAGCTAGAGCCCAAGGTTCTAAATACAAAATCAGAGGCTGGGAACAGTGCAGTGTGTGTTGATAGGTAACCTGAACCTAGCAGATGAGCCACCAAGAGGGAGATCAGATGAAAGCCAACACTGCTGGTTTCAGTAGAGGCAGAACAATATTGGAAATTCCAGATCAGAAGGTCAACTGTTTCAAAGAGAAGGATATTGCTGAAACATATGAATGAAAAGGCAAAGTTCAAAATCTCTACCTCCATTATGGATCTGCTTAGGTATCAGACTTTTCGGAGTAGACTGTACTACTTTTTCAACACTCAGGGAAAGAGGAATGAATGTTCCATGGATGTACTGACTGCCACCAGCAGGAAGAAGCAAAGCTACAAACCCCCAGGTCCCTAGCTACATGAATTCCTTTAGAGTCCCTAATCTACTTCAGTGGAGGGACAACAGGCAGAGGGCTGCGTACTTATTAGGATGGCCTTTTGCTGGGAAGATCCCCTGGAGAAGGGAACAGCTACCCACTTCAGTATTCTGGCCTGGAGAATTCCATGGGCAGAAGACCCTGGCAGACTACAGTCCATGGGGTCACAGAGAGTTGGATACAGCTGAGAAACATTTATTTCACCTTGCTGGAAAAGGGAATAGCAACCCACTCTGGTATTTTTGTCTGAAAAGTTCCATGGACAGAGGAACCTGGCGTGCTGCAGTCCATGGGGTCACAAAGAGTTGAACATGACTGAGAGACTGAACTGAACTGAACTGAATGAGTAACGTTTTTATTTTCACTTTCTATTGCTAGCACAGATAAACTTAACTCCTTTCAGAAATTAGAGTTTGAGACATTAATTCTGAAATTAAAGAATAAGGCAACTGAAGAGGTGGTTTATTAAGATTATTAAACCGATAGCAGCAATGACACCCCCCAGCCTAAGTTGCTATTTAAGGCGTTGGGAGACGCCTGCATAGACAGACGTGCTCAACAGACCTGAAAGAGTAATAAAATATGAGGTGAAGTAGAGGCAGAGAATGAGTGGATTTGATCAGTGAACAGAGCACTATCCAAGTTACAGAATAATTTCCACAAGGTTGCAAATTCTAAAGGCAGGGAAAGTGCAATAGGTTTAAAATGCACTGGAATCCTAAATATGCCAAATGCATTGTAGAGTCCAACAAGACTTGATCCTGCTGGGGACGGTCATACCTCAATAGGGTTTAGTCTTCTGAACTTCACATCACTCATTTGATCTGAGGGCGTAAAAGTCTGTGGCATTGCAGAATAAGCACAATTTTGAACAATCTTCCCAGATACCCAAAGGTCCCAAGCACATTTTATTCTGTTATTTTATCACAGAACAAGTAAAGGGCAGAGGACAGAGAGACTGTCAAATGCTTCCTCTGACAATCCAGAAATTCCTTCAGCAGATCTTTACAAGTCTCAAGCAGATGGTATTTGCTTCTCTGTAGCCTGGTTCCAGATCCATTTCACAATGTATCAAGCAAAATAATGGAAGAAAACACAGAAATTTTTAGGCTGAGACCCTCTGTGTTACATGCCACCACAGGGCTGTGTACAACCTGGGGTAGAATCACTTAGTGTACTTAATAACATTTAAAAGAGTACAAGTTTTTAATATAAAACTGTTTGATTGGTTCACTCAGTTATTGTAAGGGGATGAGGACCTCATTAAATTGCTGGCCAAACCCAACTGCCACAATTCTAGGACCTGGGAACTCAAACATTTTCTTAAAAATACCAATGTGCAGGAAATGAGCATTATTACCCTGGAAGCAGTGAACCCCACTCTTAGACAAGAATACCTCACTCTGACCCATACTTCTAGTTGTTGGGGCAATCACTTTCCCTCTTTCTATGATTTTTCTTTACTATACATTGTATGTTATTATTTGACCATCCTCATATGGATGGACTATCCGCTTTCCATGTAAAAATTAGGATTCAGAACAAGGAGTCACTTAGCTCATGTTATGTAGAATGGTTAAGAGTCCAGAACCTTGACTTTTAAAAACTTGAATTCTCAGCCTGGGTCAGCTCTCCTATTTGGGCTTTTTATTAAAAGCTTGGTGAATTTACATGTGATTTTTTTAAAGCAAATTTTAACTCTATGTACAGAAGAAGAGGAAAGAGAAACATGCAGTTATTGAGTGCATGTTCCACGAATATTAATTAAGTCAATGGCATCAATGAAAAAGATGCTATTTTTCAACTCATCTACATCTTAACTAATTTTTTTTTTGGTCTAGTTCAATCAGTTGCTAAGAAAAAATTGGTAAAATCTTCAACTCGAATTTTATATTTCGTTCTTAAATTCTTTCAGATTATGCTTCAGATATTTTGAAACATGAGACTTTATTAGAGGATGAATTGTGTTCCCTCAAAATTCATAGTTTAAAGTCTTAGCCCCCAGTATCTCAGAATGTGACTGTATTTGGAGACAGGGCCTTTAAAGAGATCATCAAGGTAAAATTAGGTCAGATGGGTGGCCTCTAATCCAATATTACTAGTATCCTCAAAGAAGAGGAGATAAGAACAGGCATAGGCAGAATGAAGACCATAGGTAGATAAAGAAAGAAGGCTGCTGTTTGCAGGCCAAGAAACAAGCCCTCAAAAGAAATCAAGCCTTCTGTCACCTTGATCTTGGGCTTCTAGCCTTCAGAAGTGTGAGAAATATTTTACCCCTATGGTTTAAATCACCCAAGTAGTATAATTTTATTACAGAAGACCTAACAAATATAACCATATATAAACTAATAATAGCTATGCCTTTGATAAATTAAAACTCTATGAATATAAAATATACCTCCACATTTCTGATAGTATATATTGTATTAAACTATTTTCAGTTCAGTTCAGTTCAGTTGCTCAGTCATGTTGGATTCCTTGTGACCCCATGGACTGCAGAACACCAGGCTTCCCTGTCCATCACCAACTCCTGGAGCTTACTCAAACTCAGTCCATAGAGTCAGGGATGCTATCCAATCATTTCATCCTCTGTTGTCCCCTTCTCCTCCTGCCTTTAATTTTTACCAGCATCAGGGTATTTTCCAGTTAGTCAGATCTTCCCATTAGGTGGCCAAAGTATTGGAGTTTCAGCTTCAGCATCAGTCCTTCTAATGAATATTCAGGACTGATTTCCTTTAGGAAGGACTGGTTGGATCTCCTAGCAGTCCAAGGGACTTTCAAGAGTCTTCTCCAACATCACAGTTCAAAAGCATCAATTCTTTGGTGCTCAGCTTTCTTTATAGTCTAACTCTCACATCCATACATGACTACTGGAAAAACCATAACTTTGACTAAACAGACCTTTGTTGGCAAAGTAATATCCCTGCTTTTTAATATGCTGTCTAGGTTGGTCATAGCTTTTCTTCCAAGGAGCAAGCATCTCTTAATATCATGGCTGCAGTCCCCATCTGCAGTGATTTGAAGGCCAAAAAACTAAAGTCTCTCACAGTTTCCACTGTTTCCCCATCTATTTGCCATGAAGTGATGGGACCAGATGCCATGCTCTTCATTTTCTGAATGTTGAGTTTTAAGCCAATTTTTTCACTCTCCTGTTTCACATTCATCAAGAGGCTCTTTAGTTCTTTTTCAATTTCTTCCATAAGGGTGTTGTCATCTGCATATTTGAGGTTATTTATATTTCTCCAAACATTCTTGATTCCACTTTGTGGTTCATCCAGCCTGGCAATTCGCATGATGTACTCTGCATATAAGTTAAATAAGCGGGGTGACAATATACAGCCTTGATGAATTCCTTTCCTTATTTGGAACCAGTCTGTTCCATGTCCAGTTCTAACTGTTGCTTCTTGACCTGCATACAGATTTCTCAAGACAGGTCAGGTGGTCTGGTATTCCCATCTCTTTCAGAATTTTCCAGTTTGTTGTGATCCACAGAGTTAAAGGCTTTGGCATAGTCAATAAAGCAGAAATAGATGTTTTTCTGGAACTCTCTTGCTTTTTTGATGATCCAGTGAATGTTGGCAATTTGATATCTGGTTCCTCTGCCTTTTCTAAATCCAGTTTGAACATCTGGAAGTTCATGATTCATGTACTGTTGATGTCTGGCTTGGAGAATTTTCAGCATTGCTTTGCCAGCGTGTGAGATGAGTGTAATTGTGTGGTAGTTTGAACATTCTTTGGCATTACCTTTCTTTGGGACTGGAATGAAAATTAACCTTTTCCAGGCCTGTGGCCACTGCTTAGGTTTCCAAATGTGCTGGCATATTGAGTGAAGCACTTTCACAGCATCATCTTTTAGCATTTGAAATAGCTCAACTGGAATTCCATCACCTCAACTAGCTTTGTTGGTAGTGATGCTTCCTAATGCCCACTTGACTTCACATTCCAGGATGTCTGGCTCTAAGTGAGTGATCACACCATCGTGTTTGTCTGGGTCATTATGATCTTTTTAGTTTAGGTCTTCTGTGTATTTTTGCCACCTCTTCTTAATATCTTCTTCTTCTGTTAGGTGCTATTATTTCTGTCCTTTATTGTGCCCATATTGGCTGAAATGTTTTCTTGGTATCTCTAATTTTCTTGAAGAGATTTCAAGTCTTTCCTATTCTATTGTTTTCCTCTATTTCTTTCCATTGATCACTGAGTAGAACTCTATTTTATCTGATGTTAATTCTGGCACTCCAATCTTCGTATGCTAACTGTTAACTTTCAACTTGTTTGTATCTTTATATTTAAAGTATATTTTCAATAAACATAAAATAGTTAGGTATTTGTTTTGCTGAAGGTTTTCACTTTCAACTCAGGTTCAGAAGATTTGTTAACAAAGTAGCCACTTGTTATATACAAATAAATAATACAAACATTTATTAGAGAATTATCTAGTCTACTTATACTAGCATTAAAATAAAAGAGAAATAGAGACAGCAGAGGATATTTCACCAAACTAGGTTTTGACCAATATCCAGACTCTAACAGTGCTGGGAAGTCATGTGACACAGCACATCTGGAGTTCCGATTAGGAAAAGATTCCAGGCAGAGAGTTATCTCCATGGATAGACTTCAGAGACTTCAAAGATTGCAGTTTGGGGTTCCCAATCCCAGGAAGCAAACTTATATCATCATTAATCTGTGAGCAAATAGCAGCTCTGATTTCATGTTAATGTTGCTAGTTTTGTCTTGTAAAACTTGGAATGTTGTTAAGCCTTGGACTACCCTCCAGAATTTCAACAGTCTCAGGATTGTCATATCTATGGTGCAAGCAAGTCTTGCACTTATAGCAGGCAGCCACTCACAGTCAGTCATAGTCAGGGCAGGTTAGAATCAAGGTCAGAGGCCTGCTCTGCTTTGTCTCTGTAGTCTAAACAAGACTATTTATTTAACTTCCCTAAAAGTATTTTAAAAATCCATTTGACTATATCAGCCTTTTAAGCAAAAGGTTTAGTCCATTTACATCTACTGCAATTATTGACATAGTTATTTACCATTTTCTTTTATCCTCAAAATATCACCTTTTTATTTCTGTTTCTTTAAATGCTAAGTAATTTATTTATTATATTCTAGAATTCTGGACATTATATAATGAAGACCCTGAAGTCTGTTTTGTCCCTCCAAAGAATTCTGATATCTTGTTGTTTATGAAGCAGATAAGCTGATTGGACTCAAACTGCCAATTCTGTTTTTTTGGTAGAAGCCCAAAATTCAGTCAAGTTCTTCAATTCTTAGGTCACCTATTTGGAGTATTCTCTAAATGTCTATAGCTCATGGGTCAGCCAGAAAATTAAGCAGCATCTTTAAACACTGTTTTAACTGTTTTGCAAAGTACAAGCTGAAGTCTGCCCTTAGATCAGATGCGCTGAAATGAAAAACTCACTCAGGGTGCTCTCTTCTTCCAAGTGTTGACTCCTTTTCAAAATGTGTATTTTTCTTTCTTTTTTCCCCTAATCTCCTTCCTTTAGCTATGTTTTTCATAACTATTTTTCCAGTGGTTGTAGTTATTATTTTGGGGGAGAGTGGTCCAATGAAAGCTCATTTAAGAAGTAATTTAAAATAAAGTTAGGAAAAGTGCATGGGAGAAGGAAAGAAGAAAGAAGGAGAGGAAAAAGGAAAGAAAAGAGAGATTTCCAACAAACTGTGGGCAAATTGGGAAGACCTACAAGTAAGCACCTGAGATCCAGTCCATCAGATTAAGTGACATGAAGAGACAGAATAACCATTTCATGTGGACCTGAGAGAAAAGTGAGAAGAGCTAGTGGGAAAGGAAGAACCCCAGACACTAGTTAAGAGTTATGTGAGAGACTTACACAGGAATGACTTCTAATAATAAAGCCCTTATGTAGTATAGTACCCTCCCCTTAAGTGTAGGCAGAACCCATGGCTTGTTTCTAACAGATGGAATATGGCAAAGATGATGGGATCTCACTCCCTTATTTATGTTCCATGATATGAGATGCCTGGTGGACAAACCAGAGGGAGATGTTCTCCTCCTGACCATGAAGAAGCAAATGGCAGTGCTGTAAACTGCCTATGTAGAGGGTCACATGGCAGAAAGTATATGTGAATGGCTTCTAGGAATTGAGAGCAATCTTCAAACAAGAATCAGTTAGAAATGGATGTCCTCTTTCATACATATTTTTGTTGTTGTTATTGTTGTTCAGTTGCAAAGACTCTGAGACTCCATTGACTGTAGCATGCCTGGCTTCCTTGTCCTCCACTATCTCCTGGAGTTTCCTCAAATTCATATCCATGTAGTCGAGTGATGCTATCTAAACCTCTCATCTTCTGCCCCTCTTCTTTTGCCTTCAGTCTTTCCCACCATCAGGGTTTTTTCCCGTGAGTCAGTTCTTTGCATCAGTTAGCCAAAGTATTGGAGCATCAGCTTCATACAGCTACAAGGAAATAAACTCGACCGCAAAGTGACTGAGCTCAGAAGTAGATTGTTATCCAGTCCCAGTTCCAGATGAGAACACAGTCCAGACAAAAATCTTAATTTTTGCACTGTTAGATCCTAAGCTGAAGACCCAGCTAAATCATGCCATGATCCCTAATACTTGGAAACTGTGAGGTAATGGATAAGTTTGTAGTAATTTGTCAGCAACAAGGAAAACTAATACAGGGTGTAAGCCAAAAAGCACTGCTCTTCAAAGTTGAGTATCTCAAAGGAAATCAGAAAAATGGCTATCTGTTCAAGACATTCAGGAGTAGAAGGAAGAGGGCACACATCAGAGGGACTAAGTAAGACTGACTCTGACTCAAGATTATAATGGCATGTTACCAATGGAAACTCTGAAAGTGACTTCAGTCAGAGGTGGTGATTGGGAAAACTCAGTTATAGCAGGGAGTCAAGAATTAGAGTGACTGACCTTGGTCACCTTGAGGCCAACATGATTATACTGGCATGGATTAGAACTTTCAGGGGAAAAATTATAATAAAAAGGAACATTTGACTGTATATAAGAAAAGTAGTGAAAGTCCACTACAGAAAATTCAAGACATTGACTACTACTACCTAATAGCTGTGCTAATATTTGGAAGGACTATTGTATACTGGGACTTCCATGGTGACTCAGATGGCAAAGACTCTACCTGCAGTGCAGGAGACCTGGGTTCAATCCCTGGGTTGGGAAGATCCCCTGGAGAACAGTAATCCACTTCAATATTCTTGCCTGGAGAATTCCATGGACAGAGGAACCTGTTGGACTACCGTCCATGGGGGTCTCAAAGAGTCAGAGTTTCACTTTCACTTGTATACTAGAAATTTTTCTGATTTCATAGATCAGCATTGACCAAGAGAAATATAATGTGAGCCATATATATACTTTTTAAAAATTTAATAGTCACACTTGAAAATTAAAAAGGAAGATGTGAAACTAATTTTAATAGTGGATTGTATTATTTCAATTAGTATTAAATATAAAATGTGTTAATGAGAATGTGATAGCTTCCTTTTTTTTTTTCACCTAAGTCTTCAAAATCTAGTTGTGTATTTTTAACCTAGAGCATTGTGTTTCTTCAAAACTAGTGTTATGTCTTCAATGGCACATTTTCATATTTAAGCACTCAAATAACACTTACATTTTTGTGTTTTTTATTTTGCTTTGTAATTATTGATTTTATTTTTAAAAGCAGTTTTAAGATTACAGGAAAATTGAGTGAAAAGTATAGAGATTTCCTATATACCCTTCACCTGTCTCGTATACACTGTTTCTCAATTATTAATATTTCACATTAATGTAGTATATTTGTTCGGAGAAGGCAATGGCAACCTCCTCCAGTACTCTTGCCTGGAAAATCCCATGGATGGAGCAGCCTGGTAGGCTGCAGTCCATGGGGTCATGAAAAGTTGGACACAACTGAGCAACTTCACTTTCACTTTTCACTTTCACACATTGGAGAAGGCAATGGCAACCCACTCCAGTGTTCTTGCCTGGAGAATCCCAGGGATGGAGGAGCCTGGTGGGCTGCTGTTTCTGGGGTCGCACAGAGTCGGACATGACTGAAGTGACTTAGCAGCAGCAGCAGCAGTATATTTGTTACAACTGATGAGCCAATATATCAACTAACTGCCGTAGTTGGCATTAGGGTGCTTTCTTTGTGTTGTATATATGATGGATTTTGATAAAAATATAATGACATGTATCCACAGTTGCAACATGATACAGAATAGATTTATTGACTTAAAAATCCCTGTTGCCACCCATTTGTTCCTCTGTCTGTCCTCCCCTGAACTCTTAACAGTAACTGATAGTTTTTGCCTTTTCCAGAATGTAACATAATTAGAATTCTATGGTATATAGACTTTTCAGATTAGCCTATTTCACTTAGCAATGTGCATTTAGGTTTCCTCAATGCATTTTCATGGCTTGTTAGGTCATTTCCCTTTATCATTGAATAATATTCCATTGTATGGATATACCACATTTTATATCCATTTGCTTAATGAACAGCATGTTGGCTGTTTGCAAGTTTGGGCAATTATGAATAGTTCAGTTCAGTTCAGTTGCTCAGTCGTGTCCGACTCTTTGCGACCCCATGAATTACAGCATGCCAGGCCTCCCTTTCCATCACCAACTCCCGGAGTCTACTCAAACTCATGTACATTGGTGATGCCATCCAGCCATCTTGTCTTCTGTCATCCCTTCCTCCTCTTGCCCTCAATCCTTTCCAGTATCAGGGTCTTTTCAAATGAGTCAACTCTTCGCATGAGGTGGCCAAAGTATTGGAGTTCCAGCTTCAACATCAGTCCTTCCAATGAACACCCAGGACTGATCTCCTTTAGGATGGACTGGTTGGATCTTCTTGCAGTGCAAGGGACTCTCAAGAGTCTCCCCCAGCACCACAGTTCAAAAGCATCAATTCTTTGGCACTCAGCTTTCTTCACCGTTCAACTCTCACGTTCATACATGACTACTGGAAAATTATGAATAAAACTTCTCTAAATATCTGGTGCATGTTTTTGTGTGGACAAAAGTGTTCAACTCATTTGGGTAAATAGCAAGACATGTGATTGATGGATCACATGATAAGAGTATGTTTAGTTTTGTTAAGAAATCGTCAAGCTACCACCCAGAGTGGTTGTGCCATTTTGTGTTCCTGCGAGCAGTGAATGAGAGTTCCTATTGCTCCACATTCTCACCAACATTTGGTGGTATCAGTGTTTTGGATACTCGTTATTCTAATATGTATGTAGTGCTATCTCACTGTTTTAATCTGTAATTCTCTAATATCACATGATGTAAAGAACACCTACATTTTAACAACTGCTAGTACCACCACTACCACTACTTACTAACACTTGATTATCACTTCCTGTGTACTAGACCAAGCACTTTTCATGTATTTTCTCACAACATTATGAATCAGAACCCATTATTTTTAGGCTTTTTTTTTTCAGGAAAAACAAACAAACTGAAGTTTAGAGTAGTAAATGGTTTCTCTGACTCCAAATCTCATCTAACTACAAGTATCTTTTTCTTCCTCTCTCGAAGTGTGATCCTAGAATCTCTTACTTCAGAATCAAGTAGGATGTCGATAAAAACTCAAACTCCCAAACACTCTCCTGACACTACCATGGAGAAAAAAATGGCAACCCACTCCTGTCTTCCTGCCTGGAAAATTCCAGAGAAAAAAATGGCAACCCACTCCTGTCTTCCTGCCTGGAAAATTCCATGGACAGAGGAGCCTGGAGGGCTATAGTCCGTGGGGTCACAAAGAGTCAGACACAGCTGAGCGACTGAGCACATCGACATTACTCTGTTACATCAGGATCTACACAATGAGTATCTGGAGAAGGAGATTCTGATTTATATCCAAGACTGACAACCACTACATACTACACTATCATATAAAGATTATTTAAAATCTAAGTAGAAGTTGTGATATTTTGTTGTACTTGATTCATATTTCTCTTTGTATCATATTTATATAAAATAAACTATGCTTGAAACAGTGAGAGAATATCTTCAATGTAAGTCAGTAAGTAGTTCACTGTGTCTCCTCATTAGAGAATACATAAAAAGTTTTCCCCACAGATATCCAAGTTTTTATCTGAAAATATCTACCAAAGATTCTTATTATTAGTATATCCACTTGAGGGCAGATTATAAAATATAGGAGCTCTCACCTAGATACAGATTTTAAAATAATATATCTGAATGAGGAAAACAATAAAATTGATACTTTATAAGAAGGAAGCATAGCTGTAATTCTAATAAGAGAAAAAAAAGCCATTGAATAGCTCTTAGGTATCCCTCTGTGCTAGATAAATTGGAAAAAAATCACACAAAAAACTCCTAGTGTTATGATAGATTTGTCTCACTATATGTCTGTATAATCTTTTTCATTGGATATATATTTATATATATATAATACCTATAAGTATGCATATATATGGGACTTCCATGGTGACTCAGTAGTAAAGAATCCACATGTAAATACAGGAGACTCAGGCTCAGTCCCTGGGTTGGGAAGATCCCCTGGAGAAGGAAATGACAACCCACTCCAGTATTCCTGCTTGGGAAATCCCATGGACAGAGGAGCCTGATGGTCTACAGTCCATGGGGTCGCAAAAGAAGTCAGTCATGACTTAGCAACTAAACAATAACAACAATGCCTGTATATATATGTGTGTGTGGGTGTGTGCAAAGTTTATAGTGTATTTTAAACATCAACTCAGGCCAGGCAAAAATCAACAAAGCAGGAAGTCTATAAAAACTTACAAATTAAATTAAATAGATACGTATTCCTTGTGACTTTTGACCCAAGACATTATCAAGGATATTCTCAATAGGATTAGCTGTATTCAAATCCTCGTTATGCTCTAAATAGGTTTGGAACAATGGATATTGAAAGACTTGTTTTACATCATTCTAAATGGAGGTAGAGATATATCTACACTGTAGAGCTGTTGCATTAGAACCATTAGACAGTGCCTGAATCACATTAAGCAGTTAATAAATGTGAGTTATTGTCTAAACTATTATTACTATTCACAAGAAAAATTCAAAAATGGGAACGAACTTGATAGAGTAGTAGAGTGGAAAGATGCTAGAATGCCAGTGTGGTAGCTAATGGTATCAGGAAGTAAATGGTATGTGACAAATGCACAATGTAGAAATTAAGCACTCTAGGAATGGAAAACAGAAGAATTCACTTTTCACAGGAGTGGGAATGGATGGTTTCCTCAAGAAACCTAAATGAGTTTGCAGTTGTCTTTAGGTGGAGAAAATATGCATTTGAAGGGAGAGTGCTTTCAGGGATGTACAAATTCAGAGATTTTAGCACTTCTCCACAGATAGAAGAACCTCAGTTGAACCCTCAGACAGAGCCTACTGTGCCAAGATTTGGAATGTAAGCAGAGAGAGATTCAAGGCAGGTGCTACATAAGAAAGAAGCTTGGATCCAAGTGAGAAGAAGGCATCTTTCTAGCACTAACTGAAGCTCACCTTGAGTAGCAACTGCACAGCCGTGTATAGCTAGAAAATTGCAAACAGGACCAAAGAACCCTTTAGAGAAGCATGCCCCTGAAGACAGAAGAGAAGAGGCATGGCTACCTGAGGCCGCAACTCCTGCCAAGAAGAGCACTAACTGTTCTCTGTCACATAGCCTGTGTTTTTTGCAATCAATAAGAAAGAGTGAGCTCGGACTTGGACTCATTGTTTTACCATGAAATTTGGAATTGAGCAACAGACTCAATCTCCCATTTTCTATGTGGCCTTAGAAAAGCCAGTTGACACAGCATTTAACAATATGCAAGGGAGTCAATGGCCTTGAGTTAAAGACCTTGCAAGGAAGATCCCAAAGAGGATGCCCAGCAAAAGATAAAACTCCTTTCTCCTTATAACTTCTTTTGTCTATCTCCTTGTTGATCTCAGTATTTACTACCTTGAGGAGTTCTAAAAGCATAAACAAGGTTGGCTTTCCATTTTCAAGGCCATAAACCATTTTGGAAAGTCAGGAGCAATTTTGTAGCTGTACGTACACTGAAGAGAGAGCATGACACTGAGCATAGAGCTTTACCATCACTCGAAACAATTTGGAAGGAATTATTCTAAAATGCAGTATCTATCCTTTATTTTATATATTTTTTTATTTTTTATTTATTATTTTTTTTAATTGTTTTTGCCATGCATTGTCATGATATCACCATGGGTTTACATATGCTTCCCCTCCGGAACCCCCCTCCCTCTTCCCTCCCCCCCCCCTCCCGGGAAATCTCGCTGCACCAGCCCCGAGCATCAGTCCTGGGCTGGCGATTGACTAGACATATGAAAATTAACATGCTTCAATGCCCTTCTCCCATATCATCCCACCCTTACCCTCATCCACAAAGTCCACGAGTCTATTCTATACATCTGCGTTCCTTTTGCTGTCTCTTATGTTGGGTTCTCGTTATAAATGCCTTTTATTGTTTACTAAGAGCCAAGAACTCTATTAGGCATTTTTTTTTTAAACTGCTGTTTTAAAACAAAATACAAAGCCATGAAATCACAGAAAATTACTATAAAGCAAATACTAAAATACTATTATTTTAACCAGGCTTCCCAGGTGGCACTAGTGGTAAAGAACCATCTGCCTGTGCAGGAAACATAAGAAGCCTGGGTTTGACCCCTGGTTTTGGAAGATCCCCTGGAGGAAGGAATGGCTACCCACTTCAGTATTCTTGCCTAGAGAATCCCATGGACAAAGGAACCTTTTGGGCTACAGTCTATAGGGTCACAAAGAGTCGGACACAACTGAAGTGATTAAGCATGCACACATTATTTAAACTACCACCTACATCAATGGATAAAGCATTGCTCAATATCTAGAAACCTCTCCCTCCAAAAGAAGCTCTGTCCTCTCCCTTCAAAAGTAAGCACTGTTCTGACTTTCACAGTAATCCTTTCCTTATGTCTCTTTACAGTTTATCCCTTAAATGTGCATCCTAAGGCACTCTAACCTAGTCATCAGTTTTCAAGTTGATATTTTTTTTTAAACTCCATTTTAATAGTCCTCCCTTTCTCCTCCCACCACCAATTACCTCCTTTTCTTTTCTTTAAAATGTATCTTTTTCCCCTCGAGTTTGCTCTAGAGTAGAGTTGCTAATTGCATATTCACGATGCAGCTTTTCAGGTTTTCTTTTCTGTATTGTGGGGAGGACCCTTCTCAGACACAACTTTGTGGTTTCTGGCAAGACAATTGGTGGTACTGCATTCTTGTATCAGGAGACACACAATGACTAAACGCTTAACACCAAAAGACTGATGCTTAATACATCAACCCACCCATAAATATCTAATAAAATTTGGAGATTCCAAAATGATAACAGTCTATTTCTATTTAATGCTTTTGTACATTAACTTGAATAGTTTTATGTATAAGGAGATGCTTCCTCTCATCTACAATTTGGTTACCCAATGGTACAGTTCCAAAAAAGGCAGAATTAATGTTTGATTCTTTTCTTTCATCTAGTTTTCATGAGAACAAATTGGTTTCCTATCAACCTCAGAAGGAGACCAATTAAGATTTAAATGTATCTGGTGGATTCCCATCCACTGTAATTTCTGTCCTTATCAAAGTTCAACATTTTCTTTGGCTCAGGAGAGACATTTTAATGTTCCATTTTAATTCCCCTTAACATTATCCTAATAGTCTTTGAACATTTTCATGCTAGTTTATGTCAAAATGTTTCTGGTTTATCTGGTACATTGCTTATTCCAGATACAGTGCATCTATTTCTATAAAAAGTCCTGGTTTCTTTTATGATGACAATCTGGCTGTAGGTGATAATTATTGCTACTAGGGTTGCTAGATTTAGCAAATAAAAATAAAGGACGCTATGTTAAATTTCAATTTCAAATAAACAATAAATACATTGTCCCAAAATCTACACAGGACAACTTGTACTAAAAAGTATTTGTTGTTTATCTGTAATCAAATTTAAATGGACAGCCTATATTTTATCTGACAACTGATTACAACTAGGTAGGTCATCTCTAGACAGTATTAGTCCAGTTCTTCTGAGAAGCAGGTATGATTAGCTATGCAAGAGAGTTATGAGAGGAAATCATTATGAGGAAACAAAACCAAGGGTTTGAAAAGACAGGGGAGCCCTCAAAGGGTGACGCAGGCTTGACTTTTGTGAAAGGCAGGGAGATGAAAGTAAGCAAGAGAAGCAGAGTCTCAAATTACAGTTCAGGTCAAGAAATATAAATATTTATAAATATATATATATATACCCCTGGTTCACATGTTATTTTCTTAAATATCTTAAGTGTGTAGATTTATTTTGCCCCTAAGATAAAGTATTGTTGTGGAAAAATCGAATGATAATATTCGTTAATTTTAAGTATTTTTTTGCCTACATGCCCTTCCAACTTTCTTCCTTTAAAATCTCTTAATTTTACATGGTGTTGACTGTGCTGTGTTAATAATCTCGGGCACATTATGTGATTTTTGAAAAAGTAGTTTAATTTTTTTTCAATGTCATGATATTTTCTTAAATCATTGTGTTTAATTTTTCTTCTCCCTCCCAGCTTGATTTGTTTTCCCACTAAGGAACTCCCATAATCTTTATGTTGGATTTTCCTTTGTGTCTGCAATATTTATGGCTTTCTTTTGGACATGTTTATTTCTTTCTTCACTTTTTTTGGTTTTTTATCATTTTTCCTTTCCCACTTTGATTTTCCTTAGAAAGTAAATATTTTGCTCTTTGCAGATCATTTATTCTCTGTCATATTTAACACTGTCATTGCACCTTGAATACAATCATAAGTATATGTAAATTATCAAATATGAAAAAGTTTTATATTCCAGTAACTTTATTTATAAAATAGGAAGTCAGCTGCAAACTATAGTTTGCCAATCCTTGGTGTATTGGGATATTATTCTCCTTCTTTCTTGCAGGAAGTTTGTTTTAAAGGGAAACATTTAAGTGAACTTTTAGATTGTTAGAAGTTCAGACAGGTTTTCTAACTTCAAATAAATCTTTTTTGTTTTCCTGTAGTGCTTAAACAAACATAATAGCTTGTGCTCTTAGATTTCCCAGACCTGTTCACCTTTTGTCCATATTTTCTCTTTCCTTCATCTCTATTATTTTTATTCTGCTCAATTTTGATTCCACTTCTAGTAATTTTTCCTCAGTGTGGGGTCCTGTGTTGGAAAGAAGATTTGGAAGGTCAGTTTCAAAAGCTCAAAGAATCTAGGCTGCTTTAACTACCTTAGACTTTGACATTGGCTTGTTAAGAGCTATGAAGTTAAGAACTCTGAAGCTGTGAAGTGTTTGAGATTTTACAAGGCTTACAAGTTAACAAGTTAACCTACCAGTTTTAAGGATATTTTCAAAAAGTATGAGACTCTTGAGTCAGAGACAAAGAATTTTACTACTTATAGCAAACAGCATGAAAGTGAAAGTCGTTCAGTCCTGTCCAACTCTTATCGACCCCATGGACTATACAGTCCATGGAATTCTCCAGACTAGAATACTGGAGTAGGTAGCCATTTCCTTCTCCAGGGGATCTTCCCAACCCAGGGATCAAACCCAGGTTTCCCACATTTCAGAAGCATAAACATCTTCGTATTCTATTTCTATAAGCTCTCCTTGTCCCCAAGTCCCATGGAGGTGAGTAACTGGACCCAGATGAATGTTGGTTTATACAATGGGTTACAAACGAGGTACCCTGAGCTTAAGAAAGTCAAACCTTTTTCAGTGAGAAGTAAGGAGGTTCTTTGCCTTTGTTCCAGAGGAAGATCGTGCTCCCTCTTTCCAGGATAATTGC
Organism: Antilocapra americana; assembly: GCA_007570785.1. Lineage (NCBI taxonomy): Eukaryota > Metazoa > Chordata > Mammalia > Artiodactyla > Antilocapridae > Antilocapra > Antilocapra americana. The sequence continues at coordinate 7,142,618 of ML660200.1, read as the reverse complement.
TATACAAATATACTTTAAAAGATACTCAAGAATAAAAGACCATTTCTTTTTAGTAAGACTTGCAGAAATGGGAGAGATCAACTGGAAATTGACTCCCCACAGAATCCCTTTCACTCACTATTGAAATGCACAAAACCTCTCCTAGTTATTTTTATACTGATCCACCGTGCTTTCTCGTGAATACCATCCATTGACTATTTTTTGTTTTTTTCCTTGAATATTTTGGGATTGTAGATATGTCATTTGCCCTGTTGCTTCCCTCTGCTTTCTCTAGATACCACAGGCACTCAGGCTGCATGGCTTTTGGTATTTACAGATTTGTAGAGGTGTTTCATTGAATGGATTTGTTGCAAATGTTGTACTTCTGGTTTTGATGTCTAGTTCTCATCTAGCCTAAACCCATGCTGACATCACTGCAGTCCACCTTCCCAAAATAACCCTCTTTTTAAAGAAAGTATGCCAAGCTGATTTTCCTTTTTTTTTTTTCTGAATTCTCATTTTGAACACCAAGTTTACTACACTATGATATAGTTATACTCTATGATCATACTGAGTTGCAGTGGGGTATTTGATCTTTTCCCCCTCCTCCCGACACTAAATGGTACTAAGTTCTTCTATCATTTTAATTGGACATCCAGTCTTTCTCTTTTCTATTTACAGGATTACATATTTTCCCTTCTTGCTATTATTTATGTATCTCACCCTACAGTAATTCCTGTTACCCACTTTTTGAATATCTTACCCAAAGACTAGCAAATCAGACAAATAAACTTGTTTAAAATGTGTGCAGAGGTTGCAAAGGAAAAAGAATAATGCTCTGGGTTTGGGCATAATTCTAGAAGATTCTGTTGACCTTGTGGTAGTTTTGGCATTATATGGACAGGCTATAGAAATTTAAGCTATGTAAAGATGACAAACCTTTGTATTCAATTCAATATTTCCTCATAAGTCTACCTAGTATGGCTCCTCCTCCCTCAGTTTCTGTATAAGATTTATATACAAGGTGGGAAATAGAGCTCCATAGGAGCTGTACTGCCAATACAACTCTTATCTCCAAATTCAGTTTTTCCTGTGAGTTCTCAGTACTGGAGGCTCAGTATTTTACAGCACATATAGTTCATGAGCAGTGGAAAATTCCAAGTTAATTTGGCTTTCACTTAATGTTTTGAAACTCAGCAATATCTGGCAAGCCTTTACCCATATCCAGCCTTAGCAGATCAGAGGATTATCAAGATTACGTAACTCCTACATGTTAAATAGAAAAACCTAAAATATTCTGAGACAATAGGAAGATAGAAAAAAGATATTGTCTTTGGGTGATGCTACTCAATGAATTAAGTGAAAAATAAGTTCATAGGAGATTCTGAAAGAGCTTAATATTGAAATGATAAAGAGAAGAATTATTTTTTTTCAAAGTACATTTCATCCACGACCTCTTTTACTCACGCAAGGAGACTGATATAGACCCCCATCCACAACCCTTGTACACACACACAAACTACCTCTGTGCCCAGTAAGCTTTTCTCCCACCCATACAAATTACAGTTTAGTAGAAAAGGTAAAATGTCTTTTGTGGCAAGTAGAATGCTGAGCAAGTGAATACAGAATAAAGGCATAAATTGTATAGTGAGGTATACACCAGAAGACATATTAATGAAGAGTGTCTCTATGAACTTGAGTTAGGAAAGGATATGAGAGGAGCTTAGCCCTAATCAATTAATTACAGTTGAGAAGATGGACAAATGAGTGGATCACTTCTCCACAAGGAGGGGTAGGGAACCACAAAAGAGACTGCCATCCATCCTAAGAGGCTATTTTGATGTCCTATCAATAGGATTAAATGCTCATATGTATGCTACTAACGAAAAAAAAAGGTATTTAATTAATGGTAATTAACTGGCATTTCTCTAGTCATTGATGTGTATAAACAGTGATACTTGTTAGTGATTTTCTCCACCTCCTCCACTGATGCATATAGTCAATTGTTAAGTGCAAAAATGATAAACATTACAAGAAAATATAGATAATTGATAGCAATTGAAAAATATCAAATAAAAATCAACTAGAGAGGAATAAGGAAATTAAAATTTAGAATATACTTTCTAAAATTATATAAATACATACTATAGAACCAATGGCAGGAGCTATACTTGATACATAACCAAAAGGAATTAAAGTATTTCACAATTCTTATGAAGACATTAATAAGAATATAAAAGACTTAATATACCTAGATATCCCTAATAGTGTTAGAAGGCCTCTTTTGGTTTTCCCCCTTTCTTTTTCTCTTCCCACTTCTCCTTAACCTCTTCTTCATCTTTCTCCTTTTTTGATTTGAATAAAGATACATGAAGTTAGTAACTATTTAGAACCATAGGATAGACATCAAGTGACTCAGTTATTTTCCCAAGTAGATACAGATGATGGATAGGTTGATGAATACAAGGATATAAGAAGCGATCTACATCAATAGCAAACAACTCATCTAGGTTAATATGTTAAACAAGAGTTAAACAGTGTTCAGTAATAAGAGATGTATTTTATGTGCCTCATTTCAATAGAGGTCACATCCCAAGATGCCCTGAACTATATTTGTAAAATGTAAACATAGAACTCTGGGATGAAAGGACTGGCTGGGAATCCAAAGACTTGGCCTCAATTGTCTTTGGAGATGGTTAGAAAGAAAGTTGCCAATGGTAGAAACTCAGTTGGTAGAGAAGAATGCTAGGGGGCCCTTTAATGCTAGTGGATGGTCTGGAGCCTCCTCATCTGAATTTTAGACTAGACTATCTTTAGTTTTCAAGAGGAAAATTCATGAGAGAGTGTGAATCTAGAACTAAATCCTTAAAAGTACATTGAGCACTAGGACTTGTGGAAAAAAACAAAAGGAAAGAAGGAATTCTCTCTGAAATTAGTCAAGATCTCAAGTTTTATCTTTCAATTTATAGAAGATTTCTCTGAATGAGAAATGTTTTTTCTGCTGTTCTGGGAATTATATAAGAAAAGGAGTCAGGTAACCACTATGAAGTCTGAGTGTAGGAGAAGTAATAATGTACTTTCCAAGGACAAAGATAAAGAGGTTATTTTGAATCATTAGAAAATCTAGTCCTGATTAGGAAGTCAGAAATATCAGAGATATCAGATTCATAGAAATGTATCTATCATAGACACATTACCTGAAAAGAACAAACAGTATGCCAATGTTTCTAAGTACTTTTCCACATCTGACAATCCTTCTGTCATTTGTGGACAGCATCTGATTCAGGAAACATGATTTCATTTCTGAAGAAATAGGAAGATGTGGAAATAATTATCACAAAAAGGAAGGAAAGGTATTTTTACATAATTACTCTTAAAAATCAAATAAACACAAACCTCTTGTAAAGCACGGATACTGAAGTGAGTAGCCATTCCCTTCTCAAGGGAATCTTCCCGACCCAGAGATCAAACCCGGGTCTCCTGCAGGCAGATTCTCTATGGTCTGAACCATCAGGGAAGTATAAAGCTTCTAGTAGGTAAAAATAACAAGTAATTCCCCCCACATTCCAGATGTTTTGGTGTTGCGATTCAGCTATACATTGGAGAGAAAATATTAAATGGAAAAATCATGTTCACTGCTTTCCTGTCTTAATACTCATGTATGACATATAAGGACCACTGGGGATAAAGATTTGAGATGTGTTAATGTAACAACCAAGAGGACTGTACAGTCCGGTCTCAGTATGAATGAGAAGTTTGTTAATATCTTCCTGTCTCCAGTGAGCAACAAGAATGATTCTCAGGATATTGCAACTCTGTCTGCTTCCACCAGAGATCATAATTGGGCTATGAATTTTTACAACAGGAAAGTCTTCCTATCATAGACAGAGACTAACAAGTTTAGTTAAATTAATGCCCACAGCATCTCAGAACAGGATGAGTTCTGTACATGGGTATCACTCAAATATGTAGTGACACTACCTCTTTTTCTTTCTTTTTTATTAAAACATCTTTGTGATAGTTTACTGGTTAGAGCTTCTGTTAATAATATATGTCTTATTTCTGAGGATTGCTCAGCATCCTGGTCTTCTGCCCAGCAACATGATATGCACTTCGGGGAATTCAAGAAGCCAATTGAGGTGAATAGAGGTGATTTATAAATCGAAAGCAAATGATAGTGGAAGATGTGAACCAAAGCTATTTCTTGATCTGCAAAAAGCTAATTGGGCACATTTCAAGCCAGGTCTCAAAGGCACAGCTCATGAACTCTGTCTTCCTGATGCTGTGCTCGTTACAGACACTCAGTAGAGGACTGGCTAATGCTAGAGAAATCCCCATCAAAGTGGCCTTAACGTGACACTGCAGATTTACTTCTGGAAAGAGAGAGAAGCAAAAAGAAAGGAGAGATTCCAGGCAACCAGCCCATACAGAGTCCTATTTGCCTTAAGTAATTGATCTGAAACTGAAGAGTTTGTCTCTAAAGGCTATTTGGGCTTCGCAGATCCTCAAGGGACCTTGTCTTCCTCTAACTTTTCAGGGTTTAGCCAGGCTTTATTTGTTACTGGTTGTTGTCGGAGGAAGTATGGGATTTTATAACCCTGGGTCTACCTTTTGATATGGAAGACTGAATACAGCACACGTGATCTAAATATTCTGGAAAAATCCATTTGTGCCACTAATGCTTAACAATTTTAATGATAATCTTCAATGAATTTAATTATCTAAATCTCATGGCCTATGCTCAATTAGTCATGTTAATAATTCTAGGTAAAAGTAAATGTATGAGTTGGCATCGTACTTTTAAAGAATCTAATATCAAGGAAGGAAAGACACTGCAAATGTTCACAATGTTGTATGTGAGAAAATTTTGAGGTGACTTGGAAAATTTAAATCAATATATTGAGGAAGTAACTTAGTGAGTTATGTTCACATGGGAACCTGAAACTAGGATTTGAGTCAGTAAAACTTTTCAGAAGGGAATAGAGGAGTCTGAATCCTAGAAATTTTCCTGAATAATATGGCCACATGTTGCAAGATTTGGATATTTATAACCCCAAATAGAAGGGATTTTAGTGGACAGTCTCTTTAGGTTTTTGCAGTTTTAAGACTGATTCCATTCCACAAAAACTGTAGGAAAACTTCCTTTATCATTGCCTGACTGTTTTAAAATGAATGCTTGTCCATGAGTTAGCTCATTAAAGATAATATATGAAAAAAGTACTGAGAATTACTGTATAAATCTCTACAAAACTCTCCTTTAATAAATCTTTGTTTTTTTAGAAATGATACACTATAAAGAAATTAATTTTAATTTTCTGAATTCTAAACAAGACAAGAATTGTCAGTGTACAAATAAATGTGACTAGAGAGCTGGGGAAAGTTTGGTGAATATTAAGGGTCTTTTGTGAAGTAATTAACTTACCTATTGATTTTTTGTGTTATTTTTGTAAGTACTTGTCTCACCAAGATTTAAAAGTATGTAATGTAGATATTTTAACATTTCAATGATATCCTTGCCACATAAAGTTAATACATGGTTGTAGAAATTTATAGAGAAAGATGGGATCTTAGTGGTCATGTACTTTAAAGATTTGAATTAAACCAGGTAAGGGAGCAGATCCATAAGTGACTTTCAGTTCAGTCACTCAGTCGTGTCTGACTCTTTGTGACCTCATGGACTACAGCACCCCAGGTTTCCCTGTCCATCACCAGCCTACTCAAACTCTTGTCCATTGTATCAGTGATGTCATCCAATCATTTCATCCTCTGTAGTCCCCTTCTCCTCCTGCTTTCAATCTTCTCCAGCATCAGGGTCTTTTCCAATTAGTCAGTTCTTCACATCGGGTAGCCAGATTATTGGAGTTTCAGTTTCAGCATCAATTTTTAAAATGAACATTCAGGACTGATTTCCTTTAGGATGGATTGGTTGGATCTCCTTGCTGAACAAGGGACTCTCGAGAGTCTTCTCTAACACCACAGTTCAAAAGCATCAATTCTTTGGCACTCAGCTTTCTTTATAGTCTAACTCTCACATCCATACATGACTACTGGAAAAACCATAACTTTGACTAGATGGACCTTTGTTGGCAAAGTAATGTCTCTGCTTTTTAATATGCTATCTAGGTTGGTCATAGCTTTTCTTCCAAGGAGCAAGTGTCTTTTAATATCATGGCTGCAGTCACCATCTGCAGTGATTTTGAAGGCCAAAAAAATAAAGTCTCTCACTGTTTCCATTGTTTCCCCATCTATTTGCCATGAAGTGATGGGACCGGATGCTATGATCTTAATTTTCTGAATGTCTAGTTTTAAGCCAACTTTTTCACTCTCCTCTTTCACTTTCATCAAGAGACTCTTTAGTTCTTCTTTGTTTTCCTCCATAAGGGTGGTATTATCTGCATATCTGAAGTTATTGATATTTCTCCCAGCAATCTTGATTCCAGCTTGTGCTTCATCCAGCACAACATTTCACATGATGTACTCTGCATATAAGTTAAATAAGCAGGGTGACAATATATAGTTTTGATGTACTTCTTTCCCAATTTGGAACTAGTCTGTTGTTCCATGTCCAGTTCTAACTGTTGCTTTCTTGACCTGCATATGGATTTCTCAGGAGGCATGTCAGGTGGTCTGGTAGTCCCATTTCTTTAAGAATTAGTTCTGCTCATACCTCCATGCATGAACTAGGGCATGAGACTAGGGCAAGAACTACAATATGATCACTCCTAGTCACACAGGTCCTCTTGTCTACTCTGTTTTAGCCTTATATCTAATTGAGTAGTTTTAAAACTTTGTAGGTGTTTGATTGTTAATTATTATTATTTTCTGTCTTTATACGATAACGTAATCAGAAACCAGACAACACTCAGCCTCAGACATTCTCTCAGAATATAAGCCTTTTTTTTTGTTTGGTTTCTTGATCAGTGGAATTTTTTCTTCAATAAGGAATAAAGTAGAAAATCCTATATTGTAATTCAAGGACATCACATTTAAAAAAATAGAGTTATTTTAGTTGGAGACATTAGTTTACCTGTGCTGTGCTCAGTCATGTCTTTGTGACTCCTTTGACTGTAGCCTGCCAGGCTCCTTTGTTGGTGGGGGTTCTCTAGGCAAGAATTCTGGAATGGGTTGCCATGCCCTCCTTCAGGGAATCTTCCCAACCTAGAGGATCGAACCCAGGTCTCCTGCATTGCAGGCAAATTCTCTACTGTTTGAGCCACCAGGGAAGCCCCGTTCATCTGTGATTAAGTTTTAATTAATGCCCTTAACTTAGATCCAAACATCTGTAAAATAATCCTCTTAGCTTAGACAAAATAAGGACCCACCAAAAAGACAAAGACTCAAATTAAATCAAAGAAGCTTTCCTTTAAAAAATGATATATGCACACAAATACACATTATACATGAAACATACAACTTATGTCTTGAATTGTGACCCAAGTGGATTTTATAGTGAATACTGATAATGAATGCAAATTGAACAGCTTAATTCAATCAAATATGTAATCTTAAGTAGAATGAGGATAACTCCCTTGTCCTATGTGGGCAGAAATCTTTGTATATAGCTTAATTCCTACAAGTCAATCATTCAATATAGAAACAAATGCAAAGGATGAAACATTGAAATTATGAACAGAAGAGCAAAATATAAAGACAAAAACACTTTTTGAATAATAGAGCTCCCTTTCTCCCAAAACATTGTATGTAAGGGAAAATCTGTATTGTCAGATTTAATGGCTAAATTGTCCAATAGCTATTTTACTACTGTTTCATTTAAAATTTTTTTGTACTTTTACAACTAGCAAAATTATTCCTATTAAAATGGTCTAACACACTATAATAGGTCACTCATAATATGTGCTTCACTACCTGTTTTTGAAAAGCAAGTTTTCTCTCCATTCAAATACTACCTTTTTCTGTAGAGAAAGTCATTTTATTCTCTAATCTGCTCAAATTTGGTGAACCTGGCTGTCTTAAAAAAAATAGGAAAAGAGTATCTTATAGGCACTATTGTTACAATTCATGCTTAGTTTTACAATGCATACCTTATGAACTAACAAGGCAGGAACACAACTTGTTTTATCTGACAACATTTCCTCAGCTGTGTGTGTGTATGTGACTATTTGCGACACCATGGACTGTAGCCTGCCAGGCTGCTCTGCTCTGTGGAAATTTCCAAGCAAGAATTATGGAGCAGGTCGCCATTTCCTACTCCAGAGGCTCTCCCCCAAACAGGGATCAAACCCAGGGTCATCTCTTGAGTTTGCTAGGAGGTGGCTTGTTCTTGGACTAAGTAACTCAGACAAGGATGGAGTTGGTCCTTAGCTAATAAAACATGACTCAAGATGACTCCTCTCCCCTCCCCCACGCATTTTCTAGGTCCCTTCTGCTGAAACCTCACAACTTGTGTTCTGAATCCAATAATACCGGATGGTTAACTCCTCCCTTCCAGTCACTGGCAAGAAATCTCCAACAACCAGTGCTTGAGACTCAGGGGCTGCTTGTTGCCATCTGCTCTGGGAGGGTCCTTTCTACCATCCCGGGAAATACGCGTGCTGGAGCATTTGGGTGAAACTGGCGGACTTTGTTTTATTATACCCACAGGGATTCGGCTCCAGAAAGCTACATTGACTCATTGTTTTGTATCCACGCTCCAGGCTCCCAGCACTCACTACAACGTAATCTTTGAAAGAGAGTTGTGTTGAGGAAGGGAACGGTGTAAAGGGGCTTGAAATTTGAAGGTTTTTCTTCGTGTCCAGAGAAAGAGAGAGAGAGAGAAAAAAAGTATGAGTACCAGAGTATCATTATTTTATTCAATCTTTTGGAATTCCACTGGCATTATTAACCAACTAGCCGGGGAATCCAGGCTGGAGGCTAAAGGATCCCTGTCTATTGACTCAAATCAGAAGACCAGTCATAATCAGTCTACGACAACCTCTTGGGTCCCGGTACGCCCGGGATGGGGCTCTGGACCGCCTGAACCCCTCTGTCCCCTGGCTTCTCGGTGCGCTGGAGCATGCCCAGTGACAGCACAGGAGCCACCGAGGGCTTTGCAAGCGCGCACTCCGCTTCTCCGGGTTTTAGCAGGAGCCTGCGGGGGGTGGGAGGGGGGTGAGGGGACCCGCGGAGCCGGGCAGCCTCTGCCGCGCGTGTTGGGAGCTCGCGCCAGGCGCAGTGCTCTCGCCGGCTTTGCAGTTGCTCCAGAGATGCTGGCGCACGGCTCCCGGCTGCTCCACCTGGCGCGCTAAGCTCGGCGCGGGGAGCCCCGGGGGCTGGCGGGGGGCGCAGACTGCGGTAGAAGCGAGTCGGGCTCCTCCGGGACTGCGAGACAACGCTCCAGCGCGGTCAGGTGCCGCTCTCCAGCCGCTCGCCGCTCCACTAACTTGTCACTTGGTGGTGTCAGCTCTCCAAGGCTGTCGACGCTTTGGGGTGGTGGTGGGGGGCGGGGGGAGTGGGGAGTTAGAGGGTCTGCGGTGGCCGAAGGAGGGATCCTGCAAGGGGGAGCTTGCCTGGTGCCGCTCCTCTTCCCCTCCCCAGCGCTCCCCTCCCCCCACCCGGTCGCTGCCGCTTTGCCTTCTGCCAATTCGGAGAGCATCGGGAGCCTGTGACATGCGATCCCTGCCAAGTGACGGTCCCCGAGTCTGAAGTGCCCGCGAGGAAGTGAGCGCCAACACGGGCCGCGGGCGATGACAGCCATGAAGCAGGAGCAACAGCCCACCCCGGGGGCTAGGGCGAGCCCGGCGCAGCCGGCGGACCAGGTGAGAGTTGGCAGCTGCGGCCAGGCCCTCCCAGGAAGGGAGGCTCCAACCCGCGCTCCCCCCGCCCCTCCTCCCGGGCTCAGCTCCCACGCCGCCTTCTCCCCACCCACCCCCGCCCCAGTTCCAGGCTCTCCTCAGCTCATCCATGGACTCTGCAGGAAGTTAGAGCCTCCGAGTGCGCTCCGGGGCCGGGCGAGAGGATGCGCAAGGTGGAGAGCCGCGGGGAAGGGGGCAGAGAGGTAAAGGCTGGGGTGGCCTGGGCAACCCCGTGGGCGGGCCCCCGACGGAGGGAGAGGTGGCCGGGGCCAAGAAATGGGGACCTCCTGGCTCCTATTGAAGCACGTTGGAGGAATTGCTGCTCTCCTGGAGGCTTCCACTTGCTGGGTTCCAGCCCTGTTTTCACGTAGCTGAGACCAAAGCTTCCCCGAGTAGGCAAATGACCTTTAGGCCATCAGAGTTTTTCCTTTCCTTTCTGTTTTCCTTTGAGGAGACCGGGGCGGGGGTGGGGGGTGGGGGGACGCAAAATGGGGGAAGAGGGTGTACCAAGCATCTGTTGTCTACTTGTAACCGAGCTTGGAGCAAAAAGGCATGATTAGGTGGAACTGGGAAGATACTGGATTTAATGATTTATTGAGTCCAGATGTGTTGTTTCTGCAGAGATGAGGTGCGCTGTGCTGGCTGAGGGTAATTTTAGTCTGTTTTCTGTCTTTTCACTGTGGCCACCCCGTTTTCTTTCGATCTTTAGGAATCTGTAGCGTAACCATGCGGTGAATCTCCGTCTCGTCTCTGTCCCTGGGTTGGGGTGATTCGTGAGTTCGGTGTCGCCTTTTCCCAAAGTTAGAGGGTCTGGAGCGCCGAGGTGCCCTGGCCAAGAGGAGGGAGGCCGTGTGAGCTGGCAGGTGAAGCTGTCATGTTTATTCATTTAGAGAGTCTGAACCAAGAGGGTTACACTTAGGTCTGCGGATAACCACGGAGCTGGAGGATGGAGGCGCCCGGGTCCAGAGGTGGTCTCTTTGCCCCGAATGCACTATTGAAGGCCTCTCAAAGCATTTCTGGCGGAGACACTTACTAGCTCATTGCTAGAAGTGGGTGAAGGGGGTGCAAACATCGAGGCTACAGTAGGGCTCAGCTCTTCGAATATTCTAAGCATTGAGGAGTTAGTGAAGGGGAGCTGTCCTCTCAGAGTGGCGGGAGGCAGAAGGGGCGACTCCAGGGCTGCAGTTATAAACATTCTAGTCCTGATTGTCTCTCCTGGCTAGTGGCCTCTCTTTAGCCCTTCCCTCCCCTTCTCATTTTGCTCACATATGTTTCACATAGGTGGTGAGGATTACTCAAAGACTTAAAGCCCCCTCCCTTTACTGAGATGGATGTTGCAGTTTTTATAAAGCAATTGTTTTCTTAAACCATTCTCTTTGCTCCTTACCCTGAGAAAAGTATGAAAATATTAAAACATGTATATAACTTGTTCTTTCTCCTTCCTTGTATCTTTTTTTCCCTGCTCCCTCCAGCACACATCACACGGTAGCAACTGGTTAGCTGATTATAAAAATAATTTCAGGAGAGGAACATGGACTTAACATCTTCTTTTAGGCTGACAGCTCTTAAATTTCATTAACAAGCCACTGAGCATCTCTACTGCACTTGGAATGATACTACCAATAAGAATGATTAGTCAGGTGAGAGGCTCCACATGAAATCTTTACTCACTAACCTGTGACACCAGCTGGTTACTTGAGGCTCTGCAAACAGTTCAGTGACGGTGGAGGTGGGGAGGAAGAAGCAGAGGATACAGAAGCTGAAAATGTTTATGTAAATAGTGGACAAGCTGTATATCCACAACAAAGCCTTTTGTCAGAACTAATCTGGTACTTAAAATTCACATGAAGACAGAGACTCAAGCTTGAATCCATTGTTAGTGTGCATTTTTGTTTATGCCACTTCCAGTAGTCAGGGAGTGGCCATTTGTAGAACTCTTGTTTTAATTGAGTCTTTTAAACTGCCTTTCTGAACACTGACATGATTTTACAATGTCAGTGGCATGCATATTACACTTGAGTTAAAATGAAAGAGATTGATTTCTCAAGGGAAAGGAAAGGAAGACTGAAATACACATGGCAGCATCCCATTGGGAGTTTTCCAGGCAATCCCAGAAAATACCTATGTGTAGTCTATTCTTTGTCTAAAGCTTGACATACAAAATGATGAGCAGATGATATGGACAATTGCTGTGATGGCTTAAACTATTTCTTTTAAGATTCTAGGTTTTTTATTAATAGTATTAGTCATTGTGATTTAATTCTGCAGTTGTTAGTAACTCTCATGTGGTCCTAGAAATAATACCTCCATATAGACAGGATTGATAGTTCAAGTTTCTGCGATATTTCTGAAAAAAAAAAGATTAACAAATTTGTCTAAAACTGTAGCTTTATGAAATCCTACTTAATGGTTAAATAGGGGGCATGTTCCAGTAAGCCACTTGCTAGGTGTTGATTTTGAGTGATTTAAGCTTTTGAATATTGCCAGAAAGGTCTTTCACTTTTTGTGGTAGTGATTATTATGAAACCTCAAAGATGCCTTGTCCAGAGGCCATCAAACACTCATTTCCATGAACAGCATCATGGAAGAACAGAGTCTTTCTTCTCAGTGAGATGGTTATGGACCACATAATTTGATTGTTGTTGTGGCCTTTTCTAGAGTTCGACATCCCAGTTTCATCTTATCTACTACTGTCTTCTGGCATAGGGTGCCATGACCAGAGGGAGCCCCTCCTTTGGGAGCAGCTGCAACAAGAATAACAGGGACTGAATATTTTTATTACTGTTCTGAATCATTGGAGATATTTTTATCATCTCAATAGTCTTGCCTTTAAAGCTTCATTGATTAAATAAATGTTTACAGCAGTTACTTCTGTTGTTTTTATAACACTCCACATTTACAAAATGTCTAAAAATAAATGCTTAGCTATGGGTAGAAGCAGTCATTCCCACTTAACGTAATCAATATCCATTTTACATCAGGGAATACATAATCTTGAGTGGATAGTTGTAACTTATTATTAGATTTGGAAATCACTTCCTGTGTACTTGCCTTGTGCTGAGTACTGTCCTCTGGGTTGATAAGGTAACACTCACTGAATGCATTTTTCTACTTGATCCTCAAAGCTGATACCTTTTGAGTTAGGTCTTCTTATTATTCCTAGTTTAGGGATGAGAAAACAGAGGATTCTCTCGAGTAACTGAACAACTTGATCAACCTTGTCTTCATAAGCGGTGGAGATGAGACATAGTCCTATCTATGGCAGTTAAAAAATAAGCTCTTTTAAGCCTACAGCTCCACCTTCTAACCTTTACACAATTACAGTTCGACACCCTTCTACTGGCATAATGCAGAAGAATTGCAAATATTATGTATGCATGTGTACAAATTTACCTTGAATATAAAATGGGTAAAGATTTTGTTTAACTCTTCAACTGTAAATGTAAATAATAAATCTTGATATTGAAAATTTAGGTTAGTATCTCCTAAAATAATATAAAACCAGATATATCCTGATAAGTACATAGGAATTTAAAAAATATATATTTCTATTATTTGCCCTTGGTAGTGATAAGACTTTCAAGGCTTCCTAAACAAGTACCTTTTTAGTTAGACCTGGTTTAGAATTTGCTCAGGTTGCCACCAGGTGGCACCCTTCTGCTGAGTCCAATGGATAAAAATATTTCCTAAAATGTTTGACAGTTTAGCTCCAAAAAACCAAATCCAACAACAAAAAAGCAAACAAACAAAATTAAACAAGAAAAACACGATAACCTTACTTTCTGAAGTATGATTAAAAAGTTTTTTTTTTTTATAAACAACTGTTTGGCTGTAGAGGCAGTATTAGTTATGCATAAAAAATCAACAACAACAATAAAACTCATTCTAGTAGAAATCCACTCTCTTACCATAGCAGCCTATTAATGAAATAGTTCATGAACAAAATTGGAGTTAAATAGGTAATACATAAAATGCCTTTTGTAAAATATTAGGGTACTTTTGATTTTTAGGTGATATTAACCTAAAATGATTCCACAAAGAAATTAAGATCCAGTCTTATTACTTCAACTTTGGTCTAGCAAACCTGATTCAAAATTTCAAATGAATACTTAGTGAATTCATAAAAAACTTATTCTTCCATGTTTCCCTAATACATAAATATATCATAATTTAGTTTATATTGTTTTTAACACAGAACTTCAAAGAAAGCTTTTAGAAATCATGTTAAGAAACTTTAATAGAAAATATATTACTTCTCAACATTCAGTATAAAGTACATAGTATCTTATTGGTGGAAGATTCTATATCATTTTGTTATAAAAGACATTTGATACAGGCTCTATATAGAAGTTTTTATAACTTTTTGTTCAGTCACCAAGTTATATCTGACTCTTTGTGACCCCATGGACTGCAGCATGCCATGCCTCTCTGTCTCTTACCATCTCCCTGAATTTGCCCACATTCATGTCCATTGAATCAGTGATGCCATCCATAACTTAGGAGATATTATATACATTTCCTATCATCCCTTAATTTCTTATTATATATATATATATGTCTTACTACAAATATGTATGACATTTTCTCTGCTGAGTTTAGAACACACCACAAAATGTTCCTTGCTTATAAGCTTCTGATCTCTCTGTCTATTTCAAAGACTGAGCAAATTGCACATTTAAGAAAGATTAAATTATATAAAAATAAGTTAAAGAAAATTGTATTATTAAATATTAATGCTGCATTATCTTATGAAGAGCTTTATATTGGAAACAAAACATTGGAACCAATTTCTCCCAGTCCAAGTAAAATTAAAATTATTTCCAAACTTTGGTTTCTTGAACCATTTATGATTGTATTATGTTTTAGACTTTTAGTACTTATAGGCATATTTTAAATTTATTTATAGGTTATCATGTAGCATGCATGGCATGCTAAATTCCTTCAGCTGTATCTCACTGTTAGCGACCCTGTGGACTGTAGCCCGCCAGGTCCTCTGTAAGTGGGATTCTCCAGGCAAGAACACTAGAGTGGGCTGCCATGCCCTCCTCCAGGTGACCTTCCCAACCCGGGGATCGAGCGTACATCCTGTATCTCCTGCATCGTGGGGAGGTTCTTCACCGTTAGCACTGCCACAAAGCTAGAACGCTGTGGCTAGGACTGTGAGTTTTTGCGCCATCAACCGGAGTATTTATTTGCCACTGTCTATATGGTAGACATATATGCACTTGAAAGCTCAGATTCAAATTCACATCTCAGCTCTGATAGTCATTACTGTGTTTTGGGGAATAAGATAAGTCATTTTCTGTATTTCATTTGTGAATGGAGGTGGCCTTATATCCTCTACCTGATTGTTGTAAGGACTGACTGAATGAAATAATATGTAAAAGCTTTTGAATAATGCTTATCTCATAATAATGCTTATCTCATACAAAGTGCTTTCATTAAATGTGTAGTAAACATTTGCTATACATTCCTTCCTGGGAACAGGAACCCAGGGAGGAAGAAACTTAGAGGATCATTGAGTCACATACAGCTGCTATATCATTTTAACATTTTCCAGAATATTGCATTAATTAGTACACATATGTGTATGATTGCATATAAGTTTTCACATGCATAAAAATATTTTAATGATGGAGTAAATATTATTGAGTTAGGCATTGAGTTGGCAGAAATGCAGATTCTGTAACATCCTTATTTCCACTCAATGAAAGCTCCTTTCTCTACCAAAATTGAAAAAAACACATGTACCCCAATATTCATTGCAGCTCTGTTAACAATACCTAGTACATGGAAGCAACCTAGATGTCCACAGACAGATGAATGGATAAAGAAGCAATGGTACATATATACAATGGAATATTACTCAGCCATAAAAAGGAACACATTTGAGTCAGTCCTAATGAGGTGGATGAACCTAGAGCCGATTATACAGAGTGAAGTAAGTCAGAAAGAGAAAAACAGTTATTGTATATTAATTATATATATGGAATCTAGAAAGAGGGTACTGATGGACCTATTTGCAAGGCAGCAGTGGAGACACAGAGATTGAGAACAGACTTATGGACATGGCTTGATGGGGGTGGAAGAAGGAGAGGGTGGGATGTATAGAGAGATACATGGAAACATACATTACCATATGTATAGTAGATATGGTAATTTGCTGTATGGGAAATTCCCAGAAATGGGAATTTGCTGTATGACTCAGGAAACTCAAACCAGGGCTCAGTAATAACCTAAAGGAGTGGGATGGGGAGGGAGGTAGAAGGTATGTTCGAGTGGGAGGGGACATGGGTAAACCTATGGCTGATTCATGTTGATGTTTGGTAGAAACCAATGCAATACTGTAAGGCAGTTATCCTTCAAATAAAATTAAACAAATAAAGATTTAAAAAAAAAGCCTCACTTCTTTACTGTCCTACTCTAAGAGGCCATGCTGAAAGTAAACATTGGTTAAATTTCACTAACAGAGGAATTAGCTGCTGAACATGCATATTGTTTTCAATGCACTTATATTGGTAATTAGCATGGAGAAAGAGAAAAGAGGGGTGTGGCTTACAGAAATATCTCAGGAGATGAGATTTCAGTTTTGGAACAGGAGAATGTGCATTGCACGTGGAGTCTGCTGAGGAGCCCAGGGTGGGTATGCCTACTATCATTGGCAGTGAGCCTAAGTAACCTGGTATTGGGCTCATATAATTTGAAAGATTTTTACACACATTTTTTTTTACAGCTATTCCTATGCAATATTTAAATATACACAACGTTTTTAATGTCTGACTATTAAAATTACCTCCATGTATTTTCATACTTGCTGAGTGACTCTGTGGGTTCTAATCATTAATATCTTATTGAAACATTTAAATGGGGATATGTACCAAGATATATGTCAACCAGGAAAAGGTGGAGCTATCCCCACTTGAAGACCTGTAAAAGCTCCAAAAGAGCAAAAAATAAATAGTGGAGGAAACATAAACTTCTTCATAAACACATCTTCATGTAAAGTTAGAAGTACTTCAATGAAAAGCATATGCTGCTTCTCCTTGAGAAGTCATTTAGTTCAGTATTGATTATTCCCAGC
This sequence comes from Antilocapra americana, assembly GCA_007570785.1. Taxonomy (NCBI): domain Eukaryota; kingdom Metazoa; phylum Chordata; class Mammalia; order Artiodactyla; family Antilocapridae; genus Antilocapra; species Antilocapra americana. Next base: position 7,125,767 of record ML660200.1, on the reverse strand, counting down.
TCAGTCTTCTGTTAAAATTTGTACTTGACCTGGTCCACAAGCTTTTTGGCAATAGCCAATCTCCGTTTACTTTTCTCCATCTAGACAACACATGTTTTCCAAGGCTTTTAAAATGTGCTCCTACCATCCCCCTACCTGGTAGACATTCTTATCATTTATTATGTATTCACTAAAAGAAGGCTTGTCATTTCCAGGATAAGAGAAGAAGCTAGGAAGTAGGCTCAGTGGGGAGAATGGGCATTTAAGAGAGACTTCATCTATTATTCATTCATTTTCCTTAAGCTGCCCTAAATTTCCAAGGTTTCAGCCATATTCACATGTGATGGTAAATATAACACCCAACTGCCAGGCCAAATACATGAAACTAGCTTGTATCCAAAGCTGATAGAAAAAACGTTTTATTTCAAACTGTAATTAATGTTAACAGCACTCTTGGTATAATGTCTTCTATGTAATAGAAAATGATTTTCATTCTCTTTTCAAGTTTGTTCATCCCATGGTTTATTTCAGAATTGCTAAAGCATTAATAATTTTTAAACCAACTTTCAGATAATATGCTTTTCCCACTAACCAGAACATCATCTTCTGCAATATATTTTGGAATTGTCAAATGATTCTCAGATTTAATTATATTTTGGAGAAGAAGATGGCATGATGTAGGGTTGAAAACAGAGTCCAACAGATTTCAGAATCTTTCTTTTGCCATTTGCTGTGCAATGTAGGGTGAATGATTTAACCCCTCTGAAACCTGTTCTTCATCTTTAAAGGAAGAGGATGGGGAGAAAGTGGCAAGGGTTAGAGACAATCCATATGAAAGGGCTTGTTTAACTTTTGTCCCAGGGTAAAACTTACTACATATTGGGTTGGCCAGAAAGTTTGTTCAGGTTTTCTGGTAACAGCTTATGGAAAAGCCTGAATGAACTTTGCTGGTCAACCCCATATTTTTGTTCTTATTGCTACTATGTGTCTAAATTATCTGAGAAGATTATCATGTTTTTTTGCAAGGGTAATTTTGCATTTACATTAATGAAAATACTAAACATATATGTATATGTATATGTGTGTGTGTTTGTATACATCACCATGGGCTTCCCACGTAGCTCATGGGTAAAGAATCCACCTGCAATGCAGGAGGTGTGGGTTTGATTCCTGGGTAGGGAAGATCCCCTGGAAGAGGGCATGGCAACCCATTCCAGTATTCTTGCCTGGAGAATCCCATGGACAGAAGAGTTTGGTGGGCTCTATTCCAAGGGTCATACACACACTCGCACTAATGATCTTAATATGCTAAGTATTTTACAGTTGCTTTATTATAAGGCATTTGGTAAAAATTTATAACAACCTGACTGATTTGTACTATTTTCAGCTGCTAACCTGTTTAGAATCCTCTTTGAAGTGATCATGGTTTAATATTCTCTTTCCACAATTTTGGTTTCCAGAAATGACTGAATTTCCTTAGAAATTCTTTGCATGTGGGAACTGATGATATGTTGAGTTGAAATTTAAGAAAAGTGCATAATCAAAACTGACTTCAGATCTGGGAGAGCCAAATCAAGTCATCTATATATTCTCCAGCCAAGTTGTATGTTATCTGACTTGAATATTATAGTAATTTATCATACTTTTCGATTTTTCTCAGGTCAGTGCAAAAACCTATATATCAGGTTACAAGATAGCAAATGAAGAAAAGTGAGGAAACAAGCCATCTTTATTATCTTTATCCCCAACCCCCTTTTAAGATCTAAATACAGATTCAATTTTTTTCTTCTGTATCAAAGTCTCTGCTCTGAAAACCTAAATATGACAAATCTGAGGTATATTATTGAGAACCTGAATGGCAAGCTCTCCTGCAATTTATTTTCAAATAATGGGCCAGAGAGACCACTCAAAGTTGCATTAATAAGGCTTATATAAAGTAGAAACAGGCCTTTTCTGTTATTGATATGTGGTTTTACTTTTTGCAAGAGTAATGGAGTAAGTGAAAATTCTAATATTCATGATTCCATTAATCACATCTCACCTCCAGGAAAGGTTTTAATATGCGTTAATGAATGCAAGACATGGGTTTTTTTTTTTTTTCATTTCACATATTTTGAAACAAATGCTAGAACTTTTTTTTTTTTTTAGCAAAACAATCCTTTACATCAGTGTTTTATGAACTTGCATAATGATTCTTCTCACTTAGATACAGAATACAGGATTAGGAATCAAGATACCTTTGGAATAGAGGTCAAAACTATCTTTTCACAAAGAAAAATCTGAAATTCATGAAGAATGTCTCAAATGTAGAAATAGATCATTTGTTTGGCTAGGTTGGCATGTAATTTACATTTCCTGGTATTTATGAATTTATGAATAGATATTCTATCTACTCCATTAGCTTTTAGAGATTTTAAGGGAAAAGACTGTGAATTTCACTGTTTGTTTCTTCTTAGAATACTATAAAGAATGTTTTTAAGATATAAAGAAAGCACATTTTGAAGTTATGTTCAGCATGTTCATAAAGTTGTTCCTTTTCCTTGATCCTATAAATTAAGTGGTTTTCATTTCCTGACAAGTAATGTTGGCAGTGATAGGGGTGAATTGAATCTGGAGCTGAAATGAAGAGACTCACCCTCATAATTATTGTAAATGGGGTTTACCCAACATCAGTGCCAGAGTGGCATTATGGGTGGTTTCTTTTGTATCTGTCACTCCTTACAAATGTCTCTTTGCATATAGAATCAGAGCTTGTCATGTTACAGGATGGTCCCTTTGATTCCAGTGATTACTTTTGCATCTGTACCATTTCTAAATCCAAATCCAGTTTTTTTCTGCCTTTCTATATTTCTGAGATCCAGTGTCTTTCCAAGACTGATTCCTTGAGTCTAGACAACTGCAGTGTCCACAGTGGCCTTGCTTTTCCAAATTCTTCCGTCAAATAGCCATAAAGTCATAAATGATAACATTTTGAGAATCTCTTCTTGTCTTTGTTTTCAGATCAGGAGACAGTCAATGTAGAGGTGAGTGTCCTGTCTCAGATCACACCGTTGGTTAGAATCGGAAGCAGTACTTGCTTTGGGGTCTTTCACTTATGTCCATTTCTCATGCGTCATGCCACCAGAGTCAGCTGTTGATATAGAGTCTCTGGTGAGACTGTATCAATGCTATATATCAATGTCTATATCAAATGCTAAGACACCTTCCTTAGCATTTGACATCAGAGTAAAATTTGTTTTTTAAATTAACGTTTTTAAAGACTTTCAGTCTGTAGGCAAAATTCTTGATGTTTCTTGGTTTCTCCATTGTGATATGCTGTTTCTAGGCCAGTGGTCTTTAGACTCTTGGCACCTGGCCACAAAACCATGGAAACACATAAGCATCATCTCCAACTAGCTGTGGCAAGAGATCACCCCAATGCCATAAAGCCATCATGAAAATAAGCTGTGAGGAGCACTGTTCCAAGGAAATGATAGCAACTCTCACCATACATGAAGACATGGGCATTCTTAGACCTCTCCTCTTCTCCTCAGCATAAAAGAGGACCCATTGATCTTTATACTCAGCACTTGAAATTGCAAATAAATGATGAATAGACAAGTGATTGGATGAGTCCCTTCTTGTGAATGGAGGGATGCACCTAGGTACTGTAGAAAGCATCAAGGTGAATTTTAGAGCTTTCTTTGGAAGTTAGTAGAAACAACAGGCTTCTGATTTGCTGGAGTTCTTCGAAGACAGAACCATTTCTAGAGGATATACTTATTTTGTCAGTGTCCCAAATATTTTGTCAGTACTAGATCAGAGGAACTTTTATATGCTAAATATATAGGAAGTAGTTTTGAGTCACACAAAATTCTTGTTAGTGGAAAAAACAATGGCTTTCTATTCATTTGATGATGTCATGCATACTCATCTTTGTGACCCCATAGACTATAGCCTTCCAGGCTCCTCTGTCCATGGGATTCTCCAGGCAGGAAAACTACAGCAGATTGACATTTCCTCCTCCAGGGAATCTTTGCAACCCAGAGATGGAACCCACATCTCCTGTGTTTCCTGCATTAGCAGGAGGGTTCTTTACCACAGAGACACCTCAGTTTAAACTCTACTTACTAGTTTGAGCAGGTTACTCAGTCTCTTTCTGAATTTAATATTTCATCTGAAAATGGTATGATGCTTACTTTGCAGGATTGTTCTGAAGTTAGCAATGAGATAGGTTTATTAATCAAGGGATGATGAAAATGGCTGTGCTTGTGTTGTTGTTAATGTATACTGGGTGCTGGAAAAGACTTTTGAGAGTCCCTTCTACATCAAGGAGATCAAGCCAGTCAATCCTAAAGGAAATCAGCTCTGAATATTCATTGGAAGGACTGATGCTGAAGCTCCAATACTTTGGCCCCCTGATGTGAAGAACCAACTCTTTGGAAGAGATCCTGATGCTGGAAAAGATTGAGGGCAGGAGGAGCAGGGGGTGACAGAGGATGAGATGGTTGGATGGCATCATTGACACAATGGACACGAGTGTGAGCAAACTCCAGGAGATAGAGAAGGACAGGGAAGCCTGGTGTGCTGCAGTTTATGGTGTCACAAAAAGTTGGACATGACTGAGTGTTGAACAACAACAGCTACCAGACAGAGACAAAGGGGAATCAGGTTTCTGATGGATTGGAGGCTCTGGCTTCATCTTTTTTCTGTTACTTTGACTAAATTTTGGAGCACGTTATAATTGAGACTTTTTTTTTTAACATGGAGATTTATGTGGGTTTAGCTTGGCTCCAAAGCAAAGATGGATTAGGTGTTGGTTAGTAAAACATCCATTTATTTTAAGATTCTTTATAAATGCAGAAAAGTCAACAATGTTTACATTCTGAAGGTGGAGAACTGAGTATGGATTTGCCTTTCCTGATTTTTTCCCCTCCATTCCATGGTTAAAAATCCTACTCATGCTTATGGTACATTCTACATTTGGAAAGCTGTTTCATTCCTGTTCAGAAGTGAGAGCTGTAATGGCGAATCTAAAAAAGCTAATATAGAATCACAGATGGTGCAAATATTTGAAAATAGGTAAATACAATCTAGGATTAGCTGTTTGGGCTCAGAAATGTCAGCTTTGTATTGCTTATTGGTCACACAAGACAGTTTTCGTTAAGGAGAAATCCAGGATAAAAGCATCATAGTATAAAATTGCTGGTTTGGAGCTATGCAGTATAACGATCCCATGATTATTATATAAACTCCAGAATGAGTCTCTATGTAACTAGAAAAGGTGTTTCAGACAGGTCACAAAATACCAAGAGGTTATATATATGATAAGAATTAAGTAAATATGATAGCATGGAACTGCTATCATTAATATCTGCTAAATTACATTTAAAGCCAATTCTTTAGGAGAAAATGTCCATTCTTATAGAAATGCTGCAGTTTCATATTACATGACCTGAGCATGGAAACTAACAGATTGTCAGTATAAAATCTGTAGATGGTAGTTATTAGTAGCAAGTGCTGTGAGTCCATATTTCTGACTGAGAGTTTTAAATAATATAATTTGTTTTTCTTTCACTTTTTCCCCTATTACAAATAGGATTCTTTCAAAAACTTCTTAGAACTAACTATGGTGATTGTGTTACCTGATTTACTGACAAGACAACTGAGAATGATATAGGCTAGCTTGTTCAAGGTTGTACCCACTGATGAATTTAGAAACCAGAGTAGTTTAGTAATCAGAGGTCCTCTCTTCCAGTTTGGGAGTTGGTAGGAGACTCACTCAACCATGGAATCATAGAAGCCATGTCTGGTTGTCTGTGTTGTTGTCATATGAAGTAAAAGTGGGTGAGAATTAACACAGGAAGGTTCCAGCTGGTTTAGGTTTTTTTCTTTTAATTTAATTTTTTTTCTAGGCAGTAAGTTTAATAAGATTAAATCTATTATATATTGATCCTATCTGGAAGCATCAAGGAGCAGGTGGACATGAGTGTAATGGTTGGGTGAAATCTCGATTTTCTGCTATTTTTTATCTCTCAGATGAAGTGGCAGAGAATGGGAAGATAGATTGTAGATTATATACAATCTGTGAAGCAGCACTGATCCCTATCAAGTAAGAAATCCTGGCTTCTCATATGAATGTATAGGGAACATATGTCAAGGATATTAATAAAGAAACCATCAAGATGGGAAAGCTGGTTTGAAAAGCATATGAGGAAGATACTCAGGAAATAAATGATATACAAAGTCTGCAAACTTAGATCAAAACTGGTTAATATCCAATAGGGCATTTAAATTATAACCTCGGTGGTTATCTTTTATAGCAGATAAAATTTTTTTATCAGACATAATTTTTTTGCCACTCACATATCTTCTACAAGTAACATCTAATAATTACTTTGGATCTATGTCAAGAGTAAATTTTAAGTCTAAGAAAGATACATTCTCCTAGAGTTGTATAATCCTTATGTGGGTTGATTAGAAATGCCTCGGTCTAACACTACAAAGATAGGCATGCAGTTTTATTTCCAAGTTCTCTAAAATCTGAACATCCCCAACCTCACAAAAATGATGCAGTCAAGGTCTACAGTTGATGTTGCAACCAACTTCTTAAGCAATTTTATCATAGCTTTCTACAAGCCCTTTGGAACTTGAATGTCAGACCCGATTTATCAACAGCAAAGTTCTGGAATGCAGCCAGTCAGCCAGTGCTGTTTGTCAGGTTTTCTCCCAACAAATTGGTCCAGGTGTTTTTGAAGGATGGGAGAGAACAGTTTGATAATTTCAAATAGCTCTCTGTGGAGAAGATGAAGTATTTAATAGAATAATTGCACACAGGGAGGTGAAAAGCCATTCTTGAGAATTTAGCAAAATAAAGTTCAGGTCAAGATCCAAGAGACATGGTTTCAATCCCTGGATTGGAGAGATCCTCTGAAAGAAGAAAATGGCAACCCACTCCAGTATTCTTGCCTGGGAAATCCCATGGACAGAGGAACCTGGTGGGCTACAGTCCATGGGGCCATGAGACTTGGCCACTACTGAGTGACTAAACAACAAACAAACAGAAAAAAGCAAGTTGCATAATGGTAGTGGGAAATGGCTGCTTTCAGAGCTGCCCTTTGGAGGTGAGGGATACCATAACCACTCACACAGTCTGATTCAAGATGTTTCCTAAGTTGTCCTTCTCTTGTCACTCACTTTCCTGACTGTTAGTCCAGGGGTAGCTCATCTCACCCGTCTGCAGATATCTGACTGAATTCCACCATGATTCCCTTTGGTCTTTTAACTTTAAGACTGAGTAAATGGTGGTCATGATATATGTCTAACTATATTGATTTGAAATTCCATGGTAACTTGGTATGTTCTTTCTTGAGAACTGATATTTGGGCCAAGGGGAAATGAGGCCTTTATGAAAGTGAAGGGATAGGGTGGGAGAAGTAAACATAGATATGGGATTGAGAATCTCAGGGGAGAATGATCTCCTTCCTGCACATGGGGCCAGACACTTCCCTTAACCAACCTGCAGTTTTCTTATCTGAGTGAAAAAAACAAAACAAAAAAAAGATTTAACTTTAGATGAGCATTTTTATATTATGTACAAAGAAGTTTGATATCATCTGTATATCTCAGGTTATTGACATTTCTCCCAGCAGTCTTGATTCCAGCCTGAATCTGTGCTTCATCCAGCCTGGCATTTTTCATGACGTATTCTGCAGAGAAGTTAAATAAGCAAGGTGACAATATGCATCCTTGACATAATCCTTTCCCAGTTTGGAACCAGTCCGTTGTTCCATTCCAGTTCTAACTGTCGCTTGCTGAACTGCTTATGTCGGTTTCTCAGGAGGCAGGTAAGGTGGTCTGATATTCCCATCTCTTTAAGAATTTTCTGCAGTTTGTTGTGATATGCACAAAGACTATAGCGTAGTCAATGAAGCAGAAGTAGATGCTTTTCTGGAACTCTCTTGTTTTTTTGATGATCCAATGGATGTTGGCAATTTGATCTCTGGTTCCTCTGCCTTTTCTAAATCCAGCTTGAACATCTGGAAGTTCTCAGTTCACATATCATTGAAGCCTAGCTTGAATAATTTTGAACATTACTTTGCTAATATGTGAAATGAGTACAATTGTGTGGTAGTTTGAACATTCTTTGGCATTGCCTATTTTGGAGATTGGAATGAAAACTGACCTTTTCCAGTCCTGTGGCCACTGCTGAGTTTTCCAAGTTTGCTGGCATATTGAGCACAACACTTTCACAACATTATCTTTTAGAATTTGAAATAGCTCAGATGAAATTCCATCACCCCCACTAGGTTTGTTTGTAGTGATGTTTCCTAAGGCCCACTTGACTTCTCACTCTAGGATGTTTAGCTCTAGGTGAGTGATCACACCATCATGGTTATCTGGGTCATGAAGATCTCTTTTGCATAGTTTTTCTGTATATACTTGCCACCTCTTCTTGATATCTTCTGCTTCTGTTAAGTCCATACCATTTCTGTCCTTTATTGTGCCCATCTTTGTGTGAAATGTTCCCTTGGTTCTCTAATTTTGGTTGCTATTTCCTTCTCCAAGAGATCTCTAGTCTTTCCCATTCTATTGTTTTCCTCTATTTTCTTTGTATTGTTCACTTAGGAAGTCTTTCTTATCTCTCCTTGTTATTCTTTGGAACTCTGCATTCAGATGGGTATATCTATCTTTTTCTCCTTTGTCCTTTACTTCTCTTTTCTCAGCTATTTGTAAGGCCCCCTCCTACAACCATTTTGCCTTTTTGAATTTCTTTTTTGTGGGGATGGTCATGACCACAGCCTCCTATACAGTGTTATGAAGCTCCATCCATAGTTATTCAGGCACTGTGTCTATCATATCTAATCCCTTGAATCTATTTGTCACTTCTCCTTTATAATTGTAAGGGATTTGATTTAGGTCATACCTGAATGGCCTAGTGGTTTTCCCTACCTTCTTCAGTTTAAGTCTGAATTTGGCAATAAGAAATTCATGATATAACAAAGTTACAAAGTAAATTTAGAATTATAAAAGGAAAATAGTTTTAGTAATAAAATTATTGGCATTTTTATTATCACTGACAGAGGCTAAAGTTTTGAGTACTATTCATAAATGTCATGCAGTGGTCAAGTGCCTGTATCTCATTTTCTCCTCACCATAACTCCATGTGATAGGTATTACTTTTATTCCAGCTTTGCATATGAGAAGCTACGGTTTGGCGGGTGAAGAGATTTCCCAGGTAGCACAGATAGTAATTAGGGAAGCTATCTTTTGGTCACATACAATCACATATATTATAATAAGTATCAGGTGTTTCCTTTATCAAAATGAGGCCATAATTTGCTGTGTGTGGTTGATCAGTACACTATATTTGATTCTTTTCCCCAGAAAATAGTCATACTAGTAGTTTTACTGGTAGTTATCAGTAATAATCCCCTTTAGAACTCTGCAAGTTTGTACTGTCGTTCTTATGTTAAAAATGGGGAAATTGTGAGATTGAGTGGTAAAGTAGTTAGACTAGGGCCACATACCGTAATTCTATGTCATACTACTTTTATTGTAATTTTGCAAATGAGAAGCTGCAGTTGGGAGGATTAGCAGATTTCCAAGAACCAGAGTGGCAGAACAGAAATCTGAATCCTCACTATCTGCTGCTAGAGCCCTTGCTCTTGAGTCCTCTACTACACAGTTTCTTAAGTGTTTAGTGAATACCTGTTGTGTGTGAGGCAACCTGAAAAGAGCATGGTTCCCGTCTTCTGTATGTTCCATGACAAATGAAGTTTACTTTGAAATTATTAACCATGAGTAATTTTATGTTTACTCAAATATTTTAAGAAAGAAAACTGTTTCTCCCATGTCCAAATGTGTACTTCAGTTTGTGTGATATATGAAGCCAGCTTTAAAATTAGACATAGCTAATTTTAGTGTCTTTTACATGGTATCTTATGTCTACTTTTTTATTAATGAAAAATAATGAGAACTAAAGAATATAGGGTATGTCTGTAAACTTCATCGTGTAGAAGAACTTAAGATTGTCTTTTCCTGTGTCTAACAATAACCTAAGCACGCATGGGCTTCACTATTTTAATGAATGAAAAGGTGAATGCTTTCACCCTAGTTATTCAGCAACCTAAGTGTCGGATCTAAGCCTTATTTTGCAGTGTTCTTGTGTAATTTTTTTTAGTTCAATGACCAATATTAACTCAATCTTTTTATATTTCCTGATTTTAAATGCAACAATCTTCATTAATTTATGAATAACATAATCAACATAGTTCAAACATCAAAATTGATATACATAAAGTGAGAAATCTCCCTCCTGCAGTTACTCCCCAGCTACTCAGTTTCTCATTCTACTATTTTCTAACTACATCATCACTGTTAAGGTTTACATTTTTTTCTTTCCTTTGTTCTGGAGATATTTGTTGTATATAAAAGCTACTCAAATTCTTTTGCTACCTCCCTTTTTATAAAATGTTAGCATATGTTGATTTAAAGTGTGTGATATTTTAATTTTTTTGATAAATATCTGGATATTGTTAAAATAGGTTAACCGTGGACTTCTTTATTTATTCTTTTATTCATGATGAGTTAGAGCTCTTTGTGTCCACTAAACTGATAGCCAGTTTTGGTGCATGCATGTGCTTGTGCACTTGTATGCATGTAGAAGAACTGTGCTCTTGGGACATTGCCTGAAATATAGTACATTCCCACTAAACACCTGAGAAATTGTCTAGTGGAGCACACAGTAGCATAAACTCTAAAGACAAATAGCCAGTATGCTTTTCTGATCAGCCACACACAGTAAGTCATTTACCATTATTTAGATCACTTGTGAGAGTGTTAGTCGCTCAGTCATGTCTGACTCTTTTGGGGCCCCATGGACTGTAGCCTGCCAGACTCCTCTGTCCACAGAGTTCTGCAGGCAAGAATACTGGAGTGGGTTGCCATGCCCTCCTGCAGGAGATCTTCCCAACCCAGGTATTGAACCTGAGTGTCCTGTATTGCAGGCAGATTCTTTACTGTCTGAACCACCAGGGAAGCTTAATATTATTTAAATATTTAATAACTCATTTAATGTCAATTTAATAAAGGAAAGCAATTGATGGTTATTAGGATGTGTCTGATTGTATGTGACCAAAAAGATATTTTCTCTACTTACTAGCTGTAATACCTTGGGAATCTTAACCTCTCTGCACCTCAGCTCCCCATTTGTAAAACTGGAATTAAGGTATTCAATTTGTTGACATTCACTTAACTGCTGTGTACATCTATGTATGTATATATTTTTATCTTTATAACCTTGTTCTATAAATGTTAATTAGATTATTCTAACAAATTAAAAAGAGAATAGCATCCTTCCCATCTCAAGCATTAGATTTAGGAATAAGTGCCAACTGTTGCATATTTTAAAATTTTGCAGAGAATTTTTGAGCATTTCTCAGTGGATAGATAAAAAGGAAAGGGATATCTACTGTTATACTATTAAAGACAGATTTATACTCAATGAGATACTCAGGTTAAGGAAATAAGACAATCTTCAGAAATTTTAATTAATTCTGAGCATTTTAAAAGTTCTTTAAAAGTAACAATAAGGAATATTTTATATCACTAGATGATTGAATGGTGTTGTGAAGCATAATGTCTGCCTGTGGACAGGACCCAGCAGAGTGATAATATCATTTCCCGTAATTTTATTACATAGTACGGAGACTTTCAGTATGTGATGATGAATATATGTCATACTTGCATTTTTGTGTATCCTGGGGGATTAACCTAATTTGTAAAATGGAAGGTGTCTCTTTAAGAGTACTATACTTCATTTTCATTAAAGCATTAAAAATATTTACTTAGTCTAAAAATGTTATATGTTGTTGTCAGCCACTGTTAACTTGTTCTCCTAGTGAAGAAGAAAAAATAATCATAGTTGCAGGAGAGATGGAAGACCTTGTCCTTTGCAGAATCTTTTTTTTCTTTTTAATTTTCAAGGAAAAATTACTAAAATAAATGATAACTTTTATGTCCCTACAGTAATCTTATATAGTGAAGAAGGTGAGAACCATTTCAAACCCACAAAATCTATTCAGTCAAAACATTCCCCTCTGTTCCACCAAGTAGTATTGAAAATTATTAACAAAAACACCAGGAAGAAAAATAGCAGTGTTGAAATGTTTTATTGATCCATTAAGGATGACCAGGTCTCCAAGGTTTCAGTCACTTTCACAGGGGGATGTTTTAGTTAAGCTATTCTTAACAATTGGGAAAGAAAAGTTTTAAAAATTTCTTTTAAGATTCCATAAAGATTACAGAGCTATTTAAAATCAAATAACTCCTTTTCTCGAAAAATTTTCAAGAAAAATCAATTTTTTACAATGCACTTCCTGAATTATGGTAGAGCACACTTGGTGGCAGGTAATCTTTAAACATTAGGTAAAAACATTTCATTTCTAGTGGTTCTGGGAAGTCAAGCTACTAAATGGGAAGCAGTTATTAGAATCTGAAACAAGCAGTAATCCTTGATGTCCTGCTTGGGATATTAGGAGAAAGTGGATGTTGATGGAAATAGGAGTTTTATAATTCATTTTTGTTGATCTCTAGATAACCTAATCAGAAAACATATATGAAGAAATACCAGAAGAATTCCTGATTTCATACTAAGTGAATGAGTATGACTTAAAATGAATCTTCATGTGTTAACTACTACATTTTCATACACAACGACTGGGTAGCAGTATCATTTGATCTTATCATGAGGAATCAACCCTCTTGTACATTTTAATTCAGCATCTCTTAAGTTACTTTATTGCTTTTCCAATTTAACTGGAAACCTTAGGTCAGAATACTGGAGTGGGTAGCCATTCCCTTTTTTAAAATTAAAAAAAATAACAATTTATTTATTTTAATTGGAGGCTAATTACAATATTGTAGTGGCTTTTGCATTACATTGACATGTGTTCCCCATCCTGAACCCCCCTCCACCTCCCTCCCAATCCCATCCCTCAGGGTCATCCCAGTGCACCAGCCCTGAGCACCCTGTCTCATGCATCAAACCTAGACGGGCAATTTATTTCACATATTTTAATAAACATGCTTCAATGCTATTCTCTCAAATCATGCCACCCTCGCCTTCTCCCACAGAGTCCAAAAGACTATTCTTTACATTTGTGTCTCTTTTGCTGTCTTACATATAGGGTCATTGTTGCCATCTTTCTAAATTCCATATATATGCATTAGTATACTGTATTAGTGTTTTTCTTTCTGGCTTACTTCACTCTGTATAATAGGCTCCAGTTTCATCCACCTCATTAGAACTGATTCAAATGCATTATTTTTAATGGCTAAGTAATATTCCTTTGTGCACATGTACCACAGCTTTCTTATCTGTTCGTCTGCCTATGGAGATTTAGGTTGCTTCCGTGACCTGGCTATTGTAAACAGTGCTGCAATGAACATTGGGGTACATGTGTCTCTTTCAATTCTGGTTTCCTTGGTGTGTATGTCCAGCAGTGGGATTGCTGGGTTGTATGGCAGTTCTATTTCTAGTTTTTTAAGGAATCTCCACACTGTTCTCCATAGTAGCTGTACTAGTTTGCATTCCCACCAACAGTGTAAGAGGGTTCCCTTTTCTCCACACCCCCTCCAGCATTTATTGTTTGTAGACTTTTGGATAGCAGCCATTCTGACTGGCATGAGATGGTACCTCACTGTGGTTTTGATTTGCATTTCTCTGATAATGAGTGATGTTGAGCATCTTTTCAGGTGTTTGTTAGCCATCTGTATGTTTTCTTTGGAGAAATGTTTGTTTAGTTCTTTGGCCCATTTTTTGATTGGGTAATTTTTTTTTCTGGAATGGAGCTGCATGAGCTGCTTGTATATTTTTGAGATTAATTGTTTGTCAGTTGCTTCATTTGGTATTATTTTTTCCCTTTCTGGAAGGCAATCTTTTCACCTTGCTTATATTTTCCTTCATTGTGCAAAAGCGTTAAAGTTTAATTAGGTCCCATTTGTTTATTTTTGCTTTTATTTCCCTTACTGGCAGGTGGGTCATAGAGGATCCTGCTATGATTTATGTCAGAGAGTGTTTTGCCTATGTTATCCTCTAGGAGTTTTATAGTTTTAAAGATCTTACATTTATATCTTTAATCCATTTTGAATTTGTTTTTGTGCATAGTGTTTATTTTTTAATTTTTTAATTTTTTTATTTTTATTGTTTTTGCCATACATTGTCATGATATCACCATGAGTTTACATATGCTTCCCCTCCGGATCCCCCATTCCTCCTCCCTCCCCCCCGGGAAATCTCGCTGTACCAGCCCCGAGCATCAATCCTGGGCTGGCGATTGATTAGACACATGACAATTAACATGCTTCAATGCCCTTCTCCCATATCATCCCACCCTTACCCTCATCCACAAAGTCAACGAGTCTATTCTATACATCTGCATTCCTTTTGCTGTCTCGCATGTTGGGTTCTCGTTACCGTCTTTCTAAATTCCATATATATGCGTTAATATACTGTATTGTTGTTTTTGCTTCTGGCTTACTTCACTCTGGATAATGGGCTCCAGTTTCGTCCATCTGAATAGAATTGCTTCAAATGAATTTTTTTTTAATGCTGAGTAATATTCCATTGTGTATATGTACCACAGCTTTCTTATCCATTCGTCAGTTGATGGGCATCTAGGTTGCTTCCATGTCCTGGTTATTGTAAACAATGCAGCGATGAACATTGGGGTACACGTGGCTCTTTCAATTCTGGTTTCCTCGGTGTATATGCCCAGCAGTGGGATTGCTGGGTCATATGGCAGGTCTATTTGCAGCTTTTTAAGGAACCTCCACACTGTTTTCCATAGTGGCTGTACTAGTTTGCATTCCCACCAACAGTGTAAGAGGGTTCCCTTTTCTCCCCATCCTCTCCAGTGTTTAAAAGTGTTCTAGTTTCATTCTTTTACAAGTGGTTGACCAGTTTTCCCAGCGCCACTTGTTAAAGATTGTCTTTTCTCCATTGTGTGTTTTTGCCTCCTTTGTCAAAGATGGTGCCCATAGGTGCGTGGATTTATCTCTGGGCTTTCTATTTCATTCCATTGATCTATATTTCTGTCTCTGCCAGTACCATACTGTCTTGATGACTGTGGCTTTGTAGTATATTCTAATGTCAGGCAGGTTATTTCCTCCAGTTCCATTCTTCTTTCTCAAGATTGCTTTGGCTATTTGAGGTTTTTTGTATTTACATACAAATTGTGAAATTATTTGTTTTAGTTCTCTGAAAAATACCATTGGTAGCTTGATAGGTATTGCATTGAATCTATAGATTGCTTTGGGTAATATACTCATTTTCACTATATTGATTCTTCTGATCCATAAACATGGTATATTTCTCCATCTATTTGTGTCATCTTTGATTACTTTCATCAGTGTTTTATAGTTTTCTATGTATAGGTCTTTTGTTTCTTTAGGTAGGTTTATTCCTAAATATTTTATTCTTTTTGTTGCACTGGTGAATGGAATTGTTTCCTTAATTTCTCGTTCTGTTTTCTCATTGTTAGTGTATAGGAATGCAAGAGATTTCTGTGTGTTAATTTTATATCCTGACACTTTACTATATTCATTGATTAGCTATAGTAATTTTCTGGTGGAGTCTTTAGGGTTTTCTTTGTAAAGGATTATGTCATCTGCAAACAGTGAGAGTTTTACTTCTTTTTCAATCTGGATCCCTTTTATTTCTTTTTCTTCTCTGATTGCTGTCGCTAAAACTTCCAAAACTATATTGAATAGTAGTGGTGAGAGTGGGCACCCTTTTCTTCTTCCTGACTTTAGGGGAAATGCTTTCAATTTTTCACCATTGAGGATAATGTTTGCTGTGGGTTTACCATATATGGCTTTTATTATGTTGAGGTATATTCCTTCTATTCCTGCTTTCTGGAGGTTTTATTTTTTTATCATAAATGGATGTTGAATTTTTCAAAGGTTTTCTCTGCATCTATTGAGATAATCATATGGTTTTTATTTTTCAATTTGTTAATGTAGGGTATCACATTGATTGATTTGTGAATATTGAAGAATCCTTGCATCCCTGGGATAATGGCCCAATGGTCATGATGTATGATCTTTTTAATATGTTGTTGGATTCTATTTGCTAGAATTTTGTTAAGGATTTTTGTATCTGTGTTCATCACTGATATTGGCCTGTAGTTTTCTTTTTTTTTTGTGGCATCTTTGTCTGGTTTTAGTTTTAGGGTAATAGCCTTTCCCTTCTCCAGGGCATCTTCCCAACCCAGGGATTGGGCCCAGGTCTCCTGCATTGCAGGTAGATTTTTTTTACCAGATGAGCCACAAGGGAAGCCCAATCTTAGATCAGATAATATACATACAGTGAGACAGAGCAGTGTATCAGGATTCTCTTGATCCCAGGATGTTAGTGTGTTAGGTGTCACACCGAGCCCTCCGTTTCCCTAACAACCAATAGAGTTTCATGACATACTTCATGAATGAATTTTAAGTTCTACTCCTGGCAAAATCTAACTTTATCATCCTGTCAATAGAAATGCATGTGTATATATACATCCAGACATCCAGGATTATGCTCCAAAAAAACTGTTCTGAATGCAGGACTGTTTCTGCCTACTCTTATGGTGTATATGTGCACACTCAGTTGTGTCTGATTCTCTGTGCCACCATGGATTCTAGCCCACCAGGTTCTTCTGTCCATAGAATTTTCCAGACAAGAATTTTGGAGTGGGTTGTTGTTTCCTCCTCCAGGAGGTCTTCCTGACCCAGTAATCAAACCCTCATCTCCTATGTCTCCTGCATTGACAGATATATTCTTTACCACTGAGCCACATGGAACTTAAATTGTTACTTTGGAAGCACTGAGGTAACCCCAGACTTTCTTCCTCAAAATAACCTATCTTCCTCCTCCTTCTTTTTTTCCCCTCCCTTCTTTTCATTCTTTTTGAACTAAAGAGACAGGAAGTAGTACAGAAGTAAATAAAAGTCTTTTCAGTTTATGACAACCCACTCCAGTATTCTTGCCTGGAGAATCCTGAAGAGCCTGGCAAGCTACATTCTATGCGGTTGCAAGATTCAGACACAACTGAGCAACCAAAGACACTATTAAAAGGTGCTTACTCCTTGGAAGAAAAGCTATGACCAACCTAGACAGCATATTAAAAAGCAGAGACTTTACTTTGCCAACAAAGGTCTGTCTAGTCAAAATTATGTTTTTAACAGTAGTCATGTACAGATATGATAGTTGGATTGTAAAGAAAGCTGAGCGCTGAAGAATTGATGCTTTTAAACTGTGGTGTTGGAAAAGACTCTTGAGAGACCCTTGGCTGCAAGGAGATCCACCCAGTTCATCCTAAAGGAAATCAGTCCTGAATATTCATTGGAAGGACTGATGCTAAAGCTCCAATCCTTTGGCCACCTGATGCAAAGAACTGACTCACTAGAAAAGACCCTGATGCTGGGAAAGATTGAAGGCAGGAGGAGAAGGGAATGACAGAGGATGAGATGGTTGGATGGCATCACTGATTCAATGGACATGAGTTTGAGTAGCCTCTGGCATTTTGTCATGGACAGGGAAGCCTGGCATCCTGCAGACCATGGGCTCACAAAGAGTCAGACACAATTGAACTACTGAACTAAACTGACTGAGTATAACCCTGCCCTCCAGGGCAAGACTCAGTTTTTCCCACAGTCAGTCCCTCCCATCAGAAAGCTTGCCCAACCCTCTTGTCCTCATCCATCAGAGGGCAAACAGAAGAAGCAAGAAGTACAGTCCTATGGCCTCTAGGATGAAAATCATATTCACAGAAATCTAATGAAAATTATCACGTGGATCACAGCCTTGTATAACTCAGTGCAGCTATGAGTCATAACTTGCAGGGTCACCCAAGATGGATGGGTCATGGTGAAGAGTTCAGCTGTTTGCATCATGTGGCCAAAATATTGGCACTTCAGCTGCATAATCAGTCTTTCCAATGAATATTCAAGGTTGATTTCCTTTCAGATTGACTGGTTTGATCTCCCTGCTGTTCAAGTGTCTCTCAAGAGTCTTCTCCAACACCACAGTACAAAAGAATCAATTCTTCAGTGCTCAGCTTTCTTTATAGTCCAACTCTCAAATCCATACATGACTACTGGAAAAACCATAGCCTTAACTAGATGGACCTGTGTTGACAAAGTAATGTCTCTGCTTTTTAATATACTGTCTAGGTTGGTCATAGCTTTCCTTCCAAGGAGTAAGCATCTTTTAATTTCATGGCTGCAATCACCATCTGCAGTGACTTTGGAGCCCTAAAGCAAGACATAGCGTAAACCCAAATAACAAAGGGGGAAAATACTTTATTAGAAATGTGTAAAGAATTTTCAAGCATCTCAATACTATCACAGACTCAAATAATATTGGTAAAAACAGGACTGTATTTGAGCATAAACACTATATAAGCATGGAAAAATTTAAAGGTGTTTAAATGATGAAAAGTATTGTAAGAATGAAAGTGATCCCATGAAATACAGAGAACAAACTGGTGGCTGGGGGAAGGGTACAGGTGAGGGAAATAGGAGGTACAACCTTTCAGTAGCAAAATAAATGAGTCATGGGTATAAAATGTAAAATGTGGGGAAAATAGTCAGAGACATACTGTTTTTTAGTTGTCACTTTTTTAAAACTTGATATTTTATGTTGGAGTATAGTTAACAATGTTGCAATAGTTTCAGGTGTTCAGCAAAGAGATTCAGTTATGCATATACATTTATCTATTCTTTTCAAATTCTTTTCCCGTTTAGGTTGTTACATTATGTTGAACAGAGTTTCCTGTGCTACACAGTAGGTCCTTGTTGGTTATCTGTTTTAATGTAGCAATGTGTACCTGTCCATCCAAACTCCCTAACTACACCTTCCCCTCACTTTTCTTCCCTTGTTATCATAATTTCCTTCTCTAAATCTGTGCTGTCTGTTTCTGTTTTGTAAGTAAGTTTACTTGTATCATTTCTTTTTGATTCCCTTGATAAGCAATATCATATGATACTCCTTTTTCAGTCTGATTTACTTCACCAAGTATGACAATCTCTAGGTTCATACATATAGCTGCAAGTGACATTATTGCAGCCATTTTAGTGGCTGAGTAATATTGAATTGCATATATGTGCCACATATCCATTATCCATTTCTCTGTTAATGGACATATAGGTTGCTTCCATATCTTGGCTATTATAAACAGTGCTACAGTTAACATCAGGGTGCATTTATTCTTTCAGACTGTATTTTTCTCTGGATATATGCCCAGGAATGGGATTTCAGGATCATGTGATAGCTCTGTTTTTAGTTTTTTAAGGCACCTCCATACTGTTCTCCACAATGACTGCACCAATTTACATTCCCACCAACAGGGGAAGATTTCCTTCTCTCCACACCCTCTCCAGCATTTATTGTTTGTGGATTTTTTTATGATGGCCATTTTGACTGGTGTGAGGTGACATATCATTGTAGTTTTGATTTGTATTTCTTTAATAATTGGCATTGTTGAACATTTTTTTCATCTGCCCCTTGTCCATTTGTATGTCTTCTTTGGAGAAATGTCTGTTTGGGTCTTCTGCCCATCTTTTGATTCAGTTGTTTGCAGTTTTTGTATGGTGGTGGTGATGGTTTAGTCACTAAGCTATGTCCGACTCTTGTGACTCCATGGACTGTAGCCCACCAGACTTCTCTGTCCATGGGATTCTCCAGGCAAGAGTACTGAAGTGGGTTGCCATTTCCTTCTCCATTTGTATGGCCAGTGATAGTAATCAGGTTTATCATGGTGATCATTTTGTAATGTATGAAAATATTAAACCACTATTATACACATGAATGCAATGTAAGTTGATTGTAGTTCAATTAAAAGGATTCATAATGCCACTTAATAGTTCAGGGTTGGGGATCAGACTAGGAATTTGAAGAGAAGCTTCAGTGTCAATAAAAAAATTTTAAAAAGTGATGTCACGGCATCAGTGCTATATTTGGCCATTGTCCATCCATGTGAGCCTCTTTAGCATGTGGAGGCAAGTTGTAGTTAATAGACAACAATCTTTCAAATGCAGTGATGCTTAAAAAGACAAGAATTTATTATTTTCACTTAAACATGGAATTATATGTAAAGCAATCACATTTATTGAGGTATAGTCAAGGGATATATTTATTTGGAAATAAATTTAATATACTATTTCATTGAAAATATCATATGTTGTAAATAAACTTTTAACTTCAGAGAAATTATGACCATCTAGAATAATTTGGTGCCAAAAAGTAAAATATATACTAGACTTCTGAGAAGGTATACATTTTAAAGGATGGGACGACATTGTACATAAAGGTTGGTTGTTATGGCTGCAAGGACACTTTAATTCTGAGATATAATTACTTTAATGAATTCTGCCACTGTGAAATATTTTATCTGGTCACATTTCGTGCTGGAAGAAGCAGCTAATCTGGGATCGATGGAATTCCAAAGATTTCACATGAAGTGAGCTTTTTAAGATGGGGGAAAATGATCCAGGAACAAAATCTTTTGGGTTCTCAGGAGTACAATATCATTCTCTGTAAAATATTTTAAGAAATTATTCCTGTCACTCGTTAGACCTTAATAGTACATGAAAATTATCCTGTTCTCAGTGGTATTGCTTAAAAATGGACTTCCGTGCTAGAGTAGATACCCCTCTCCATGGTGTACATCCCTAGATATGACACCTTTCTCCTTTATTTACCCATAGATCAAGCAAGAGTTATTTAACTAAGGGAGAAGGTGGGGAGGCCATCTCAGAAGACCCTTATGTAATCTGAGTGATGGAAAGTTATTTTTCTGTGCCCTCCACTACTCCATACTACCTCTTCTACTTGGACCACTGCTTCATATTTGCATATTCCCTCACTTTCAGGGGAGATGGGAATGTAGAAAGATGGTCCTAGTCGTAAACTTACCACCTGAGAAGAGTGGTTTGGCTTCTACCACAGGGATCACAGGCTGCCAAGAGTCCTTTTAGGCATGTGAAAAGTTGTGCATGCACACACACATCCAGTGAAGGAAAATGTGAAAATGTGCACACATGTGTGCACACACACGCATGCACACACCCAGTGAAGGAAAAGTAATAAGTTGCTTGGAGATTTCTCTTGGCACAATAACCTAAGTTGTGCAAAAGTCACTCTGACCACATTTTAAGCAACTCTCTCTTACTAACAGCAGAAAAGAACATAGAATAATATTATCTACTGCTGTAATAAAATGTTTTGGTACCCCAAAATGCCACATAAGGATTCTTTTATATCTTAGAGATGGGTACTTCTGTTTATACTCCAAACTCTATGAAAAAAAGTCCTATGCTTTTCTAATTGAATAAACATTTATTGATTATCTGTTATATGTCAAGCATTATACTATTTATAAACTTACAAAGTCAACCTTCTAGTGGAACTTTATGTAGACACAATGATGCTACTGATGATTATTGCAGTGAGGTGCCCATGGTAATGATGGAGACAAAAATAGAGCACTAATAGGAAATTACTAGATATCCTTGAATATCTGTAGAGATTTACTCTTCAAAGTTTCACCTCAAAAACTCTTTTTACTTTGATTTACTACCCTTTTATGCTGACTCTGACTTAGGGTCCTTGGGACCCATAAAGCTATGTGTGGCATTTTAAGCATTCCTATCTTGTTGAATGCTAAGTGCTCTCCAGTTACAACATTTTAGAATCTTTTACTCCATCCTATCTTGTATTTACCTGTTTACTGGTCTCCCTTCAAATAGCCACATCTCTTAAGGGCAGAGACTGGGATTTGTTAATTTTGAATCATCAATGAGAAAGTTTTAATGAAATTGTTGTGAGATTTGCATTTGTGGTAGAAATGATTTAAAGAGGAATAAGTTTGGCATTTACAAGAAGAGATAATCTATATTAAGCTGATTAGTATATAGCTCCCAATTTGTGGATCACTTTAAGGTTTCTAGGGCTGGTGAAGCCTGGGTGAATTTGTTTTGACAGATGTGATGAACATTTAGCCTTTCCTATATAATCTTACAGGAAAAGTTCAGAGTGAGATGATGTAAAGCAGAAGGACAAGAACTCCAAAAGCTAGATTAAAAGAGTGTTAAAGAAACTTTGAAGAACAAAGTCTGGGAGAAACAGAATCCAGAGGGTAGGAGGCTTGGAGGGGGTTGTGTTGGAAACTTTCTGTGACAAGGTGACTAAGAGCACAAGCTAAACTGACAGGTGAGTTAATTACATTAGTTTGAACTTCAAATCCAATCAGTATCTTGGGATTTGAAATCCAGATAGGGGGAGGGAATAGGCAACTCAATGACTTTCTGAATAAGCAATTGAAAGAGTCTATAAAACCTAATAATAAGAATAGTGGCCCCAAGGGCAGGACCACTATTCCTGAGGAATTTCAAGAATCAAAATGTGGACTTCCTGGTAGTCCAGTGGTTAAGACTTCACCTTCCAATATAAGGGGTGCAGGTTCGATCCCTGACTGGGGAACTACGACCGCAAATAGCTGGTGGCCAAAAGGCTGAAACATGAAACAAGAATATTGTAACAGATTTAACAAAGACTTCTAATAAAATGGTCCACATCAAAAAACAAACCAAAAAACCCCTTAAAAACAGAGAGTCAAAATGGAAGCAATACTTTAAACCCATGTCCAATCATCAGAATGATGTGTCTTTGGCTATTATTATTATTATGGTTATTATTACTATCATCATCATCATTATTATTATTTTGCCATAACTTGGTGTATCAGGAGGAATTCTTGTGCTTCTTGATAAGAATTAACCATGCAGCTGAGCTGACTAGGCTGGGTTGCATTGGATAGAGTAGAAGAAGATATTACAAAAAGGAGAAAGGAGAGAAAAATGTGAACATCTGTGGATGATGTGTGTAAAGTCAGACTTCTTCCATTTCTTGAACTTTATAAGATGATGGAGGCAGGAACTTGACAAGAATAACATTCTCTTTGGAGGTTGCTCTCTGTGGATGCTCCCATTTATCACAACTTATAGAAGTTGTATGTGGGAGTGCTACTCTAGGGAAAGCCAACCCAACTGTAATTAATGGCTCAGGCCAATATTGGGTCTTTGAAGTACCTGGTTATTAATAAATGTTAGATAAGAAAGTCAGCTATTTATCTCTTCACCCAGTATACTTTCCAGCATTTGTACAAGAGGTGGATATCCTAATGTAAATATTTGCACCCTCACATACGGTCAGAATCTCTGAATTGCAACAGGTGACAGCAAGTTGCCTGAAGTAATTACAATGAAAGAGAATAATCTAGTGGAAGCTGTTATCCTAAGTAATATATTTTCAGCAAAACAGAGTTAAGGAAAATGAATAACAGTATTTAATAATGTATAATATGAAGTCAAAGAGAATTTTGAAAACCTTAAAAAATGCTTTATTGCTAAGTTCCACCATTGCTTGAGAAAAATTAAATTTTATATAGTAGTCTTTTCTTGTATGTTAGTAAAATATTGAAATAAAGTAGGAAAATAATATTGCTTAATATTTTTATTTTTAGAATTTAATCAGGATTATAAAATGAGGTATATTGCAGCTTGTTTATAAATTTTGAATTCTGAACTCTTATAAACATTGTAACATTATTTGAAAGTATATCATGCTTAGAACTCACAGCAGGTTAACTGGCTTGTTCCTATGGCTTGCTTTTATAGCTACATTTGTTGTTGTTTCTTTATTTTTCAACTTTTAGACTATAAGTATACAGTGAATTGCAGGAACTTCTGCTTGAAAAGCTTTGGAGGCTGAATTGC
The DNA here is from genome assembly GCA_007570785.1 of Antilocapra americana. Taxonomy (NCBI): domain Eukaryota; kingdom Metazoa; phylum Chordata; class Mammalia; order Artiodactyla; family Antilocapridae; genus Antilocapra; species Antilocapra americana. Next base: position 7,101,989 of record ML660200.1, on the reverse strand, counting down.
ATTGTATTAATGAGTGAGAAGTTAAAGCCAAGAATTTAAATTTTTCAGTACTCATTAACATAAATGTAGAACATTTCACCAGAGAAATGAATGCAATGACAAAAAGTTTTAAAGTATTACAAGAGTCTGAACTAAAAAAGAATTCATGAAATATTAACTCACCATTTTATGAAATTCATTATGCAGAATAATTATTGCTAGAGTCCTAAAAAATGATGGATAGTTTCAAAAATAAAAAAAGTATGTAAATGTCAAGTTTTTAGTGAGAAATATTTTAAATTTATGTCAATTTATACTAACGCTGCAAGTTTTTTTAATTTCTGAAGAAAATTACATTAGGAATGCATGGAATATTTTAGAGTTATGATTAACAAACCAAGAAGAAAATAACATAAATATAGCTATTTAATGTTATCTAATTGGGCATAGATGGATGTGACTCTAATTCCATGTAGCAGAAACTCCAGGAAGCCACTTTAACAAGAGGATATAATCCGGACATTATTATATATGCAGGTCACCATATTTAGAGGTAATTACTGTAATTATAAACCTATTAGTAAAGATTGTAATACATGTATGTTCATTATAGGAATACTTAAGGAATTGGAGTTCTCCAAGAAATGACTCTTCTCTGGTGAAAAATATTAAAATTATTCTCAAGAATAAAGCTGATTACAGTATAATGGAGCAACTCCCCACCACTTTTACCTCACAATAAATGCACCTATATTATCATATTGGTTATGAATTTCACACAATTCTTTAATGGGTTAAATTTCCAAAAAGTCTATTATATTAACTTAATTCCTTATAACTCTTTGGCAAGTAAGGTGAAAGTTTCTTTTATTTCTTCCTCTTTTCTCTCTCTCTTACTGCTCAGTAATTCCATTGTTTTTATTCTCTTTTTCTTTCCTGGTCTTAGTTCTCTTTGCTTGTAAACTTGGTTTTACATGGGTATTTTTCTATGGAGAGAAAATAGAGTGCTCTTTATATGCTTGGGGTAGCAGATAAACTCAGATGAACTTTATTCACCAGTAACTGTACTCATCACTGAATTCGTATTTTTGAAGAAGATGATAGAGCTCTCAGCGCCTAAAGTGAAATAAAGGCAGAAACAGACACACCAAGCACACAGTGGTTTGGTGAAGGTAGCAGAGTGTGCAGTGAATGCTATAGGCATCTTGTAAAAGTTTTGCTCCGCTTATCCTTCAGTGTGGTAGTGGAAGGGAATCAAAGAAGACTTCCCAGAAAAGATGACCTTTGACCTGAGACTTGAAAAGTGAGCAGAGATAGGATAAAGAGGAGGGATGGTAATCACTTCAAGAAGAGGGCAGTGTGATGCATGAATTGTAAAGGTCCCAATCATTGTAACTTATGGAGAAATTACAAACAATTGTGTATGACTGTCTATCAATTTTAAGGAAGTGGTGTGTGATGAGGTTAGGGGATGGAGGAGGCTTGTCCTAGGAATCATTGTCTCTATAGGGTATTCGTTGGGACTTCCCTGGTGGCTCAGCGATAAAGAATCCACCTGCTATTGTTGGAGAAGTGGGTTCAATCAGGAAGATTCCCTGGAGAGGGAATCCTGCAGTATTCTTGCCTGGGTAATCCCATAAACCGAAAAGCCTGTGGGCTACAGTGTATGGAGTCGCAGAGTTGGATGCGACTTAGTGACTAAGCAACAACAACAAATAGGATTTTCATAGTGGCTTGGGCTGTTCCCTAGCAAATGAGGAGACTGTTGGAGGACTTCAAGCAGGTGAAACTCAAGGCCAATTTTATATGTTTCATTTGGTAGTTGTATATGTTTCATTTATGTGTAGGATGGACTTAGAGTAGTAATACTCTCCAGTGAACAGTCTACCAATAAGTGCAGATGAGGTAAAGCACCTGGGCTAAAATTGTGGTTATATGGAATGAACAGAGTAAAACATTTGAAAATATAGTTTCAGTTTATCAAGCCTTGGGAGTCAAGTAGGATAATGATACATCTTCAGGGATGTATATGTAATTATGGAACTACTTTGAGGGAATAGCATGAGTTCAGAATGCTTCCCAGGGTTTTTTGTTTGTTGGCTCAGGGACATGGTGGGAAGACTCTTAAAATATGTAAGGAGAAACAAGTCCAACTGAGAAGTTAGTTTTTGATATATGAAGTTTGAGATACTTTTGGGCGTTGTTGAGCTGAGACTAAGTCTTAAAAAAGATAGGAAACTATATATAAGTTTGAAATTCATCACTATATGTAATATACAATGTATAGTATATGTGTGTATATATATATATATACACACACACACACACACACACACATTATATTATTCTGAAATTCTCTTGTTTTCTCTATAATCCAGCAAATGTTGACAATTTGATCTCTAGTTCATGTTCCTTTTCTAGACCCAGCCTGGAAATTTGGAGCTTCTTGGTGTGCATAATGCTGAAGTCTAGCATGCAAGATTTTAAGCATGACCTTACCAGCATGGGAGATGAGTGCAACTGTCCAATGGTTAGAACATTCTTTGGTACTACCCTTCTTGGGAATTGGAATAGGATTGACCTTTTCTAGTCCACCAGGGAAGGGTGGATCTTCCCTGTACCTCAGATGGTAAAGGATCTGCCTGAAATGCAGGAGACCCGGGTTTGACCCCTGGATCGGGAAGCTCTCTAGAGAAGGGAATGGCAATCCACTCCAGTATTCTTTCCTGGAGAATCTCATGGACAGAGGAGCCTGGAAGGCTACAGTTTGTGGGGTTGCAAAGAGTTGGACGTGACTGAGCAACTAACACTACCAGTCCTGAGCCATTGTTGTGTCTTCCAGATTTGTTGACATAATGAATGTAAAACCTTGATGGCATCATCCTTTAGGGATTTGAATAATTCTGCTGGAATTTCATCACATCCACTGGCTTTATCAACAGTAGTGCTTCTTAAGGTCCATTTGACTTTGCACTCCAGAATGTCTGGCTCTGGGTGACTAGTCACACCATCATAATAATCCGGTACCTTAGGATCTTTGTCATACAGTTCTTTCATGTTTTCTTTCCATCTCTTCTTGATCTCTTCAGCATCTACTCTGTCTCTACCATTTTTATCCTTTATTGTGCTCATTTTTGGGCATAATGCTCCCTTGATGTTTCCAGTTTTCCTGAAGAGATCTCTAGTCTTTCCCCTCTTGTTGTTTTCTTCAATTATTAAACAGTGTTCATTGGAAAAGGCCTTCTTGTCTCTTTCATTGACCACACCAAATCCTTTGACTGGGTGGATCATGACAAACTGTGGAAAGCTCTTAGAGAGATGGGAATACCAGACCATCTTACCAGTCTCCTGAAAAACCTGTATATTGATCAAGAAGCAACAGTTAGAACCATGAGGAAGAGCCTGTGGGAAGTAAAACTTCATAAGAGTTTTGCTGAGCAGGGAAGAAGTAAGACTAATAATAGAAGAGTCATGGAATTCAGCAGGTTTTCTTATTTCTTAAGTTTTATTTTATATTACTTGTTTGATTTCTCTTCTTACTTTTTAGGACAGCGGGAACTGAAAAATGTTTATAGGCTGCAGGGAAAGAGCCAGGTGAGACTAAGATTGAAACAATGGGAGAAAAGGGGATTATTAAGGAAGTGGTGTCTTGGGTATGTGTCAGGTAACTGGATCTTTCTGTGTAAAGAAAAGCTTGGGCTAATATCTATTATGACTGTTCAAATTTCATTGAATTTAACTGAAAAGAACCACGACTTGAGTAATTTTAAGCCTACAGAATTGCATTAAGATAACAAGCAGTACTTCAGAAAATTCATGCCCATTCAGAAAATTCATGGATGAGGTCGTAAAACATAGAAAATCTGAAAAAGGTTAATGATGGAAAATGGGTAGAAAACAGAAATGCAAATACTTTCTAACTGTGGATAAAGAAGCTCATATTTTTTCCCAAAAAAGAAACTCAAATTGAAATTATACTGCAATACCAATTTTCAGCATTATGATTGGCAGCAATATAAAAGTTTGGTAATATATACTGTTGTTGAGGCTCTTGGAGTTGCTGGTAGAAATGCAAAATGGTACAATTTTATATGGAGACAAATTTGGCACTATTTAGTACAGCTAGATGTACTTTTACTCTTTGACTCAGCCATCACACTTTTAGAAATTAGTTTCAAAATATATTGGCAAAATATATAAAAACAAAAAGTACACACAAGGCAATTCACTGTAAGTCTATAATAGCCAAAGACTGGAAGCAACCCAAATTTCCTTTAATAGTATTGTGATATAGCTATACCAATGCAGCACTTTGCAGTTTTAAAAATGATTACTATATTTCTATTCACTATTACCATCATTATATATATGCTAAATATACACATGCATTAGAGAAAAGCATATACACACTCACAATGTAGAGAGAAGTGTATATTATATACTACCATTTTCCAAAAAGGATCAATATGCATATTCTTAGATAAATGATACAAAATATAATTGTATACACATACACACACTTATCTGTTTATACTTATAAATATAAACCTAGAAAGATAGACATAACCCTATAAATATTTTTCCCTATTAAAGGAAGAGGGCAATGATGTGACAGTGACAGGAAGAGAATTATATTTTCCTTTGAATATGCATTATCTGGCAGAAGTGCTTTTGAATCTCTGTAAATACATTGCTTAAATTGTGACAAGCTAAATTAACAAAGGCATCTCTAAATATTAAAAATAAAACATACTAACATATCTAAATATGCATCCAGAAAGAAGTTATTCCAAATGACTTTAAAAAAAGCAATAATCTGACTATTATATGCCTAGTGGAATATCCTTAGATTAAAAAAGTGTCAAGAAAGTAATTGTTTATAGTTGTCATATTTTTTGAGTATTGTTATTATTTTTCTGAGACTCAGTGTGTGTAATATGAGCAAGATATCATGATCCCTGATGTATGTATATGGAAACTGAGAAGTTCAGAGAAGTTTGTAAACTTGTCAAATGTAACATATTAGCCAAGCTGACGTTCAGGAGGTCTGACTTTCTCACCAGGACATTCTAGGCCTTTCCTTGCTGCTAATGTAAAAGCCTGAAGTGATTTTCTTTCTTTTTTTTTCCCTAGGCATTTTTTATATACAAATAAATATTATATTTTTTATTGGTGTATAGTTGATTTATGATATTTTTTTAATTCCTGCTGTGTAGCAAAATGAATCAGTTATACACATATATATATCCAATATTTATTTTTTTAGATTTTCTTCCCATATCGGTCATTACAGAGTGAGTATTGAATAGCATGTCCTGTGCTATTCAGTAGGTTCTTATCTATATTAACTATCTACATATAGTTATCTATATTAACTCTCTATATTCAGATAGCTATATATTAACTCAGAGAAGGGAATGGCACCCCACTCCAGTACTCTTGCCTGGAAAATCCCATGGATAGAGGAGCCTGGTAGGCTGCAGTCCATGGGGTTGCTAAGAGTCAGACACAACTGATCGACTTCACTTTCACTTTTCACTTTCAAGCATTGGAGAAGGAAATGGCAACCCACTCCAGTGTTCTTGCCTGGAGAATCCCAGGGACGGAGGAGCTTGGTGGACTGCCATCTATGGGGTCGCACAGTCGGACACAACTGAAGCGACTTAGCAGCAGCAACAGCATATATTAACTATCTATATACAGATTCCATTTTAAGCCATTGTTGATTGCTCCCTTTACAATAGGCTGTGAACACTTGCTGTAATCTAGATGATGGGGATAGAATGGGCATTTGTGTGTGAAGGTGAATACACTAATGCAAGATGTTCAATACAATAGAAAGTTCTCAGTGTTGTATATTTTTGTGCAGATACAGTCTTCCAGGTCCCCTCAGGAAGACACAAAAATAAAAGGGGTGCTTCCCTGGTGGCTCTGGTGCAGGGGATGTGGGTTTGATCACTGGCCAGGAAGGATTCCATATGCTGTGGAGAAGCTAAGCCTGTGGGCCACTGCTGCTGAGACTGTGTTCTAGGGCCCATAAACAGCGAGGAAGAGTGGCCCAATTTCACTGCAACCGGAGAAGGGCGGTAACAGCAGTGAAGAGCCAGCATGGCCAAAAATACATAACTAAATAGAACTATTTTTTTAAAAAAGTCTTTCTGAAGGAACCTTTGCTGTACTGTACATAGGAAAAGAATTGCATTGGTCAGACTCCTAGGGTTGCATTTTGCCTGTCTGATAAATCTATATTGGGACTGTCTGATGTAGATTTGGGGGTATATTTTGGGCATTCAACATATGTTAATCATCATCACTGACTGGGCAGACTTATTTGAAGAAACAACATGTGATTAGAAGATGAGGGGTGCTCTGTAATTCAAAAGCCTATGGTGCACTCCTGAGAATTCACTGGGGATACTAATTCTGACTCCTGGTGGCTTTCAAGGAAGATATATCTTTAAGATCATATGATCATTGTCCCTCTCCTATTTTATCATTGTTGTGTACTCTTAAAGGTGTTAGGATTAAATGTTTTTTATGTTGTAATAAAATGGCTCTCTGAGGAGGCCTTACAAATAGCGGTGAAAAGAAGAGAAGCAAAAAGCAAAGGAGAAAAGGAAAGATATACCAGTTTGAATGCAGAGTTTCAAAGAATAGCAAGGAGAGATAAGAAAGCCTTCCTCAGGGATCAATGCAAAGAAATAGAAGAAAACAATAGAATGGGGAAGACTAGAAATCACTTCAAGATGGTTAGAGATACCAAGGGAACATTTCATGCAAAGATGGGCTCAATAAAGGACAGAAATGGTATGGACCTAACAGAAGCAGAAGATATTAAGAAGAGGTGGCAAGAATACACAGAAGAACTATAAAAAAAAAGGTCTTCATTACCGAGATAATCATGAAGGTGTGATTATTCACACTCACCTACAGCCAGACATCCTGGAGCGTGAAGTCAGGTGGGCCTTAGGAAGCATCACTATGAACAAAGCTAATGGAGGTGATGGAATTCCAGTTGAGCGATTTCAAATCCTAAAAGATGATGCTGTGAAAGTGCTGCATTGAATATGTCAGCAAATTTGGAAAACTCAGCAATGGCCACAGGACTGGAAAGGTCAGTTTTTATTCCAAACCCAAGAGATGGGAATACAGACCACCTGACCTGCCTCTTGAGAAACCTGTGTACGGGTCAGGAAGCAACAGTTAGAACTGGACATGGAACAACAGACTGGTTCCAAATAGGAAAGGAGTACGCCAAGGCCGTATATTGTCACCCTGCTTATTTAACTTATATGCATAGTACATGATGAGAAATGCTGGGCTGGAGGAAGCACAAGCTGGAATCAAGATTGCCAGGAGAAATATCAATAACCTCAGATATGCAGATGACACCACCCCCATGGAAGAAAGTGAAGAAGAACTAAGAAGCCTCTTGATGAAAGTGAAAGAGGGGAGTGAAAAAGTTGGCTTAAAGCTCAACATTCAGAAAACTAAGATCACGGCGTCCGGTCCCATCACTTCATGGCAAATAGATGGAGAAACAGTGGGAACAGTGGCTGACTTTATTTTTCTGGGCTTCAAAAGATGGTGATTGTAGCCATGAAATTAAAAGACACTTACTCCTTGGAAGGAAAGTTATGACCAACCTAGACAGCATATTAAAAAGCGGAGACATTACTTTGCCAACAAAGGTCCGTCTAGTCAAGGCTATGTTTTTTTCCAGTAGTCATGTATGGATGTGAGAGTTGGACTAAAGAGAAAGCTGTGCACCAAAGAATTGATGCTTTTGAATTGTGATGTTAAAGACTCTTGAGAATCCCTTGGACTGCAAGGAGATCCAACCTGTCCATCCTAAAGGAGATCAGTCCTGGGTGTTCATTGGAAGGACTGATGTTGAAGCTGAAACTCCAATACTTTGGCCACCTGATGTGAAGAGCTGACTCATTTGAAAAGACCCTGATTCTGGGAAAGATTGAGGGCAGGAGGAGAAGGGGACGACAGAGGGTGAGATGGTTGGATGGCATCACTGACTCAATGGACATGGGTTTGGGTGGACTCTTGGAGTTAGTGATGGATAGGGAGGCCTGGTGTGCTGTGGTTCATGGGATCACAAAGAGTTGGACACAACTGAGCGACTGAAGTGAACTGAACTGATGCTGAAAAAAGAGGCTTCCCCAAGGCCCAGCAGGTGAGGAATCTGCCTGCAGTGCAGGAGATACAGGAGACATGGGTTCATTCCTGGGTCAGGAAGATGTCCTGGAGGAGGGCATGGCTACCCATGCCAGTATTCTTGCCTGGAGAATCCCATGGGTTTAGATGCCTGGTGGGCTATAGTCCAAAGGGTCGCAGAGTCAGACATGACTGAGCGACTAAGCATGCATGCATGGTGGAAAAGGCCCCTCCTCTGAAAAACACACACACCTGTAGAGATGAATATTCTGTTGGGTTTGCAACTCTGGAAGAAGAGACTTCTTTTTCCTGTTTGTCTTTTAGAAGTATGAATATATTTCTAGATATTACTTTGAGCTTGTGCTTTAAAATCTACCCAGTTATTTACTTCTTCCCCCAAGGAGTCTGCCCACATTCATATTCTCATGTCTACTTGTGCTAATGTCTTTATGCCATTGTTCTGTCATAAAAATATTGCTTTGGCTACACATACCTGTAAATTATTATTATATATTTTGATAACTGAGATTTGAATATTGATTAAAACTTGTGGGACCTCAGCTTGTTCATTTAGAAGCGGTAGAAGCTTTTATTGCTTTGTCAGTATGCTTAACGGCTGCCTCTCCCTTAGTCTTGTCCCACAGTAATCCTTCCTTAATGGCCTTTGTAGGGTATTTTGTGGCATCTCATCCTTAACAAATAAGCAGCTCTTCAGTGGGCACTCTAATTTTCTCTCACTGGTCTTCCACATTGACTGGTGTAGCGACACCCAGTATATTACTTACTTTATACTTCCAGTTTTGTGAAAAAGTGGATTTGACATGACAACCAAATATTTAATGGAACAGAAGTGTAGAGGAAGAACATGTCTTAAAAGAAATATAAGAAGCAGTATTTCATGTCAATCTGAGGTGTTTTCAGTGTTGAGGAAAAAAATATGTACCATCGAAGTGCAATTTTTTCAGAGACCAGAGTTCATTTTATTTATTAATTGTGGACAATCCATAAAGCACAGCAATATTTTCCCAGAGCTTTCCCCTTGTGGTTTTCTAACTTATTTGAAATGTAGAAAAGAAAAATTTCGGCTGGGGCAGAAGAATTAGAGTTCAACTTAAATATATTTGATCACTGGACCGTATTCTTCCCTCAAATAACAAATGTTTAACAGAATATATTAACATCTGCCTTGCTTGAATCTTGAATCTGTGTGCTTCTCCTACTGGGGCTTATTATGTTGATAGTGGCCTACTAGATTAATTATTCTTCTCTATTTTGTGAAAGAATATTTTTAAATTATTACTATCAGATTATATTTATAGTAAATTGAGATTTTAGTTTTCTGTTTCAAAATATAATTTTCTTAGAGTTGTGTTGATCCATGATAGCTAAAACTGATGCTACATTAAAATGTATATATATGAATATATGTATGTGTGTGTGCCAAGTTGCTTCAGTAGTGTCTGACTTTTTGCAATTCTGTGGATTAAGCCCATCAGGCTCCTCTGTCCACAGAATTCTCTAGGCAATAATACTGGAGTGGGTTGTCTTGCCCTCCCTCAGGGGATCTTCCCAACCCGGGGATTGAACCTGCTTCTCTTATGTCTCCTGCATTAGCTGGCAGTTCTTTACCACTAGTGCCACCTGGGAAGCATACATATATGTAAGCATGCCTGGGAATATATATATATTCCCCTTCCTTTCAGTGGGTAACTATCCCCAGGAAAGATAACTTTTCTAAAGGATCAGCTTTAATATTTATTATTCTTTTTTTTTATTTTTTTTTTATTATTGTTTTAGCCATACATTGTCATGATATCACCATGGGTTTACATATGCTTCCCCTCCGGGTCCCCCCTCCCTCCTCCCTCCCCCCTGGGAAATCTCGCTGCACCAGTCCCGAGCATCAATCCTGGGCTGGCGATTGATTAGACACATGACAATTAACATGCTTCAATGCCCTTCTCCCATATCATCCCACCCTTACCCTCATCCACAAAGTCCACAAGTCTATTCTATACATCTGAGTTCCTTTTGTTGTCTCCCATGTTGGGTTCTCATTCATACTGTCTTTCTAAATTCCATATATATGTGTTAATATACTGTATTGTTGTTTTTGCTTCTGGCTTACTTCACTCTGGATAATGGGCTCCAGTTTCGTCCATCTGAGTAGAATTGCTTCAAATGAATTTTTTTTTAATGCTGAGTAATATTCCATTGTGTATATATACCACAGCTTTCTTATCCATTCGTCAGTTGATGGGCATCTAGGTTGCTTCCATGTCCTGGCTATTGTAAACAATGCAGCGATGAACATTGGGGTGCACGTGGCTCTTTCAATATTCTATAAGCAAAATCATGGTGAAGACCTCTGACCATATCTTCTTGGGGACTCGTAAGGCATCCATGAATCATTACTGAGCTCTCTGTTTGCACCTCTCAGTTTGCTAGAACATAAGAAGATGTGAGTTCGGTCAAAACATCAGGTTGAATATAACCATAAACTATGATGAAATATATGGAGCTGAAAAGAGAAGAGCTTCCTATTGGGAGCTGCTTTATTGTAATATTGGAAATTAAGTCACATCTTAAGATATGGATTGACAGGCTTAGTCTGGTCATGGTGAGATGATGGATGATACTGGGAAATAAGTAAGACATGGGCAAATATTTAATCACAGAGTACCGGGGAAACAGAGGAGACTGGGATAAATGGAGTTGGCAGATATGGACTCATAAACTTACCTTCAGCAATTGTCAAGATATCACCAGTGCAAGCTGGTCAATTTAAGCATTTTGGTGACAGTAATTTAGTTCAGAATCCAGATTGTAGGATAAGAGATCTTATTGGCTGTATTCTTCGGAGGTTAACATCTCATTTTCTGTATTGCATTTAAAGCACACTATAAACCCTAATAGAAGACTTGATTCATAGCCAAAATCTGAGATGTTGGTAAATCTTGGCCATAAAATTTAAAGGTTGACTTATTTCACATCCTGTTTTAATGAAGGAGCTGGACATTGGGGTCTTGAATTGTGTTTAAGAAAATGAATATGCTGTGGCATTTTTAGTTGATGTGATTCAGAATTCACTTGGGTAAACTGCATGTGTCTATACTCTTTAGGATCCTATTACTAACTTTTGTAGTAGTCTTCCAAGTGTAATTTTATTAATTTGTGCTGTTCCTGTAGTCATGATAAATGCTGTTAATTCCCCATGATATGTACTAGGTTATATATTAATACACAGTGATTTTCACTTTGAAATATTTGTTGAGATTTGCTAATTGATATAGTATATTTCCTTTAAAACTCTTTCTGTATTTGTCATTCACTGTAATTTCTCATTAAAATTTAGTGATCACATTCAACCTTATTTTCTTGGAAATGATTCATATAACTGCATCAAGATTAATTAAAATGGATTTATCCATCCTAAATGATTAGGCTAAGACTTAAATGAGTGATCCTTAGGTTAAAATCTTACAAGTTTTCCTCATCTCGCTAAGAGTAAAAGCCAAAGTTCTTTTCATTATTTATAAGCACCCATGTTCCCTGATAACTCAGTTTGTAAAGAATCTGCCTGCAGTACAGGAGACCCTGGTTCTAGTCCTGGGTCAGGAAGAGCCACTGGAGAAAGGATAGGCTACCCACTCCAGAATTCTTGGGCTTCCCTTGTGGCTCAGATGGTAAAGAATCCACCTGCAATGCAGAAGACCTGGGTTTGAAAGATCCCCTGGAGAAGGGAAAGGCTACCCACTCCGGTGTTCTGGCCTAGAGAATTTCATGGATTATAGTCCATGGGGTTTCAAAGAGTCAGATACGACTGAGAGACTTTCACTTATATGAGCACCTTGATATTTGTATGAACCCATCTCCTCAAACTCCCTCTTACACATAGCATTCAGCTTGGTGGTGCTGCTGTGGGTTGTCATGAGGGTACCAAATGAAATATGCGTGTGTTTTTGTGTGTGTGTGTGTCTGATCATGTACTTTCCCAGTTGGAGGTTTTATCCCTTAGTGTAACTATCTGATTCCATATGTGCACCCTGAAATTTTCACTGTCCCTCAGTCATGCCTTTGCTTATGCTGTTCCATTAGTCTAGAATTAGCTTCTCTAAAATATCTTCAAGGAAGACTCCTTCCATTTCTCAAAGACCTTGATCAAATTAGTTCCTAATGAATTTTTTCCTGCAAGGACTTTTTTTTTTTTAATTAATTTATTTTTTTAATTGTTTTTGCCATACAATGTCATGATATCACCATGGGTTTACATATGCTTCCCCTCCGGAACCCCCCTCCCTCCTCCCTCCCCCCCGGGAAATCTCGCTGCACCAGTCCCGAGCATCAATCCTGGGCTGGCGATTGATTAGACACATGACAATTAACATGCTTCAATGCCCTTCTCCCATATCATCCCACCCTTACCCTCATCCACAAAGTCCACGAGTCTATTCTATACATCTGCGTTCCTTTTGTTGTCTCCCATGTTGGGTTCTCGTTACTGTCTTTCTAAATTCCATATATATGCGTTAATATACTGTATTGTTGTTTTTGCTTCTGGCTTACTTCACTCTGGATAATGGGCTTTTTAAAAGTTGCAGCACTTTTCTTCTAAGCACTCTTTTTCTTCACAACACTTGCCACTTTCTAATATGCTATACTGTTTTTACTTACTCTCTTTGTGGTCTATATCCCTTCCTCACACATAGAACATAAGTTCAGAGAGAATAAGGCGTTTTCAGCTCGCTTTTGCTAGTGAATCTCCAGCACCTAACTCGGTCTGGTGTGGAGAGTCTAATAAATATGCATTAAAAACATGACTAGAATCTTCATCTAAATGAAAGTCTACCATTATTATCACTTCTCAAGAAATAGATCTTATAGTGGAAAAGGATGAAACAGTTCTTAGCTTTTCTTCTAATCAGAAGCCATTATCATACTTAGAACATTCGATGAAACCAAATTTCTAGATTTCTTTCTATTTGCATCTCCAGACAACATTTACAATGCATCTAGAAACATGCCAAAGGCTAACTGCAATGACACAGATAATAATATTATAGTAGTAGTGACAATAATCCTAGCTAACATTTTTTAAAATATATTAAATCTCAGGCATAATTTTTATTAATTTTTCCCCAATTTTATTGAGATATTATTCACATATAGTACTGTATAGGTTTAAGGTGTACAGCATAATGATTTGATTTATATACATTATGAAATGATTGTCAAAATAAGTTAATTTTTTACTTCTATTTATTAATTTTTTGTCTGTACTCTGTGGCATGTGGAATCTTAGTTCTCTGACCACGGATAGAACCCATGCCCTCTGCATTGGAAGCATGGAGTCTTAACCACTGGACCACCAGGGAAGTCCCACTCAGTAAGTTTATTGAACATTCATCTTGTATAGACACAAGATTAAAGAAATAGAAAAAGAAACTTTTCCCAGTGATAAGAACTCTTAGGATTTACTGCTCTAACAATTTTAATATACAACATACTGCAGATCAATTACATGTTGTAGTACTCATTTATCTCATGACTGTAAGTTTGTATCTTTTGACTGCCTTCATTCTATTATTTCTTCCCCTACTTTCTGGCTCTGGGAATCAAAAATCTGATATCTTTTTCTTGGAGTTTGCTTGTTTTTGAAGTATAATTGACCTGCAACACTATATTAGTTTATTTTATACAGCATAGTGATTTGATATTGCTCTTTACTTCAAAATAATCCCCATAATGTCTAGTTACCATCTGTCACCAAAGATGTTGCAAAATTATTGATTATATTCCCCACATTGTACATTTTATAGTTATGACTCACTTGTTTTTCAACTGGAAGTTTGTACTCTTATTCCCCCTCACCCATTTTTTTCCTCCCTTCACTCCCTCCCCTCTGGTAACCTGTTGTTTCTTCTTCTTTATCTATAACTCTGGTTCTATGTCATTATGCTTATTCATTTGTTTTGTTTTATATTTTTATTTTATTTGCCATGGGGTTGATCTCTCAGTCATGAGACACAAATAAAAGATAATGATTTTTGCTCATCATTGTTTTGTTATTTAGATTCCACAAGGGAGTGAGATCATACAGAATGTGTATTTCTCTGACTTATTTCATTTAACATAATACTCTCTAGGTCATCTATGTTTTCCCATAATGGAAGATTGCATTAATGTATGAATAAATAATATTCAATTGTGTGTGTGTGTGTGTGTGTGTATACCACATCGTCTTTGTCTGTTCATCTATTAATAGGCACTTAGATTGCTTCCATGTCTTGGTTATTGTAAACAATACTTCAATGAAATTGTGAGTAAAAGTCTTCCCAGGTGGTGTTAGTCATAAAGACATCTCCTGCCAATGCGGGAAACATAAGAGATGTGGGTTCAATGCCTGGGTTGGGAAGATTTCCTGGAAGAGGGCATGGCAACCCCCTGCAGCATGCTTGTCTGGAGAATCCCAGGGACAAGGAGTCAGGCAGGCTACAGTCCACAGTGTCAGCAAAGAGTCAGAAACAAATGAAGCAACTTTGCACACACGGACATGAGTACATATATTCTTTCTGAATGAGTGTTTTCATACCTTTGGGTAAATACCCGAAAATGGAATCACTGGCTTATATGGTGGTTCTATTTTTAATTTTTTGCAAAATCTCCCTACTGTTTTCCATAATGATTGTACCATTCAATAGTGTGTGAGGGTTTTCTTTTCTCCACATCCTAGCTGACACTTGTCTTGAATAGTAACCATTCTAACATGTGTGAGGTGATATCTTATTGTGGTTTTGATTTGCATTTGCCTGATGATTAGTGGTACTGAGCACATTTTCATGTACCTCTTGACCATCTGTGTGTCTTCTTTGGGAAAATGTCTATTCACATTGCCCTTTTTCTTTTTGTATTCCTTTTTAAAAAATTTATTTACTTTTTTAAAACTTTCTTTACATTATTGTGTTGGTTTTGCCATACATTGACATGAATCTTCCATGAGTATACATATGTTCCCTTTCCAGAACCCCCCTCCTTCCTCCCTCCCGATTCCCTCTCTCTGGGTCATTCCAGTGCACCAGCCCTGAGCATCAAACCTGGGTTGGCGATTCATTTCACATATGATAATTAACATGTTTCAATGCCATCCTCCCATATCATCCCACCCTTGCCCTCTCCCATAGAGTCCAAAAGACTGTTCTATACATCTGCGTTTCTTTTGCTGTCTCGCATGCAGGGTTCTCGTTACCATCTTTCTAAATTCCATATATATGCGTTAATATACTGTATTTTTGTTTTTCTTTCTGGCTTACTTCACTCTGGATAATAGGCTCCAGTTCTGTCCACCTGAGTAAAACTGATTCAAATGAATTCTTTTTAATGGCTGAGTAATATTCTATTGTGTATATGTACCACAGCTTTCTTACCCATTCGTCTGTTGATGAACATCTAGGTTGCTTCCATGTCCTGACTATTGTAAACAATGCAGCGATGAACATTGGGGTACACGTGTCTCTTTCAATTCTGGTTTCCTCCGTGTGTATGCCCAGCAGTGGGATTGCTGGGTCATATGGCAGTTCTATTTGCAGTTTTTAAGGAATCTCCACACTGTTCTCCATAGTGGCCGTACTAGTTTGCATTCCCACTAACAGTGTAAGAGGATTCCCTTTTCTCCACATCCTCTCCAGCATTTATTGCTTGTATACTTTTGGATTGCAGCCATTCTGACTGGTATAACGTGGTACCTTATTGTGGTTTTGATTTGCATTTCTCTGATAATGAGTGATGTTGAGCATCTTTTCATGTGTCTGTTAGCCATTTTTATGTCTTCTTTGGAGAAATGTCTGTTTAGTTCTTTGGCCCACTTTTTGATTGGGCCATTTATTTTTCTGGAATGGAGCTGCAAGAGTTGCTTGTATATTTTTGAGATTAATTGTTTGTCCATTGCTTCGTTTGCTATTATCTTCTCCCATTCTGAAGGCTGCCTTTTCACTTTGCTTTTAGTTTCCTTTTTTGTGCAGAAGCTTTTCATTTTAATTAGGTCCCATTTGTTCATTTGTGCTTTTATTTCCGATATTCTGAGAAGTGGGTCATAGAGGATCCTCCTTTGGTTTATGTCAGAGAGTGTTTTGCCTATGTTTTCCTCTAGGAGTTTTATAGTTTCTGGTCTTACGTTTAGATCTTTGATATATTTTGAGTTTATTTTTGTGTATGGTGTTAGAATGTGTTCTAGTTTCATTCTTTTACAAGTGGCTGTCCAGTTTTCCCAGCACCACTTGTTAAACAGGTTGTCTTTTCTCCATTGTATATTCTTGCCTCCTTTGTCAAAGATAAGGTGTCCATAGATGTGTGGATTTATCTCTAGGCTTTCTATTTTGTTCCATTGATCTGTATTTCTGTCTTTGTGCCAGTACCATACTGTCTTGATGACTGTGGCTTTGTATTATAGCCTAAAGTCAGATAGGTTGATTCCTCCAGTTCCATTCTTCTTTCTCAAGATTGCTTTGGCTATATGAGGTTTTTTGTATTTCCATAAAAATTGTGAAATTATTTGTTCTAATTCTCTGAAAAAGACCTCTGGTAGCTTGATAGGAATTGCATTGAATCTATAGATTGCTCTGGGTAATATACACGTTTTCACTATATTGATTCTTCCAGTCCATGAACACTGTATATTTCTCCATCTATTTGTGTCCTCTTTGATTTCTTTCATCAGTGTTTTATAGTTTTCTATATATAAGTCTTTTGTTTCTTTAGGTAGAAATACTCCTAAGTATTTTATTCTTTTTGTTTCGATGGTGAATGGAATTGTTTCCTTAATTTCTCTTTCTGTTTTCTCATTGTTAGTGTATAGGAATGCCAGGGATTTCTGTGTGTTGATTTTGTATCCTGCAACTTTACCATATTCACTGATTAGCTCTAGTAATTTTCTGGTAGAGTCTTTAGGGTTTTCTATGTAGAGGATCATGTCATCTGCAAACAGTGAGAGTTTTACTTCTTCTTTTCCAATCTGGATCCCTTTTATTTCTTTATCTGCTCTGATTGCTGTGGCGAAGACTTCCAAAACTCTGTTGAATAGTAGTGGTGAGAGTGGGCACCCTTGTCTTGTTCCTGACTTTAGGGGAAATGCTTTCAATTTTTCACCATTGAGGATAATGTTTGCTGTTGGTTTCTCATGTTTGTCATGTGGCTTTTATTATGTTGAGGTATGTTCCTTCTATTCCTGCTTTTTGGAGGGTTTTTATCATAAATGGATGTTGAATTTTGTCAAAGGCTTTCTCTGCATCTATTGAGATAATCATGTGGTTTTTATTTTTCAATTTGTTAATGTGGTGTATTACATTGATTGATTTGTGAATATTCAAGAATCCTTGCATCCCTGGGATAAAGCCTACTTGATCATGATGTATGATCTTTTTAATGTGTTGTTGGATTCTATTTGCTAGAATTTTGTCAAGGATTTTTTCATCTATGTTCATCGGTGATATTGGCCTGTAGTTTTCTTTTTTTGTGGCATCTTTGTTACGTTTTGGAATTAGGGTGATGGTGTCCTCATAGAATGAGTTTGGAAGTTTACCTTCCTCTGCAATTTTCTGGAAGAGTTTGAGTAGAATAGGTGTTAGCTCTTCTCTAAATTTTTGTAGAATTCAGCTGTGAAGCCATCTGGTCCTGGGCTTTTGTTTGTTGGAAGATTTCTGATTACGGTTTCAATTTCCGTGCTTGTGATGGGTCTGTTAAGATTATCTATCTCTTCCTGGTTTAGTTTTGGAAACTTGTACTTTTCTAAGAATTTGTCCATTTCTTCCAAGTTGTCCAGTTTGTTTGCATATAGTTGCTGAAAATAGTCTCTTATGATCCTTTGTATTTCTGTGTTTTCTGTTGTGATCTCTCCGTTTTCATTTCTAATTCTGTTGATTTGGTTCTTCTCCCTTTGTTTCTTGATGAGTCTGGCTAATGGTTTGTCAATTTTATTCATCTTCTCAAAGAACCAGCTTTTGGCTTTGTGGATTTTGCTATGGTCTCTTTTGTTTCCTTTGCATTTATTTCTGCCCTGATCTTTAAGATTTCTTTCCTTCTACTAACCCTGGGCTTCTGCATTTCTTCCTTTTCTAGTTGCTTTAGGTGTAAAGTTAGGTTATTTATTTGACTTTTTTCTTGTTTCCTGAGGTAAGGTTGTATTGCTATGAACCTTCCCCGTAGCACTGCTTTTACAGTGTCCCATAGGTTTTGGGTTGTTGTGTTTTCATTTTCATTCATTTATATGCATATTTTTATTTCTTTTTTGATTCCTTCTGTGATTTGTTGGTTATTCAGCAGCATGTTGTTGAGCCTCCATATGTCGGAATTTTTAAATGGTTTTCTCCTGTAATTGATATCTAATCTCACTGCATTGTGGTCAGAAAAGATGCTTGGAATGATTTCAATTTTTTTTTTAATTTACCAAGGCTAGATTTATGGCCCAGGATGTGATCTGTTCTGGAGAAGGTCCCGTGTGTGCTTGAGAAAAAGGTGAAATTCATTGTTTTGGGGTGGAATGTCCTATAGATATCAATTAGGTCTAACTGGTCTACTGTATCATTTAAAGTTTGTGTTTCCTTGTGACTTTTCTGTCTAGTTGATCTATCCATTGGTGTGAGTGGAGTATTAAAGTCTCCCACTATTATTGTGTTATTGTTAATTTCCCCTTTCATACTTGTTAGCATTTGCCTTACATATTGTGGTGCTCCTATGTTGGGTGCATATATATTTATAATTGTTATTTCTTCTTCTTGGATTGAGCCTTTGATCATTATGTAATGTACATCTTTATCTCTTTTCACTGCCTTTATTTTAAAGTCTACTTTATCTGATATGAGTATTGCCACTCCTGCTTTCTTTTGGTCTTTATTTGCATGGAATATCTTTTTCCAGCCTTTAACTTTCAGTCTATATGTGTCCCTAGGTTTGAGGTGGGTCTCTTGTAGACAACATATATAGGGGTCTTGTTTCTGTATCCAATTGGCCAATCTTTGTCTTTTGGTTGAGGCATTCAGCCCGTTTACATTTAAGGTAATTATTGATAAGTATGATTCCATTGACATTTACTTTATTGTTTTGGGTTCGAGATTATATACCCTATCCGTGTTTCCTGTCTAGGGAAGATCCTTTAGCATTTGTTGGAGCACTGGTTTGGTGTTGCTGAATTCTCTCAGCTTTTGCTTGTCTGTAAAGCTTTTGATTTCTTGTTCAAATTTGAATGAGATTCTTGCTGACTTATTTTTTGGTTGTAGCTATCCAATTTTCCCAACACCATTTATTGAAGTGGCTGTCTTTTCCCTGTTGTATATTCTTGCCTTATTTGTTGTAGGTTAACTGTCCATCCAAATGTGGGTTCATTTCTAGGTATTAAATTTTCTTAAGCTTTTATTATATTGTTTTAATTTTGCTAAATTTTATATAGATTTTATTAAATTACCTAATGAAAGTGTTAAATTTTTAACAAACACTTTGATGGGTAGTGCACAGCAATATGATGCCTGCTTTAAATATGATGGAAATCAACCACAGAAACTTAAAGTAACTTGGCCAGGGTTAGACAGCTGGTAAGGAATTGATTTCAGATCCCAAACAGGGATCTGCCTCAGAGTTCATGCTTTAACCAGTGTGCCAAAGACTCCTATTAACCGCTACTCTGTTTCCTGAAGTCTAGCTGTTGGGGAGTACAGGACTCTTTTAACTTCTTTTCTATTTTATTTGTTTCTTTATTTATGCTTTTAGTTAGTTAGTTGGTAATTTGCATATATATTTACTTTTTTTTTTATATATACTTGGGATTCATTGGGCATTTGTGTGTGGATCTTATGATAGCCATATCTAGTCTAGAGAATATAAGAGTTGGGGTGAATTCTTTTATTTTCTAGGGGGGAATTTATTGGCTTCTAAACACAGGGAATCAAAAACTAATCTAAATAACTATTAAATTGTTTCCATTTGATGTTTCTGTTTTGTCTTGTTATATTAAGGGAATCATCTTTATTAGTCATTTGAACTTTTAGGTCTTAGGTTTGAAAGTAGTAAGTGCCTGAAAGAACATTTTTGTTCATACAGAGCCATGTAACTCTATCTTTATTTTAATATAATACTTTTCCCAAAGGTATTTGAGAGGAAATTGGTGCTTCATTTTGGTTTTGACATATCTTGGTTCTTGTATTTTTTTTTCACTTTTTTGTGTTCATACCCTCTTTTTATTCTTTATCTTTCTTCATAGCACTGTGTAGTTTTAAATCTGTATTATTAAATGATGATTTTAAGATGGTAGTCCTTGTGTCATGATTACTTTTTCATTCACCGTTTTCATGAGATAGCTTAATATATCTGGCTTTCATACGGCCTAGTTGATAGAGTATAGATATGAGTTTGAATATATGTCAAATAGTATGCAAAGCTCTTTACTTGACACTTTTGGGATCAAACACTATCATAACACCCAGTGTTTTAAAAGAAGGCAGGTGTTTGATCTCCAACAAAGCTGACCTTTAATCAACAGGGAATATGTAAAATGTCCCTAGTGTGGAATGATGGTATTCCAAACCTAGATTATACATAAATGACACCAACTCTTGGTCCTCTTACTATTTCTGTGCATCAGTTATTGCATCTGAGAAGCAGAGTACTTTCTGTTCTCCTACAGTTCATCTAGTTTGAAGTAAGAAAATTTAAGACTGCAGCAAAACAAACTGCCTTTTGCAGCCGAACTCTGTCTTCTATGACAGACGGTTTGGTTGCGTGTCTTTTCCATTCAGAGAAGTGTTATATTTGAAGAATGAAAGCATTGAAAGAGGCCATTTGTTTTATAGAAGCAGGGTTTCAAATAATCATTACCACTGCCAATCCCTACTGTAATTCTTGTTTTTTCATATAGGTGTACAAGAAGCCCTGGGGTGATATTAAACATTCAGGCAATGTGTTGTTTTTTTTCTCCCCAAAGTTATTAAGCACCCAGCATTTAATCTTTTGATTGAAAATGAAGGTTGATGAAATAACAACAAAGGAAGATTCATTCAGAAAAAATTGCATCATTATTGTTGGTTTCTTTAGTGCAAATAACTAATTTATTATGCAGAAGAATAAAACTTTATAAGAGTATTATTTCCCCAAGCAGATATACCACTTGCGAAGGTTATGGAGTATCTGTTTACTCTGCCAACCTAATTCTTTACCCATGCCTCTTGTCAATGCCTTTTTTCCATTCTGGTATAGAACAATCCACCTAGGACTATCCTTCTGATTATACTTCAGGCTCTAGATCCTTCCTGATATTGTTCTCATATATTGATATCATGACTTGATTTTTCTTTATGCTATCTACTTGAATCATTCCAGCTAATGGGAACTTGTCTTTTATAACAATTTAAGATATTATTGACTGACTTGCTGAATATATTTGCATTTTCCTAAGGATTACAGCAGCTTCCCAGGTGGCTCAGTGGTAGGGAATCTGCCTGCCAAGGCAGGAGACCCAAGAGATGTGGTTTTGATCCCTGTGTGGGAAAGATCGCCTTAAGTAGGGAATGTCAACCCACTCTGATATTCTTGCCCAGGAAATCTCATGGACAGAAGAGACTGGTGGGCTACAGTCTGTGGGGTCACAAAAAGTCAGATATGACTTAACAACAGAGCATGCATGCACACAATGACTATAAAGCCTTGTCCTAAAGAAATAGAGGGGAAGCAAATGTGCTTGTCATTCAGTAAGAAAAAGAGAGAAGCAAGAAAATATCTGGGAACAAAGAGATATTATTTGTTTCTCAATTATCAGTACTTTGTCCTAGTTTAGGTTATCCTATGAGCCCCTTTAAGAAAGTAAATGGGAACTCAGTCAGTATAAAATCTAAAAGATTAAAACAGCCCACTTTGAAACCATAAGGTAAAGAATCCGCCTGCAATGCAGGAGACACAGAAGATGCAGGTTTGATCCCTGGGTTGGAAAGATCCTCTAGAAGAGGAAACGGCACCCCACTCCAGTATTCTTGCCTGTAAAATCCCATGGACAGAGGAGCACAGTGGGCCTGGTCCATGGGGTAGAGTCGGACATGACTGAGGGAGCAAAGAATCGGATGCGACTGATGGAGCACAATCAATCTTTACCCAAACACATCTCACAGTTTTTAGGATATGGAGCCATTTTGGTAGTCACTTTGGAGACAGTTCAGGTTTTTAATATCACTTTTAAGCTAATGCAGTCTTACACTAGAATCTACTAGTTGTGTCTCTGTGTAAACAGCAGAGGAGATGAGTCCAAGAAAGTTAATCAAGAATGATTTCCTCATGAGTAGGCTGTTTTTATTTTTATTTTTTTTAAGGAGCCTATGTTGTTCTTGAGGCATATGGAAGTCTTTTTTTAATTTTGTTTTACTTTGTATGTATCTTTATTTTAAAAATTTGTTGTTGGAGTATAATTGCTTTACAATGCTGTGATAGTTTCTGCTGTACAACAGTGAATCAGCTAAAAGTATGTATATATATCCCTTCCCTCTTGGGTTCTCCCCTTCTTCCACAATCCCACCTTTCTAGGTCATTACAGAGCAGGGAGCTTGCTATATAGGGTCATGCACATATATGTTCCCACTAGTTATATATTTTATGTATAGTAGTGTTTATATGTCAGTGCTACTCTTTTAATCCATCCCACCCTCTTTTTCCCCCACTTGTGTTCACAAGTCCATTCTCTATGTCTGCATCTCTATTCCTGCCCAGCAAAAAGGTTCATCTGTACCATTTTTCTAGATTCCATACATATGAATTAATATATGATATGTTTTCCCCTTTTTGACTTCCTTTACTCTATATAATGGGCTGTACGTCCAATCTCCCTCCTTATTTTTTTTAGTCATTACCCCTTCTGCTCTGGACCTAGTTTCAGCCCCATGACCTAAACATTGGGCAACAAGAGGAAAGCGATGCCCTGTTGCATCTTCAGGAGCAATATTTCTGCATATTTAGAATTGCTACCCCATCAGGAAATCTTAAGGTTAAGAACCCTTATTTGAAGGAGGAAAATATGGGGAAATTATAGACTGAGTATCTTTCACTTCCTCATATTAATGTATTTCTTTAAAATGTAGTGCTCTTATGTCTTGGGATGTGGCTCCTGTATTCTGAAGGTTTCTAAGTTTTATGTTAAATTAGTGCTTGTGCTTTCTCAAAATGCTAATCACCAAGATTATTTTACATTTGATCAAAACTCAGCCACAGATACATAATTCATTTCCATTATTTAATTAATTACAAATTCAAGAAATAAGCACTGCTGATTTGAAAGTCAAGCAATTTTCTGTGACCTAGCCACTTAAAGCACAACCTTCTCTGGTTTATCACTAAATGAAAAATACCTGCTAATTAGGAATGGGAAAATTGTGGTTTGGTGGAATTGAACTTATCTCAATTTCCTGACTAAATTCCCTTGGAATTTTATGCTCATCTAATTTAGTTTCCTGATTTTTTTTAATTGCTTAACTTTGGTTTAAATACTATTTTCCTCTACTTATTTACTGAAAAGTCTATATACCTGACAATTATATTTCTTTGTGAGTACTTCATTATTTTAAGTCTAAATTGGATTTCTTATAATTTTACTTACTTTCATATTTCTCAGAGCAAAACTTTTTTTTTAACATTAGAATGTTACTGTCTAATAACGCTTTCTGTGATGATGTTATATCATATTATGTCCAATGTATACATGTAGCTATAGACTTTGAAATGTGTCTAATATGGCTGAAAAACTGAATTTTTAAAGAATCTTAGCTAAATTAAATTAAAATGCCCATTCATGGCTACTGGCTCTAATACTGGATATTGAGAAATATTGTTGTCACCAAGGGCACAGAGTAGAAAATCTTCTCTTGTATACTGCCTCACAGGTAATATGCCATGCACACAATTTTCTTTCACAAGCATTTGAAGAATTTTTGGTGTTAATTCTTATTTTGGCACAGAGATAAAGTCATAAGGAAAATTTCAAAATGTAGTCAACTCAAATTAAAAAATAGGTACATATGATAATCAGTCAAGGGTGAGATGGGCAGGGGAGGCATGGAAGTGGACATAGAAAGGGCAGCAAGACAACCAAACAGTGGCAGTAACTCAACTGTGTTGTCCAAGTTCACGTTTCCTGCAAGAACAGATGAGTCTTCAGTATAAGAAATAGGGTTGGCATGTAGTCTATTCTTCAAGTTTTTTTTTTTTTTTTGTATTTATCTTTACTTTTTTCCCTAAGTTGTTGCCAGTGTGTGTTATTCAAAAGATCTTTGACATTTCTCATATCTCTGCTAATGAGTTTACTCTGTTAAGTGTGAAAGAGCTATTAAGGTGAGGAGATGGAGGGTCATGTACATATATGCTTGTCTTTTATCTTTTGTACAATTTTTCCCCATTCTTAATTTCCGGGTAAACAGATTGGAGAGAAAGATGCTGAGTTGCATCACATTGGACAGAGCTCAATTGATCAGAGCTAAGGGTGGTGGTCTTCCAAATTATTAAATTAGTTTACTTTCAGTCTCATTCAACTAGTGTAGTCATTTTCCTGCTCATAAAAAATAAACACACACACACACCACCTTGCTGCTGCTGCTAAGTCACTTCAGTCATGTCTGACTCTGTGTAACCCCATAGACAGCAGCCCACCAGGCTCGGCCGTCCCTGGGATTCTCCAGGCAAGAACACTGGAGTGGATTGCCATTTCCTTCTCCAATGCATGAAAGTGAGAAGTGAAAGTGAAGTTGCTCAGTGTGTCAGACTCTTAGCGACCTCTTGGACTGCAGCCTACCAGGCTCCTCCGTCCATGGGATTATCCAGGCAAGAGTACTAGAGTGGTGTGCCATTGCCTTCTCCGACAACACCTTAAGTTGATACTTTTATCTTTTTTGGTCTCTACTTTCTCTTTCTGAACCTCTTTGTGACTTACCTCGATCTCTCTGTCCAAGCATAGTATTCTTTATATCATAAAATATATTTTATTATGTTCATTTCTCATTAAATTTTCCCTTCTCTCTGCCTTACCTAAACTCTTTCCCTAGCTATAGAAGTTTACCTAATTATCATACTAAAGCAGTTCATACTCAGTTGTGAAGCAGTTCCCTAGGTTAGGAATAAATATCATAGAGACTCTGAGCTGGGAAAATTTCGCTTGCCTACTGTGAATTGTCTTTTGTCATCCTGATTTGAGCCAATTTTAGGGTTTTTGTAAAGAAAAGGAAAGCTAATTAGTGAAATTGTCTTTTGTAGTTAAAATTCCATTATGCCTTGTCTCCCTCTCTCTGCCATAAAGCTATGTATACACTGGTGGCCTCTTAAAACACTAAGTGACCACTTCTCATTAGGCAAGGTATAAAAACGCAAGTAGCGAAGAGGGTGATTTAACTCTCTCCAGGAAAGTATTCTCTTCACACACATCAAGAACTGGCCATGAGTCAGACATTGGCCTCAGCATTTGTGGAACAAAAACAAAGCATCTAGCCCCTTGGAGCTGACAGAAGCAACAGGTATGGTGAGGACTGTGTGGATCCAGTGTGTAATGGAGAAAAATCTATTGAGCTGTTAGGCAATACCAGGACTTTTATAGGCAGCTTAGTCACATAAATTCTCATCTGCAGACAACCCACAAAGCAGATGTTATCATCTAAGTATTTCAAATGAGGGTCCTGAGGCTCAGGGAGGTGGACCCTCTGGGTAAAACCTTTGGCCCTGTCTCTGGCTAATTCCATGCCCTCAGGGCAAACAGGTCCTGGAAGAAAGAGGAAGCAGCTCATTGTCTTTTTCCTGCCTTCCCTATCACATAGTGTCAACTCCTCTGGGGCACAGTGACTCACTTCAGTGACAGGAATTCAAAAAGGGAAGAAGCAGCTTCTTCCTTGTGGAGGAGACTAGTGTATACATTTTCTTGAAAGTGTTGGTTGCTCAGTTGTGTCTGACTCTTGGTGACCCCATGGACTGTAGCCTGCCAGGCTTCTCTGTCCATGGGATTCTCCAGGCAAGAATACTGGAGTGGGTCACCATTCCCTTCTCCAGAATATCTTCCTGACCCAGGGATCAAACCCAGGTCTCCTGCACTGCAGGCAGTTTCTTTACTGTCTGAGCCAAGAGGGAAACCCCACACATTTTTTTTGTGGGAACATAAAGTTGCAGAAATGTTTCTTTGTTACAGATGACTAGGCTGCTTTCGTTATGTGTTAGTGAAGGAACTATGTTAGTGTGAGTAATGTAGTAGATACCTTGAGAAACTGACTTCATTTTTAGAAGAATCTTTAAGACCTTAAGTCAGCATTTTTGATATGTCCTCCATATGTGTTCATTAGCATTCCCTGAACAAGAGTTTCTTGTACAAAGAGGTGGATGTGGTCCACATTTACGGTTCCATGTTTGAGACATTTCCTACCAAATCCTTCTTACTCAGTGCTTTGAGAAGTACTACAGTAGAGAAAATATTGAATTTTGTTTAAAACATTTCTTCCCACATTTGACCCTGGAATCATGTTGGTTTCTTTTTCCTCTTCCAAAGTCAATATTAACATTTCCATAGAACACATTTGAAAAACATTTCATTAAATTAAAGGGATAAATGATGTGGAAAATTCAGGCATACTAGTGGTACTAGGGAAATATATTTTTGCAAGGTGTGGGTTGTAGACAACCATTTTGTTATTCAACTAGGTTTACACTTCAGGTGGTGCCTGGTACTAAGGGGGTATCCTTATAGTTTTCTAGGGTAACAGAACCCATTGGCTTGCATGGATTCTGTAAATGCTAACCAATGTTAAATAATAATGCTAAGATTAAGCATGTGTATCCTATCTGCTCAGTCTGGATGCAGGATTGTTGTTGCTGTTTAGTTACTAAATTATGTCCAACTCTTTGCAACCCCATTGATTGTAGCCTGCCATGCTCCATTGTCCATGGGCTTCTCCAGGCAAGAATACTGGAGTGGGTTGCCATTTCCCCCTCCAGGGGGTCTTTCTGACCCTAGGATCAAACCCACATCTCCTGCATTAGCAGGTGGATTCTTTACTGCTGAGACACCAAGAAAGCCCAGATGCAGGGTAGTCTCAAAGAATTATGTGAAACAGTGGTTCTATCTCTTTAACAGTTTTCAAAGATATGATCATAAGATCTATAGAACTAGAAAGAAACCATGACTGAACAAATATGACTCTTGGAGATTTTTTCCAACTGCCACCAAGTGTTTTGTTGACTTTTCCAGACTTTTAAAAGTGCTGTAACTTCAACATTCGAACCTTTTTGTGTGCATAATAAACATTTCTGCTCTGTGTAATTTTAACTAGACCAAATGATGCTTACACTTTCCAGATACCAGCTGTTGAAGCAGCAACTTTCAAATGATTTTGCAGATTGGCAAACACATTATATCTTTGTGTGTTTTGCAGCTGTCTCTTCAGTGAGCCTTGCTTTGCTTTTTGTGGAGTAACTCATGTACAGTGACAGAAGAGTATTTGTTTTCCTCCAACAGTCTTAGCAATTAGTACTTTTCAAGCTCCAGTTTTTCTTCCATGCAACAGGTCCCCTGTATTGTGGACCATTTACAAACTAAGGTAATGATGTGTAGGGTTTGCAATTACTGTACAGAAATAAAGGAGAAAGAAGGAATATGCCTTGTCCTGACGTGAGTCATTTTAAAATCATTTACTCAACAAATATTCAACACAGTGCCTTTTGGGCACTCAGAGTGCTGAAGGCACTCTGCTAAGTATTTTACAGAAACTGAACAGTAAATTGTATAAATTAGTTGGATAAAGTGTAAAAGTGAAAGTTGCTCTAAGAAAAACAACATTTTAGAGGTGATAGTGCATTGCTTTAGTGCAACAGAGGGAACCCCAGTGAGGCTAGTGCAAAGAGTCCAACATGAGAATATCTTAAAGTAAAACTTGGAAGGCAGCAGATAGATTGTGAAAGACCATGTTATAGAGCTTGGAACTGAGCCTGAGCTAATGGAAAGACTTAGAAGGATTTTTAGCAGGGAGATACCAAGGTCAGATTTGTGTTTCAGGGCAAAGATGACTTGATATCAGATGGAGAATAAATTGGAGAGTGTCAGACTGGATGCAGAGAAACCCTAAAGTTGTTATTACCTAGTTACTTAACGATAGATTGGCAAGAAGGAAGCAGTGGAAATGGAGGATCCCAATAGTTTTCTTGTACAGTTTATACATCACAAAAACTGTGCAAATTTCTGAAAGAGATGAGAATACCAGACCACCTGACCTGGCTCTTGAGAAATTTGTATGCAGGTCAGGAAGCAATAGTTAGAACTGGACATAGAACAACAGACTGGTTCCAAATAGATTGCTGGGAGAAATATCAATAACCTTAGATATGCAGATGACACCACCCTTATGGCAGAAAGTGAAGAAGAATTAAAGAGCCTCTTGCTGAAAGTGAAAGAGAAGAGTGAAAAAGTTGGCTGAAAGCTCAACATTCAGAAAACTAAGATCATGGCATCTGGTCCCATCACTTCATGGCAAATAGATGGGAAAACAGTGGAAACAGTGTCAGACTTTATTTTTTTGGGCTCCAAGATCACTGCAGATTGTGATTGCAGCCATGAAATTAAAAGATGCTTACTCCTTGAAAGGAAAGATGAGTACAATAAGGGACCTAAATGGTATGGACCTAACAGAACCAGAAGATATTAAGAAGAGGTGGCACAAATACACAGAACTATACAAGAAAGATGTTCATGATGTGGATAACCATGAAGGTATGATCGCTTACCTAGATCCAGACATCCTGGAATGCAAAGTGAAGAGGGCCTTTGGAAGCATCACTAGCATCACAAAGCTAGTGGAGGTGATGGAATTCCAGTTGAGGTGTTTCAAATCCTAAAAGATGATGCTTTGAAAGTGCTGTACTCAATATGTCAGCAAATTTGGAAACTTCAGCAGTGATCACAGGCCTGGAAAAGGTCAGTTTTCATTCTATTCCCAAAGAAGGGTGATGTGAAAGAGTGTTCAAACTACTGCACTATTTCACTCATCTCACATGCTAGCAAAGTAATGCTCAAAATTCTCCAAGCCAGGCTTGGAGAACTGTGAACTTCCAGATGTTCAAGCTGGAATTAGAAAAGACAGAGGAACCAGAGATCAAATTGTCAACATCTGATGGATCATCCAAAAAGTGAGAGTTCCAGAAAAACATCTACTTCTGCTTTATTGATTACTCCAAAGCCTTTGACTGTGTGAATCACAACAAATGGTGGAAAATTCTTCAAGAGATGGGAATACCAGACCACCTGACCTGCTTCCTGAGAAACCAGTATGCAGGTCAAAAAGCAACAGTTAGAACAGGACGTGGAACAACAGACTGGTTCCAAATTGGGAAAGGACTGTGTCAAGGCTCTATATTTTCACTCTGCTTATTTAACTTATATGTAGAGTATACAAAATGCCAGACTAGAAGAAACACAAGCTGGAATCTAGGTTGCTGGGAGAAATATCAATAACCTCTGATATGCAGATAACACCACCCTTATGGCGGAATGCAAAGAAGATGTAAAGAGCCTGTTGATGAAAGTGAAAGAGGAGAGGGAAAAGCTGGCTTAAAACTCAACATCCAGAAGTCTAAGATCATGGCATCCTGTCCCATCACTTCATGGCAAATAGATGGGGAAACAATAGAAATACTCAGAGACTTTAGTTTTTGGCTCCAAAGCACTGCAGATGGTGACTGCAGCCATGAACTTGAAAGGCCTTTGCTCCTTGGAAGAGAAGCTATGACCAACCTAGACAGCATATTAAAAAGCAGAGACATTACTCTGCCATCAAAGTTCAGTCTAGTCAAAGCTCAAAGCTATTGTTTTCCCAGTAGTCATGTATGGATGTGTTAGTTCAACTATAGAGAAAGCTGAGTGCTGAAGAATTGATGCTTTTGAACTGTGGTGTTGGAGAAGACTCTTGAGAGTCCCTTGGACTGCAAGGAGATCCAACCAGTCCATTCTAAAGGAGATCAGTCCTGGGTGTTCATTGGATGGACTGATGTTGAATCTGAAACTCCAGTACTTTGGCCACCTGATGCAAAGAACTGGCTCGCTAGAGAAGACCCTGATGCTGGGAAAGATTGAAGGCTGGAAGAGAAGGGGACAACAGAGAGTGAGATGGTTGGATGGTATCACTGGCTTGATGGATATGAGTTTGAGTAGGTTCTGACAGTTGGTGATGGACAGAAAAGCCTGGCGTGCCGAAGTTCGTGGGTTCACAAAGAGTCGGACATGACTGAGTGACTGAACTCAATTGAACTGATAGTTGATTTGCAGTATTATATTAGGTTCAGGTGTATAGAATAATAATTCACTATTTTTATGGATTATATTTCATTGAAAGTTATTAGAAGATAATGGCTATCATTCCCTGTGCTATAAAATATAGCCTTGTTGCTTACCTGTTTTATATACAGTAGTTTGTATTTATTTTTTTAGTATTTTTATTGATTTATTTATTTGTCTGTACCAGGTGTTTGTTGCGGCATGAGGCAACTTTAACTGCAGCATGTGAATTCTTAGTTGTCCCTGACCCAGGATTGAACCAGGGGCCTCTGTGTTGGAGTCTTGTCACTGGCCCAGGGATGTCCCAGTAGTTTGTACTCCTTAATCCCACACCCCTAACCTCCCTCTCTCCTTTGGTAACCATAGGTTGGTTTTCTCTATCTGTGAGTCTTTTTCTGTTTTGCATAGACAATCATTTGTATTAACTTTTATATTCTACATACAAGTGATATCATAGATATCATACAGTGTTTGTCTGACATTTCATTAAGAGGATGGTAGAATTTTAGATCTAGAAGATTCACTAATCTAAGCCCTTGGTTAAAATGTAAAAACTCAGTCTGAAGGCAATTAAATCAACTTGCTAAAACTTTTGAAGCTGGTTAGTAGCAAAGCCAGAATCAGAACCCATGTCTATAGGGAAACTTGCTTTGTATCACCTCTCCATTTTTATTTTATTTTGTATTTTATGACCTTCATTTAGCCTTAATTACATAACATTGGGTAAAAGAGTAATATTATGGATTGCTAAAATAAGATCCTGTAGCAGAGGGGAAAGATTGAAGGCTGGAAGAGAAGGGGACGACAGAGGATGAGATGTTTGGGTGGCATCACTGACTCAATGGACATGAGTCTGAGTAAACTCCTGGGGTTGGTGATGGTCAGGGAGGCCTGACATGCTGCAGTCCATGGGGTTGCAAAGAGTCAGCCATAACTGAGCAACTGAACTGAACTGAGCGGGGGGTTGGGGGGCATTTAATGGCAGCTGTCTCTTCCTCTGCCTCTTGCTATTTGACTTTGAGCAATGCATCCATTTACTTCCAGTATGTGGTTTATAAGTTTTGTCTCAACCACTCTCACTTGTCTCCATCATTCAGTAAACAAGTATTGATCACCACCCATGCTCCAGGGATTATAATAGGTTCTGGGTATATATTTTGAGTAAAGCTCTGTCTTTAAATCTTTGCAGCATAAGGCGAATGCACAGGGCAGCAGGGCATCCAACCCTTTTCTGGGTTCACTGTGACTTCCTGGGCATGAAACTTATTTGAGGGCAGTGCCAATATCACAGTTTCAGATTGCCTGAAGTATAAATTTAGGAGTAAATCGACAAAGCTGATCAAAAATACTGTTCGTATTTCATTTTTGTACCTCACCCTTGTGATTGGGTTGTAACATATTTATTCTGAAACCCTTTCTGGAATTGGCCTTGTGGACGTCAGATCAATTCTGATCTCAGAGGTGCATCATTGCAAATGGGTACTATGTTAGATTCCTTGGGTCATGTTAGATTACTTGGGTCAGCCCTCACTCTAGTGGTAATGATAGCAATACTTACTTCAAAGGCCTTTCTTAATGAGCCTTGACGTCTGCATCTTGATCCTAAGGAGACATCCTCTCCCAACTTTAAACTGCAACTCAATTATAGAAGTTAAACATTTTCACCTTAAGGAAAATGTCATTGCCCTCATAAAAATCCACATTCTGTCCAAGAGGCCAAATATGACTCTGTATGGGACACAGGCATGTTGGTGGAAAAAGAAACTGTGTACAAAGCTTGTATTCTGTACACGTTTACTCCTTAATTGTTTTTATTGGACAGATTTGCTTAGCAAAGTTTAAGATATGCATACACACGTACATTTGAAATAGTTTATAGTGAGGTTTAAATGTGAAGTTTTGGCGTGTGGGATTGTGATTCTCTTTTTCAGCTGCATTCTTGTGGGTTTTGTTTTCCTAGCATTTCTTGTTTCTTTGGTATTTTTCTTGTGTTACTTGTCTACTGTTTTTGTTTGTTTGTTTGTTTTTTGTCCAGTCTAACTTTCTTATTTTAAGCCTTGCTCTAGTCATCTTGCTTTGGCTCTTGTTCATTTCCTGAGTAGGCAAACAAACCTCTGGGAAATGTGGTCTCACAGCTCAGAACAGCAAAGAAAAATTAAATAACACAGTAACTCCAAGGAAGGAACTGTGTTTCCTGGAGATGAATTCGTGCCAAAGCAGATGCAAGAAGCAGCAGCTCTGGCAGGAAAAGGGAAGAACTACAGATGTGTCAAGGTTGTAATTCCCAGCTTTAGTGACACCAATAGCAATGTAGACAGAAAGCACTGTGTTTCCACAATATAGTTATATAGATGCTAAAGATACAGAGAGGGAGATTGAATTAATTTCAGCAATACAAGTAACACACACTCAAGACATTTATATTTTAGTGCAGTTGGTTTATTTTGCAAACAAATTCACAAGTATCTGAACTGTTGTATGACTCTAATTCCATTTTTGTGCTGTACTTTCAAGACTAAGGTGTAATGATTTGAATAGAGCTGTTTATTAACTTTATTGTTTTGCTAAATTTATGAGTGCTTCTTGGAAAGTGAGTCACCTGCTTAGTTTCTTTTGGTGATCTTTATGCATTTCACTGTCCTTTTATTTTAGACTATAAAATATTGAACATGTTAATTATCATATGTGAAACCAATCACCAGCCCAGGTTTGATGCTCAGGGCTGGTGTACCAGGATGACCCAGAGAGAGGGAATCGGGAGGGAGGAGAGAGGGGGGTTCTGGAAGGGGAACATATGTATACCCATTGCAGATTCATGTCAATGTATGGCAAAACCAACACAATAAAGTAAAGAAAATAAAAAAAAATATTCTGTGAGAATATATTTTTGAAATGAGAATCTATTGGTGGGTCACAAAAAGCCTCAATTTGCCAACATATTAAAAAATTTTTTTTGACTAATAAGATCACAGCTATTTTCTTGTTCATTTGACGAGGACAATCTGACATAATATATGACTTTCCCTAAAGCAACATTTTTTATTACCTCCTGTTTTAAAGAAGAACTCAACATCGTGTTTTACATTTGAGTAACATGTGTTCAATTGAACAATATAAATGAAACCACGGTTGAATAATTAGACCCCATAAATTGTTTTCTTTAGGTGTTCTTATTTATTCTAAACTTTGAATGGTTGTGATATGTCAGCCAGAAAGATCCAGTTTGAATAGAAACAATAAATAAATATCTTTTTTTATGGATGTGTTCTGGAATTTGCCTGAACAGAGAACAGCCTGATGTGGTGATTAGAAGGATGGGCTCTGAAATGTACTAGCCAAGAGGTCTGCATGCTCCTTCCTGTATGACATTGGCTGAATAAGGATGATGATAACAGGCAAGTTCGCCTCCAGCTTCTTTGTAAAATGTCACAAATACCAGTGCCGACGCGAGAAGACAGTTTTGAGACAATGTAAGAAAATCATTTAGCAGAGTCAAGCCCTAGGAAGGGCTGACTAAATTGCCCTTGGTTAATATTATCATTAGGTCTTCCCAGGTGGCACTAGTGATAAAGAACATGACTGCAATACAGGAGATGCGAGAGCCGTGGATTCGAAGTGGGTTCCATCCCTGGGTTGGGAAGATCCCCTGGAGTAGGAAATGGCTACCTACTCCAGTTTTCTTGCCTGAAAAATTCCATGGGCAGAGGAGCCTGGCAGGCTACAGTCCACGTGGTCACAAAGAGGCAGACACGACTGAGCACTCTATAATAGTGTCATTACCATTTCTATAAGCTCTGCTAGTTCTGTTTATGAGATTAGTCATACGTCATTCATTGTCAATGTAGACAAATTTTAGCTTTAATAACATTGGTTGATTTAGCCCATTGAATTATATTCAATATGTAATATGAAATATATATATATACACACACACATATATATAATTCAAAGAATTCCTCTTTGTGTTTATTTTCCACCCTTTTGCCTTAGATTATTGACTCTTGAGGGACTTTCATGCTATGTTGTTTCATTTAATATGGCACTAATATACCAACTATCAGTTGTGTATATCGGAAGCAGTAAAGCCAATATGACTTTAGTACATTCATATTTTGAAAACTTTTTTCATATGTTGCTTAGAATCTCTTCAGGAAACAAATGATGTCAGTACTTGCATGAAATAGAGTGAGAAATGAGCTATTAGGTATTTAACTTTTTTTTCAGGGTTGAATGTTAAGAGGCAGCAAATGCTTTGAGTCATTGAAATGTTTTCCTATCTCATTTATTATCCTTTTCTTGATTAACAATTAAGTGCTAGTTAAAGCTATTTAAAACTATATGAAAAGGCTGTTTACCTTTTTATGCAAAAATGGGTTAAAACCATTTGATTTGTTAAGTGTGCATTCAGCATTATGCAAGAGCAAAAACCCAAGATACATGGCATGGCTTAGATCTGACCTTCACCTGCAATTACTTCTCAATAAAGCTCTGCCCAGGCTGTTTTCGA
The DNA here is from genome assembly GCA_007570785.1 of Antilocapra americana. Lineage (NCBI taxonomy): Eukaryota > Metazoa > Chordata > Mammalia > Artiodactyla > Antilocapridae > Antilocapra > Antilocapra americana. The sequence goes on along the minus strand of ML660200.1, from coordinate 7,067,025 downwards.
GTACTTGTACATTATCCACAAATTAGCTAATTTCCAATTTGAGAGGTTAGTCTTTATCTGTGTTACCTTTAAACTAAATACTTATTGTTCCCTTAGGCATGTTAGTACTTTAGAAAACAAGGAGTAAACCTTTTTGTCTGAATATGTTAGGTCATAACCCTTCATCACAGGCTCTTTTGAAGATGTGAAGAGGCTTTATATGAAGATGACCAGAGAAGCCTGCTTTATTGGAATGAATCAACCCTATGTGTATGACATGTACTAGTGTTTTCCCTCACCAAAGGGCATACTCCAGTTATTAAGATCAGAGGTTGCCTTTCATTACCGTAGCCAAAATACTCCCTTTTGATCTGCATCTTCCTTTATGGCACATATCTTTGAGAAGTCCTTATTGGCATGCAAGGGATCGCTGCATAGTGGAACTTTTAACATATGAAGCAAAACAATATTAAAAAATACTTTATTTATTTATTTGGCTGCACCCAGTCTTAGCTGTGGTACCTAAGATTTTCCATCTTTAGTTGCTGCATGTGGGATTTTAGTTCCCTGACCAGGGATTGAACCTCACCTCCTTCTCTGAGAGCAAGGAGTCCTAGACAATGGATCACCAGAGAAGTCTCTAAACAATATTTTTGTGTTTGGTGGAATGATAATCTATGCAACAATATTGTAAAAGCTAGTTTTCTTTAGTTGCTACCTATCTGAAGCACACACATATATGCTAAACTGCCTTTTACTTTGATATATTTTTATCATAACATATTAATTTGTAGATATGTATTTGGGCATGTTTGTCCACAGTTCTTACAGTGACATGTTTATTATTGTATGTTCTGCCTGAAATGAGTTCATGAGTTCAGTATTTGAGAAATGCATGTTATTCACATCAGGTTTATTATATATGGAATTGCAAGAGTTTATTTTACTTCTCTTTCAAGACCATATAAACAATTCATCTATCTAAGTAGAAAACTGAGACATTCACATGACTAGCGATGCCCACTAATATTTAGTATTCATCATTCTGTTATCCTTTAAGTGAGTTCTTGAATAGTTCTGTTGAACTTTAGGCCAGTAAGGCCTATAGAATATAGTTGAAGATCTGATCAGCAATTATAGTGAGAATTTCCAAGAGGATGTTGGGAAAGTCTTCAGTGAGGACTCATTTCAGGTAGCTGGAGTATATATATCCTCCTGGACCTAGAAGGATGCAGCACATTTTTATTTTTATTTCACATATTTTGTTTCAAAATCAGTAAGAGATACCTTGGAGTAGGAAGTTGTGTTCCTGATAAGCATTAGTTTCGAAAAGACTGAGATTGTAAACTCAAACATATTATAGACCCATTTTGCCAATCTCTTGCTTATAAGAAACTCTGTGCTTTTACCCTGCTTCACTGACCCACAGTGTGAAGGGATCATAAGAGTAATCAATACTCATCCTTAAGCCTTCAGGGTTTGTTTTATATGAGGTCTCCATGGATGGATCTGTGTTTACTTTATCTGTCTTCATCCTGACTGATCATATACCGCTTACCTTTCTTCTTTTCAAACTAAAATCTTATTTTTCTTACTTTCTTTTTTTAAAATTTGTTACTTAAAATGTCTCCTCTGATATTCTTGTTCTGCTGTTATTGTTTGATGATTTTAGTAGGAAAGAATGAGATCTACGTTTTTGTTTGTGAATTCTTCCTGATTATTCTTGGACATATTTTTAATTGTATGGCTAATATTTATGTTTGCTAACATTCATGTACTTAATCTCAAGTGAATAATAATAATACATTACAATGTATAATATATCAAGATGATTAGCATATAACTGTATCCTAAGTACTATAATGGTTAAGTGTAAGTCTATAACACTGAAACTACTCTTATCCAGTACTTACTATGATTAGTAATTATAGGCATATTTAAAAGCTTAATAAGCTCTTAACATAGTACCTAAAATAGTGTTTGTTATACTGAAATAAGGGCAGGATTTATAGATGGAAAAATTCAGCAAAAATATTTTTAAACTAAAATATTAGGGTAAAATAATTTTTGAAAAATAGCATGTAAAATTTGGACTTCCATTTTGCAGAGAAATTCTGTGTTTAAGAAGCAAGCCTTCCCAACAGGAGTTGGGAAGCAGACTTGAGCCTGTAACTTAATTTTCTGGCACGTGTGGCCAGCGGGTTGTAGAGCGCCATGCAAATTGAGAATGGTTGTTGCTGTGGAATGAATGGAGGTTTGGTCTGGGTGCCAAGTCAACGTAAGGAATGAAAGCTACATCCCATGAAGATGGTTTCATGACAACCCTGGCTTTCAGCACATTGATGAAAAGCTTTATTATTCCACTTCTGCTTCAGTTGCAGACATCCTTTTGGGGGTTAAGCTTACCCAAGAGTATTACCTCATTTCCAAGTCTAAGCATCAGGTCCTGATAGATGGTATGAAATCGTCAAACCCTGAGGATTTTCAGTGGCATTTTAAAATCATCTGTATCTATAGAAATGATGTTACGATACACTGAGTTCATTTTTTAATAATTTCTTCTTCAGCTTACTTTGAGAGGGGCAGATAGGGAAATATGAATCAATATTGCCATGTGATATGCAATTTCTATTTGAAATAATTAATGTGTCACTAAACGTGTTTGTCTGGAAGTCGTATGAGTGTCCCAGTCTTCCTCCAGAAATCCCCCTTTATTCAAAAACACTCCATGGACCTACACTGGCCATAATTCAAGCTTGTCTCCTGTCTCTGGAGAGATGTCAGAGGTTTGCCTGGTTTTCAGTGTCAGCTCATCACTGTCCCTGCCGTCCAATCCCTGCCTGACTACATTGTTGCTTTCCTGACAGAATTGTGATCCCTGGCTTCCCTGCGCTCTCAGGTTTCCAATCCACTCAGTCTGACTGAGGGCACACAGTTTGTTTTCCCTGTACTCATCTTGTCTAACGGAGATCACTGTCCTGTGGTTAACTACTATCTGTGTTGTGGACATGACATAATTTGAAAAAGGCAAGGGCAAAAACTTTAACCTATTCCATTACTCAGTGGGTTTGGTTTTTAAAATCTGTGTTTTTATTCCAGATGAGACAATTTATTTTATGATGTGGTAAGAATTTTGTGGATATTTTCACTGCTGGTTATCCAGAGTTGCCTCAGAACAAAGGTGTTGGTGTAATTCTCTAGGTCTGTCAATATATTATGCTGGTATTAATGTAATGTCAAAGAGTGACTCATTATATTATTGCACCAAATAAAGACACATCGTTTTCTGTGCTAATCTCAGCCTACCAATAACCAATGTTGTGGCTGGGCCAGCCCTTGTAGTTCTTACGATTGCAAGACACTCTTCAGCAGTAACATCAGGAAACTACAAAAAAATGAAAGTTTATTATTTATAGGACGTAGAAATTACACAGGCCACACAGTGAGGTTGTGGGTAAACAGAGAGAGAGGGCCTATGCCTGCAGTTCAGCTCTTATTGGTATTGATCGATGGTGAGGACCTTGTGTTTCCACAGGCTCACTCTTTATTGGAGAAGGAAATGGCAACCCACTCCAATATTCTTGCCTGGAGCATCCTGTGGACGGAGGAGCCTGGTGGGCTGCTGTCCATGGGGTCGCACAGAGTCAGACACGAATGAAGTGACTTAGCATGCATGCATGCATTGGAGAAGGAAATGGCAACCCACTCTAGTATTGCCTGGAGAATCCCAGAGACAGAGGAGCATGTTGGGCTGCCGTCTATGGGGTTGCACAGAGTCAGACACGACTGAAGCAACTTAGCAGCAGCAGCAGAATTCTTATATTATTATTATTATTATACATTTTATTTATTTATCTTTTATTGTAACAAATTCAATTACTTTACAATATTGTGTTGGTTTTGCCATACATTGACATGAATCTACCATGGGTGTACATGTGTTCCCCTTCCAGAACCCCCTTTCCTCCTCCCTCCCGATTCCATCCCTCTGGGTCATCCTGGTGTACCAGCCCCAAGCACTCTTTATTGGTGAATTTAAAACACAAAAGTGGAAATTTAAAGCTGGAAGGGAAAAAACAAGTGGCTCAAATGTCAGTTATCAAAATCAACCTAAATTTGTAAAGCAAAGGAGACCTAGTGAGGGGAGGTAGTCTGAATCTTTATCTAGGGTGTCTGGTAGTGTGCTTTTCAGAGATGACCCTGTTTGAACCAGATGCCCCATCAATCAAAGCTTAAGTCAGGCACTTGCATTGAAAAAAGGAGAAAACTCAACTTTCAGGGCTTACACTGTACATCTTTATTCCCATCTAACAAGAGATTACATGATTTCTTTTGATAGTGACAATTTTAAGTTGCTTGACCAATGTGATGAATATTAGGTTGCAATTTTAACTGAAAAGAGACTTTGTAAAAGATGCAATATGATTTTATAAATCTGCAGAGTTCATGAAAAAAACTTTCATTTTAAAATAGGCCCAATGCTATTGTAGCTGATAGACACATGCAAAAATTTAAATCCGCCAAGGTCTATGGAGAGACCACAAAACTTTAAAAATTTCAGTGATTGATTTTATAACTATACATAATCTGATTTAACCTAATAAAAGCATACATTAAAATTTTTGAGTTTTACTGCAAGGTACCTTTCAAATTTATATGTGCAATCTGTTTGTATGTATTCCTTTATCTGTTCAATAAGTTTTTATTTATCCTCAGTACCTAGTTTACTGAGTAATTTCCCATCTTCTCCCAGATGAGTTATTTTTACTTCAGGGTTTTTACCAAGATACTTCATAATTATGAGCTAGAAAGAAGTCTCAACCAGTTCAGTTTTGATTCCTAGATCTCTCATTACCAGCTATTTGACCTTAGAAAAATTATTTAATAACTTTAAATCTTAATCTTTTCATCTGAAAAATGATACAGTGTAGTTGTTTAATAACAATAACTGGCCTTCATTATACATGACATGATGATATGGTAAGCCGCATGTAGAGTGTTTATCATATAAGGTTAATTTAATATTAATTCTGTTTCTGTGATGGTTATTTATTTAGCACTTTGACAGTTTTGTTTAACTTTTTTATCATTTGACTATTTACCATATTATACTGAGGACTCTTTCCAGACAGAAATAACTTGATTTGTTTTGCTCTTTCCTCAGTAGGTAACATGTGTTCTATACATAATAAGTATTTAATTAATTTAAGGTGAATAAAGAAAAAAATGCCATTCATTCCTCTACAAAATGCTGCCAGAGGAACTTACTAGACACACATTTCATCTTTCATTCAATGCTACCCATCACCCATCCTAAAGCATCTGATTTCCTATACGTGAAAGCCAAACTCTTTTGCAAACATCACTGAGGTTGACTCTGATTACTTTGCCCAGCACTATTAATACTAAACTATTTCATCTGCTAAAACACACTACTAATTCACATGTCTTCTTGCCTTTGCCTATGATTACTTATGACTAGAATTGTCTCTGCCTTATTTACCTGTCTAACCTGCTAACTCTAAGTCTCAAATCAAGCACCACATTTTCTCAGACCTCTGCTAGGTTTAGGTCTACCTTCTCCATCCTCTGCTTTACTTATTTGTCATATGTCACTTAACCTTTACTGTTATTTTTTTTTTCCTCTCAGTTTTGTAATTATATTTTTTTGTAAGGGCAGGCAAAGTTCCAGTCTTAATAATAAATGTTTTGTCTGAGAGTTAGTTTCTTAAAAGGGTTCAGTAAAAATGTACTGAGCTGAACTGAATATGTTATATAGAGTTATACTTTCTCCATTCAGCTTTCTGACTTGCATTCAAACGGATACCCTTTCTGTTTTTACATTTGCTGGTGTAAAATGTTACTTTGAAGCCCTTATCCCAGCTGTCAAATATAGGTAAAAAAAAATGAACTCAAGAGATAAGTATCTTTGAGGTTTTGGGAAAGGAGAGAAAAAAGGATCTGGTTGTTCTTGAAGCATGATCTCTAGCCTTACATATCTTTCCTGTGACTTTAATCAGTATGTAGCAAGAAAGTTCTGCTGTATACTTTTTTGTAGAAAAATTGTATTTCCTTACTCATATTTATACTTGGCTTCCTTAGAGCAGGACATTTTGATGAAATATGTACCTTATGAAAATGCATTTCTTTTATACTACATGGTTTCCAGCTATAGTACTGGCATATCTCATATTGAAAGCAGTGGTCATGTCTAATGTTGTTAAAAGAGAAGGTATACTTTAACAAACTAAGAAATGCATTGATTTCTTAGAAGTTTTTCTTAAGCTCCTCCCACCAAAAAACCCCCAAAACAACAGATAAAAATTCTGGTCTAGTTTTAATATTTTATTTGGAAACAATAAGATCTTAATCTGTTTCAGTTCATTTGAACCAGACTCTGTGTGTGTGTAGCCCACCAGGCTCCTCTGTCAATGGAATTTTCCAGGCAAGAATACTGGAGCAGGTTTCTACTTCCTTCTCCAGGGGATCTTCCTAACCCAGGGATCAAACTTGTGTCTCTTGAGTCTCTGCATGGCAGGTGGATTCTTTACCACTCTGACACTTGGAAAGCCCTGATCCAGACTATATATAATATATAAATTTTTTCTTTGAGAATGCTGTGAGTAAAATTTTTGACTTACTTTCCATGCCAAGGAGATCCTCTGTAGAGTAATATATACTGGAAATAATTATAATAAAATTTGCTTCTGATTTCCCATGTCTGACATTTGAGTCTCTAATGTTTATGAAGTACAAATCAGTTTTGTGGTGATTGTTTTTCTGACCATAATTTAAACAGAAAACGCTGCTGAATTAAACTGTGTTTTAATTAAGAGAAAAACAATGTCAATTTATTTATTTTTTTTACTAAAGAAGGCCAATATTGTATGTTCAAAATGAAATTCATGTATTTATTGGTCTCAGAAGCATTATTATTACACATTCTGATATATATGATCATTGCCCACCAAAGCATTAGGATCTGTGATTAGTGATAATATGTTGTGCTGTGCTTAGTTTTGCAGTTGTGTCTGACTCTTTGTGATCCCATGGTCTATAGCTCATCAGGCTCCTCTGTCCATGGGGATTTTACATTATCTCTTTTATCAGAGTATCTAGGGTACTATTATTATTTCCATTTTATGGATGATAAAAAAGGGCACAGAGAGTTCAAAGTAACATAGCTTAAAAAAGTGGAAACGAGTTTTAATTCTTCAGCCTAAGGTAATACATACTCATAAAACAGGCTTGTGTTTACCTGTTTGTACTTGGTAAAAAGTTGAGTAATTTTGGTTTCTAGATTGTGAAGTGAACTTGAAAATGAGCAACATTATGTTGTAGTTATCTCCCCACCATTTATTATGCAATAAGGATGCAGTCAGTTTTTGTAACCTGGTCTTGTGTATATGTTCATATTTACTTGGTTTAATATTTCCAGCTCTGGTTCTTAGTACTTTTCCATGTTTATTTTACTTCTGTTTCAAGCCACAAACCACATGCCATTCTTATTACAGATCTTTCTCTGTCCATGGTTCTGAAGTCAATAAACTATTCCATAAAGAATAACAACAATAAAAAGGTTCTCTATTCATCAACCATCAGATGATTGATGTTTATCATGTGTATTACTGAGATATAATCTAGAAAAGTTTGTATTTCTTGAAATATTACCCTATATTCTCAATTTAAAAGTTCTGAAAGCTTAGTAACAGGAGAACAAAATGACCTCAAATGTCATTTATCAAGCCCTGAGAAACAGAAAGTTAAAGAAATTGACCAGCCTCACAATTAGCTTGAAATTGAGCTTGGAAGAAAGCATAGCTATATTGTTTTATT
>ML660200.1:6367432-6459200 GCA_007570785.1 Antilocapra americana | reverse complement strand
AACAACAATACAGTATATTAACACATATATATGGAATTTAGAAAGACAGTAATGAGAACCCAACATGGGAGACAACAAAAGGAACGCAGATGTATAGAATAGACTTGTGGACTTTGTGGATGAGGGTAAGGGTGGGATGATATGGGAGAATGGCATTGAAGCATGTTAATTGTCATGTGTCTAATCAATCGCCAGCCCAGGATTGATGCTCGGGACTGGTGCAGCGAGATTTCCCGGGGGGGAGGGAGGAGGGAGGGGGGACCCGGAGGGGAAGCATATGTAAACCCATGGTGATATCATGACAATGTATGGCAAAAACAATAATAAAAAAAAAAAAACTAATAAAAAAAAATGTTTAATAAAAAAATTTAAAAAAAAGAATAAACAACTAGATATAAAACTTGGAAAAGCATTTAGTGAGACAGCAACATAGATATTTAGCATATAGAAATCAATAGCTTTCATATATGCAAAATATAGCCAATTAAAAGGGTTTGATAAAAGAGAGAGAACTATATGAACTACTTAGTAATAAAAATGAAAATATATGATATGTACAAAACACATATGAGAACAACTTTAAAACATTCTGGAAATGCATAAAGCAGATTTGAACAAATGGGAAAATACCTATATTTTCCTGTAGAATAACTGAAGATAATAGGATTATCATTGATTATAAAACTAATAGTATTCCAATATGATATTCCAATAAGTTTTTATTTGCTTGAACTATATATTCTTACTTTTACATTCCTGTGGCAAAGTAGACATGTAATTATATCTAAGGGATCCTATAAAAAAGAACAATGAGTAAGAATGAGTCCTAAATAATATGGATATTAAAAAATCTATAACTAAAAGTGTGTGGTATTTGGACATGACTTAAGATAGATTAGATATAGCTATATAACAGTATAGATATAGTATAGAAATAGACTCAGGTACATATGGAAATTTAATATATAATGAAGGTGGCATTTTAAGTCACTGAAAAAATGAACTTTTTGTAAAATTACCTTAGGAAAACTGGTATAGAAGTAGTTCCAGACTACCACCATAACTCTAAATGACAAAGCTCTAATTTTAAAAATTAAACCTTACCTGTACTAGGAGAAAACACCAGTAAATTGTTTGTAATCCTTTAAACTACACATCATCTCCCAGAAGTAGTATAGGAACATGTTGGTAAACTATTTTATAAGGAACAGGAAACAAATGAGTGGAAAATACTACCATAGTCAATATCAATACTAAATGACAAACCAGGAAAATATATTTGCAGTATATATCTCACAAAAATGGATATAAAGAATTCTAAAATATGCATAAGATCAAAAATCAAAGAAGTCTGATCTAATTCATAACATAAACATTAAAATCAGATAAAAGAATAATGCAAATGGCATTATATATTTGCACATATATACACACACACACACACACACACATAAACATACACGTGTGCTGAGTCACCTCACTCATGGCCAACTCTTTGTGACCCTATGGACCATAGACCACCAGGCTCCTCTATCCACGGTATTCTTCAGCCGTAATATTGGAGTGAATTGCCATTTCCTTCTCCAGGAGATCTTCCCAACCCAGGGATGCAACCTGCCTCTCTTATGTCTCCTGCATTGACAGATGGGTTCTTTACCACTAGTGCCACCTAAGAAGCCCCTAGGCATTAGCTTATATAAACATAAAGGTATACATAGATGTTCAACTTTTCCTCTAAGAGAAATGAAAAGTGAAATTACACCAATATCCCTGTCATAAGTTGAGTTTCACAAGAAGCTTCTTATGAAATAAAGATCAGCCTGCAGGCCAATTTTTACAGAGATCAATATCTTTGAAAAGTAGAAGAAAGAAAGATTGGGCAGAAGAATTTAAGCAGTGGTGCCATCTAAATGAAGGCCTCAGCCAACCCCACAGAGACTTCTGGACAGGAATTGCCTTTCAGAGAAGTCCCAAGTTAAGGCAAGAAGAATGGACTTCTATATTCAAATCTTGATTAGGTTGTCCTTTGAAGGACTGTTGAAAAGAGATATGATCTTGGCAGAGGCCATTTCTTCAGTTTAGGCCATCCCCAGAGAAGACTGACAACTGAAGGCCTTCTCCCAGCAGCACCTCTAGCCACTGGAGAGGTGGGTCCTTCTAGAAGGAAGTTCTGGTTGGCATCCACCATATCTACCATAGCAACATTTCTCGCTTGTCATATTAGCAAAAATTCAAACACTGAACAGTATGTTCTGTAATATGTCCATGAAAAGACTATACTTTCAGGGATCATTTCTGCAGATCACTGTATGTCCATGGAAAAACAGGCACCATATAATACATTACTGGTAGATGGGGAGAATGGTACTTTCCTTGTGGAGGAATGTATCCCGAAGATATTTCCCTACATGTTAAGCCACAAACATATACACAGGGTTAATCACTACAGCACTTTTTGAGATGTTCATCATTGGAGGATAGTTGAATGAATTATGATAAATCCCCACAAGGGAGAGCTATGTAAGAATTAAGAGGAAGATATATAACAAATGATATAGAGCACATCCCACACACTCTCTAATTTATATATATATATATTTATATATACACACACACACACATACATATATATGTGTGTGTGTGTGTGTGTATATAAAATTAGGTTTGTATTTATATTTATAGCAATGAAATATTTTAATTATAAAAATCTCCACCAGAAAAGAAGGATAAATAAAAGCTAGAGAAAAGTTTTTTTTTTCCTCCGTGTTGAAACAGGGTGAGATCAAGACTTCTGCCAGTGTATATGTATATGTATACGTATACATTTTTAACATATTTTAAAATAAAAAGAATGAGGGTATGAATTTTGAGATATGACTAAGAACACACATGTCTGTGCACACAGGACATGTAGACATCTCTCTCAGTTTACCTATTTCTTGTGAAAACATCCAGAACTAACAACAGTAGAGTAGCAATGAGTTTACCTAAACCCAGACCTTGAATAGAAACATAATCCAGTGGAAAATATTTCTTGAGAAATTATTGATTATGAGGGTTTAACTTGAAGGGGTTCCCACTAACCCAATTTTTTTAATTTTAGTATCATAAAGAGTAACAGTAAAAAGAATGACAACAATAATGGAACATAACATATCAGATGTAAAATATTTATAGTAGTATGAGAAAGAAAGGCAATGAACACATGTGAGGGTGGAAAAGTAAGGGAAGATTTTTTAACAGAAGAATATTGTTCAGTTGCTCAGTAGTGTCTGTTTATTGGCTACCCCATGGACTGCAGCATGCAGGCTTCCCTGTCCTTCGTCATCTCCAGGAGCTTGCTCAAACTCATACCCACTGAGTTGGTGATGCCATCCAACAATGTCATCGTCTGTCATTGTCTTCTTTTCCTGCCTTCAATCTTTCTCAGCATCAAGGTATTTTCTAATGAGTCAGTTCTTTGCATCAGGTGGCCAAAATATTGGAGCTTCAGTTTCAACATCAGTCCTTCCAATGTATAGTCAGGACTGATTTCCTTTATGTTTGATTGATTTGATCTCTTTGCTGTCCAAGAGACTCTTAAGAGTCATCTCCAACACCACAGTTCAAAAACATCGATTCTTTGCCACTCAGCCTTCTTTATGGTTCAACTCACATCTCTACATGACTACTGGAAAAACCATAGCTCTGATTAAATGAAACTTTGTTGGCAAAGTAATGTCTCTGTTTTTTAATATGCTGTCTAGGTTTGTCATAGCTTTTATTCCAAGGAGCAAGCGTCTTTAAATTCCATGGCTGCAGTCACCATCTGCAGTGATTTTGAAGCCGAAGAAAAGAAAGTCTGTCATTGTTTCCATTGTTTCCCCATCTATTTGCCATGAAGTGATGGGACCAGATGCCATGATCTTAGTTTTCTGAATGTTGAGTTTTAAGCCAGCTTTTTCACGTTCCTTTTTCACCTTCATCAAGAGGCTCTTTAGTTCCTCTTTGCTTCAGAGTAATGCTATGTAGTAAATATAGAAGGGATGTTACAGTGAGAAAATCACTTTGGAATGATAATTTAATCAAGGAAAGGCCATGAATCATTGACAAAACTACTCAGTAGATAGTTCATTGGAGAAAACCTAGTCACATAAACTGCATTAGTCTTCACACTTTTAATTTCAAGGTGAAATGTATTTTTGCAAAAATGTATCTCCCAGTTACCCTGTAAGCAGCATTACTAAGAGTGAGAAAATGAGTACTGATGTGTTTCCTGATGTGAAGTATAAGTTCAGTTCAGTTCAGTCGCTCAGTCATGTCCAACTCTTTGCAACCCCATGGACTACAGCACGCCAGGCCTCCCTGTCCATCACCAGCTCCCAGAGTTTACCCAAACTCATGTCCACTGAGTTGGTGATGCTATCCAACCATCTCATCCTCTGTCATCCCTTTCTCCTCCTGCCTTCAATCTTTCCCAGAATCAGGGCTTTTCAAATGAGTCAGCTCTTTGCATCTGTGGCCAAAGGGTTGGATTTGCAGCTTCAACATCAGTCCTTCCAATGACTATTCAGGGCTGACTTTCTTTAGGATGGTCTGGTTAGATTTCCTTGCTGTCCAAAGGACTCTCAAGAGTCTTCTCCAACACCACAGTTCAAAAACATCTATTCTTCGGTGCTCGGTGAAGTAAAAGAGGTATCCATTATCACCTCTATAATATCTTTGCCAAAAATGTTAGTCTAAATTGTATCATAAAAAACAATCAGATAATCCAGAATTCTGGGCATTCTATAAGACTGCTGGACCAAGAGGAGTCTTAAAAATGTTCAATGTTTTAGAAATAAAAAAAATGATAGGATACCATTTACTTTAAAAGAGACTAAAGAGGCAACAACCCAATGCAATTATCAGATAGATGATAGAGAGATAAATAGATATATATAGAGAGAAAGATATGGAGATATTTGGGTTTTAGGGCAATGTGGATATTATAATATAGAATATAGATTTAGGTGACATTAATGTTATTATTATTTGAACTGTGGTGTTGGAGAAGACTCTTGAGAGTCTCTTGGACAGCAAGCAGATCCAGCCAGTCAATCCTAAAGGAAATCAGTCCTGAATATTCAATGGAAGGACTGAGGCTGAAGCTAAAGCTTCAATACTTTGGCTCCCTCATGTGAAGAGCTGACTCATTGGAAAAGACACTGATTGCTGGGAAGGATTAAGGGAAGAGGAGAAGGGGACAACAGAGGATGAGATGGTTGGATGGCATCATTGACTCAATGAACATGAGTTTGAGAAAGCTCCTGGAGTTGGTGATAGACAGGGAAGCCTGGCATGCTGCAGTCCATGGGTCACAAACAATTAGACATGACTGAGCACTGAACTGAATGTTATTATTTGGGGCTTCCCAGGTGGTGCTAGTGGTAAAGAATCTGCCTGCCAGTGCAGTAGATGCAAGAGATGTGGGTTCAATTCCTGGAGTAGGAAATGGCAACCTACTCCAATATTTTTGGCTGGAAAATTTCATGGGCAGAAGAGCCTAACAGGCCATCTACTGGGCCACAAAGAGCTGGACATGACTGAGCCACTGAGCACATAGCACACACAATGTTATTTTCACAGGTGTGATATGCCATTTGCTCATATGAGAAAATATTCTTACTTTTGAGAAATGCATACTGAAATATTTAGAGCCAAAATAGTCTGATGTTTTCAACTTAGCTTCAAATGACTCAGCATAAAAATAAAGGGGGAGGGTGAATATTTGAAATGTTGATGTTTGCGGAATTTCAGTAACATTCAAATGGATATTCATGTCCTGTTCATTAACCTTTCTGCAACTTTGAACATTTTCTTAATAAAAAAAATGGTGGGGCATAAATGGGACATAATGGGATATAATTTCATACTTACCTATTTGACAAAAAAATTAGTCATGAAATTAACCATTGGTGAGGAAGTGGAGAAAATGTAGAGCAACAGAAACTGATATTGCTAGTAGATTCTAAATCGACACAACTTTTGAAAATAATCTGTCACTATTGGGGGGCTTCCCAAGTGACTCAGTGGTCAAGATTCTGTCTGCCAAGCAGGAGACTCAGATTTGTTCCCTGGTTGGGGAAGATCTTCTGGAGAAGAAAATGGCAACCCACTCCAGTATTCCTGCCTGAGAAATGCCACAAACAGAAGAGCCTGGTAGACTCAAGTCCATGGGGTCTCAAAAGAGTCTGACACAACTTAGCAACTAAACAACACTGAGTTAGGTAGAAGGTATATATCTTTCAACAAAACAATCCTACATATCAATTTTTTTAATTATTTTTTTTAACTGAAGGATAATTGCTTCACAGAATTTTGTGATTTTCTGTCATACATTAACAAGAATCAGCCATAGGTATACCCATGCCCCCTTCCTCCTAGACCTCCCTCCCATCTCCCTTCTCACCCACCCTTCAGCCTGTTACAGAGCCCCTGTTTGAGTTCCCTGAGTCTTACCTCAAATTCCCATTGGCTCTCTGTTTTACACATGGCATTGTAAATTTCTATATTACTCTCTCCATACATCTCCCCTTCTCCCTCCTCTCCTCCCACCTTGTCCGTAGGTCTGTTCTCTATGTCTGTTGCTCCATTGCTACCCTGAATATAAATTCATCAGTGTCATTTCTTCAGATTCCATATATATGTGTCAGTATACAATATTTATATTTATCTTTCTGACTCACTTCACTCTGTATAATGGGCTCTAGTTTTGCCCACCTCATTAGAACATATTCAAATGTGTTCCTTCTTATGGCTGAGTGGTATTCCATTGTATATATATATACCAGAGCTTCTTTATCAATTCATCTGTTGATGGACATCTAGGTAGTTTCCATGTTCTAGCTATTGTAAATAGAGCTTCAGTGAACACTAGGGTACATGTGTGTTTTTCAGTTTTGATTTCCTCAGGGTATATGCCAAGAAGTGGGATTGCTGGGTCATATGATGGTTTTATTCCTAGCTTTTCAAGGAGTCTCCATTACCATCTTCCATAGTGGCTGTATTTGTTTACATTCCCACCAGCAATGAAAAAGTGCCCCCTTTTCTCCACACCCTCGCCAGCATTTATTATTTGTATATTTTTTTGATGATGGCCATTCTGATTGGTGTGAGGTGGTATCTCATTGTAGTTTTGATTTGCATTTCTTTGATGATGAGTGATGTTGAACATCTTTTCATGTGCTTGTTAGCCATTTGTATGCCTTCTTTGGTGACATGTCTCTTCAGGTCCCTTTCCCACTTTTTGATTGTGTTGTTTGCTTTTCTAGTATTGAGTTGTATAAGTTGCTTGTATATTTTGGGAATTAATTCTTTTATCAGTTGTTTCCCTTGCTATTATTTTCCCCCATTTTGAGGGTTATCTTTTCACCTTGTTTGTAGTTTCCTTTGTTGTGCAAAAGCTTTTAAGTTTAATTAAGTCCCAGTTGTTTATTTTTGTTTTTGTTTTCCATTGCTCTAGGAGGTGAGTCATAGAAGGTCTTGCTTTTATCTATGTCATTGAGTGTTCTGCCTATGTTCTCCTCTAAGAGTTTAATAGTTTGTGGTCTTGCATTTAGGTGTTTAGTCCATTCTGAGTCTATCCTTGTGTAGTGATCTAATTTCATTCTTTTGCATGCAGCTGTCCAATTTTCCCAGTATCGCACCACTTATTGAAAAGGCTGTCATTGCCCCATTATATATTCTTGCCTCCCTTGTCAACAAAATAAGGTACCAGGTACCCATGGGTGCTGGGTTTATCTCTGGGTTCTCTATCTTGTTCCATTCATCTATATTTCTGTTTTTGTGCCAGTACCATACTGCCTTGATGACTGTAGCTTTGTAGTATAGTCTGAAGTCAGGAAGGTTAATTCCAACAGCTCCATTCTTCTTTCTCAAGACTGTGTATTTTGCTATTTGGGGTCTTTTGTGTTTCCATATGAATTGTGAAACTTTTCATTCCAGTTTGGTGGAAAAAAGCCATTGGTAATTTGATAGGGATTGAATTGAATCTGTAGATCGCATTTGGCAGTATAGTCATTTTCACAATATTGATTCTTCCCACCCAGAAACATGGAATATCTGTCCATCTGTTTATGTCATCTTTGATTTCTTTCATCAGTGTCTTATAGTTTTCCATATACAGATCTTTTGTTTCCTTATGTAGTTTTATTCCTAGATATTTTAATCTTTTTGTTGCAATGGTGAATGGTATTGATTCCTTAATTTCTCTTTGTGATTTTTCATTGTTAGTATATGGGAGTGGAAGTGATTTCTGAGTATTGACCTTGTATCCTGTGACTTTGCTGAATTCACTGATTAGCTCTAGTAATTTTCTGTTAGTATCTTTTGGGATTTCTATGTATAGTATCATGTTGTCTGCAAACAGTGAGAGTTTTACTTCTTTTCCAATCTGGATTCCTTTTGTTTCTTTTTCTTCTCTAATTACTGTAGTGAGGACTTCCAAACTATGTTGAATAATAGTGGTGAGAGTGGACACCCTTTTTCCTGATCTTAGAGGGAAAGTTTTTAATGTTTCACCATTGAGAATAATATTTGCTGTGGGCTTTTCATACATGGCCTTTGCTATATCAAGTTAGGTTTCTTCCATGCCCATTTTTTGAAGCATTTTTATCATAAATGGATGCTGGATTTTATTGAAGGCTTTTTCTGCATCTATTGAGATGATCATATGGTTTTTATTTTTAATTTGTCGGTATGGTGTATCACATTGATTGATTTGCATATATTGAAGAATCCTTGCATCCCTGGAATAAACCCAACTTGATCATGGTGTATGAGATTTTTAATGTGTTGTTGGATTCTGTTTGCTAGAATTTTGTTGAGGATTTTGCATCTATGTTCATCAGTGATATTGGCCTGTAATTTTCTTTTTTGGGGTTGTTTTTTCTTGGCTTTGGTATCAGGGTAATTGTAGCCTTGTAGAATGAATTTGGAAGTGTTCCTTCCTGTGCAATTTTTTCAAAGAGTTTCAGAAAAATAGGCATTAGCTCTTCTCTGAACATTTGATAGAATTCCCCTGTGAAGCCATCTGGCTCTGGGCTTGTTTGAGGGGAGATTTTTGATCACTGTTTCAGTTTCGTGTTTGCAATTGGGTTGTTCATAATTTCTATTTCTTTCTGGTTCAGTCTTGAGAGGCTGATCTTTTCTAAGTATCTGTCCATTTCCTCTAGGTTGTCCATTTTATTAGCATATAGTTGCTCATAATATTCTCTTATGATCCTTTGTATTTTTGTTGTCTGTTGTAACTTCTCCTTATTAATTTCTAATTTTATTGGTCTGATTTTTCTCCCTTTTTTTCTTGATGAGTCTAGCTAGTGGTTTGTTAACTTTGTTAATTTTCTCAAAGAACCAGCTTTTAGTTTTATTAATCTCTGCTATTGTTTCCTTCATTTCTTTTTCATTTGTTTCTGCTCTGATTTTTATAATCTCCTTCCTTCTTCTGACTTTGGGTGTTTTTGTTCTTCTTTTTCCAGCTGCTTTAGATGTAGAGTTAGGCTGTCTATTTGATGCTTTTCTTTCTTCTTCACGTATGATTGTATTGCTATAAACCTCCCTTTTAGAACTGCTTTTGCTAAGTCCCATAGGTTTTGGGTCATCATATTTTCATTGTCATTTGTTTCTAGAAATCTTTTGATTTCTTTTTTTATTTCTTCAGTTACCTCTTTATTATTTAGTAATGTATTGTTTAATCTCCATGAGTTTGTGTTTTTTGCTGGTTTTTACTGTAGTTGCCATCTAGTCTCATAACTTTGTAGTCAGAAGATACTTGATACAATTTCAATTTTCTTAAATTTACTGAGGCTTGATTTGTGATCCTAGATGTGATCTATCCTCAAGAATGCTCCATATGCACTTGAGAAGAAAGTGTATTCTTCTGTATTTCAATGGAAAGTCCCGGAGATATCAATTAGGTCCATTTGGTTTAATGTTTCATTTAAGGTTTGTGTTTCCTTATTGATTCTTGGTTTTGATGATCTGTCCATTGATGACAGTGGGGTGTTAAAGTCCCCTACTATTATTGTGTTGCTGTTGCTTTCTCCACCTATATCTGTTAGTTTCCCTTATGTATTGAGGTGCTCCTATGAGTGGTGCACAGATATTTACAGTTGCTATGTCTTCTTCTTGGATTGATTATTCTTTTATTATATTCTTTATTTTAAAGTCTATTTTGTCTGAAATAAGGATTGCCACTCCAGCTTTCTTTTGGCTTCCATTCACGTGGAATATCTTATTCTATCCTTTTACTTTCAGTCTGTATGTGTCTCTAGGTCTGAAGTGGGTCTCCTGTAGACAGCATATATACGGGTCTTGCTTTTGTATCCATTCAGTCAGTCTGTATCTTTTGGTTGGTGCATTTAATCCATTTACATTTAAAGGTAATTATTGATACATATGTTCCTAATGGCATTTTCTTGATTCTTGTGGGTTTGTTTTTGTAGGTCTTTCCTTTCTCTTGTGTTTACTGGCTATGTAAGTCCCTTTAGTATTTGTTGCAAGGCTGGTTTGTTGGTGCTGAATTCTCTTAATTTCTCCTTGTCTGTAAAGCTTTTGATTTCTCTGCCAATTTTGAATCTGATCTTTGCTGGGTAGAGTATTTGTGGTTGTAGGATTTTCTCTTTCAGTAATTTAAATGTATCTTGCCATTCCCTTCTGGCCTGTAGAGTTTCTGCTGAAAGATCTTCTGTTAATCATATGGGTTTTTCTCTTGTATGTTACTTGTTGCTTTTCTCTTGCTGCTTTTAATATTCCTTCTTTGTGCTTAATCTCTGTTAGCTTGATTAGTATGTGTCTTGATGTGTTTCTCCTTGGCTTCATCCTGTAGGAGATTCTCTGCACTTCATGGACTTGATTGACTATTTCCCATGTTCAGAAAGTTTTCAACTATAATTTCTTCAAAAATTTTCTCAGTGCCTTTCTTTTTTTCTTCTTCCTCTGAGATCGCTATAACTCAAATATCGGTGTGTTTAATATTGTCCCAAAGGTCTCTGAGGCTTTCTTCAGTTCTTTTCATTCCTTTCCCTTTATTCTGCTCTTCAGCAGTTATTTCCACCAGTCTATCCTCCAACTAACTTATCCATTCCTCTTGCTGTTCTTCTGCTATTGGTTCCTTCTAGTGTATTTTTGATTTCAGTAATTGTGTTATTCATCTCTGTTTGCTTATTCTTTATTTCTTCTATGTCCTTGGTGACTGTATTAACTGTGTTACATGCTTCTTGCATTTTCTCCATTCAATTTTCAAGTCTTTAGTGCAGCTTTACTATCATTATTCTGAATTCTCTTTCAGGGAGATTACTTATTTCCTCTTTATTTATTTAGTCTTTTGATTTCTACCTTGCTGTTTCATTTGTGTTGTATTTCTCTGTCTTTTCATTATTTTTTTTTTCTTTCTAACTTGGTCCATTTGAGGTCTCCTTTTCTAAGTCTTTAGGGTTGTATTACTTCTTCCTTTTGATTTTTGCCCTTGGAGGGAAATGTTAGTTGGGTGGTTTGTGTTGATTTCTTGTTGGGATGACTTATGCCTATGTTCTAGTGAGAGGAGATAAAGTAGATAATTACAGATATATTGGGACATATACACACACACTTCCACATATACAGTTATAACCAAGGCATTCTAAAGAAAAAAGTACAGGAGATTGACTTGTTAAACCAGGGAAACCAGAGGTGATACCAACCAATTGAAAGAAGAGTTAGCTAATGCTCAGTCTGATAATCTGAGCATGAGCAGAAGGCCAGTTGGGGAACATAGCATAGAGAGCTCAACAATTTAACTTACTTGGTGAAAGCAGAAAGAGTGAGGGAAAATGGGAGAATAAAAACAGAGAGGGAAAAATAAATAGGAGAAGGGAGGGAAAAAATAAAAGGAATGGAGAAGAGGATTAAAAAATTAAAAAAGAGAGAGAAAAGAAAAAATATAAAAGCAAAGATGAATAGACATGTGTGGAAAAGATTTATATGTGTATATATATATATATATACTCAGGAATAACTACAGCCAGTAAAGAACAGTAGGAAAAGCAGTTGAATATATCCAAAAAAAAAAAACCTCATCAAGAAAAAAGAAAAGAAAAAAAAAACCTAAAATGAAATTTTTTCTTGTTTTTTTTTTTTTTTTAACAAAAAACACAAAAAGGAAAGCTCCACAGCACTGCAAAGGGCTAATATGGAGGTGGAAATGTGTAGGGGGAATAAACCATGTGATTTATAAGAAGAAAGGAAACAAAACTTTAAAATTATTTTTTTTTAACAAGGAAAACTCTACATCATCACAAAAAGCTAATGTGATAGTGGAAATATGTTGGGGAATAAGCACTATGATTTATAAGAAGAAAGAATCTTAAAATGATTTCTTCTGTTTTTTAATAACAAGATAAACAAAGAGGAAAATTCCACAACACCGCTAATGCTAGTTTGAAGGTGGAGATATGTTCGGGCAATAAACAGTGTGATTATAAGAAGAAAAAAGAAAAAGGAAAATACAAAAGGTTTTTAAGGTCATAGTTCTTGGTTGTGGAGTCTGCCTCTTTGGATGGGGTTGAGTAGCGTCCTGCGATGTTGGTGGAGCTTGTGCCTGTGTTCTGGTTGATGGAGCTGGATCTTGTCTCTCTGAAGGGCAGTGAAGTTTCCAGTAGTAGGTTTTGGAGCGTCTGTGGGTTAAGTATGCCTTCGGGCAGTGCTAGCTTTCACAGTGTTAGGCGCGTCTATTTTCGCAGCTGCTTCAAAGTGTCTCTCTTAGCGTGTATGCAGTGCACCAGTCCCCTACTTGTCCCTGGGATCATCACTGGTGATTCATTCCCCTGTCCCACCCTGCGCTGCTGGCCGAAACTTCCTCCGAAGGTGCTTGTGTGGATCCTTCTGCGTCACCGCGACTTGGTGGGATTCCCTCAGCCCCTAAGCTCACCCTCGTGTCCTAGGACTGTGTGCACTCGACTCTCTGTTCCCGAGGTCCACCCTCTACTTCCCGAGGTTTCTGTGCACTTTTTTCGTCTCACTGCCTGCACTCTTGGTTGCCGGGGTTATTTGTTCTTTCGGCTGAGCCAGGAGGGTTGTGTGCGCTGCCCGTTTGTGCGCCTCCTGTCTACGGGCACCCTAGTCCCGCCCTTTGCGCAGGCTGAGTTGGTCTGCTTCGCACCTGGGCCTGTCCTCTGTGCCGCTTGCTAGCTAGGCTCATCTGCCCTGTCACACTAGCTACCTGGGACTGCCCTTTGTGCTGCAAGGGTTGTGTGTGCTGGCTGGGTTTGTATGCCGCACCACTCTCGGTTCCCAAGCCTGCTGTCTGTTTGGGGCCACGGTCCATGAGCTGTTAAGGAGCTGAGAAGTACAGCTTTCTCTGTTTACTGCCCTCCGTCCCTGACTTTCCAAGACTTCCTAGTTCCCCTTTGGGCCCACCTGTCCTTATGCATGGGAACTTCTGTTTGATGGCTCCCTCCCTCCTTTGGGACACACGTTCCTGCCCAGAAGTTCTCTGTCTTTTCCCTTTTTATGTCTCCCTCCTCTCTCCTACCTCATTTCAGGGAGCTTAACCTGAAACCCTGGAGGCCTGGGGTCTTCTGCTGTCTCCTAGAGGTTGCTTTGTAGGATTGTTCCATATCTTGATGAGTTTTTTATGTATCTGCGGGGAGGCTGGTGATCTCCAGGTCTTACTCCTCCACCATCTTGTTTGTGCTCCCTCCAGGAGTTTTCTCACTTATCAGGGTTTGCCTCAAGAAAACCCTGTTATACGCACAAGGAGACATTAATAAAGCAGTTCTCAGGCAACTTGTTTTAAAGAGCAAAAATTTGGAAAAACTAAAATATCAAAAAATAATTTTTTCTGTATTCATGCATACAATAAAATACCATATAGCTGTGAAAATAAACTATGTCTAGGAGTGTCAGCATGAATCAATCTCAGAAATAAATTATTGAGTGAAAATAGAAAATCTATCAATATTATTCTCAATACACATGCTGCAAAGGTTAAAAGCATTTGACACTTAAAATCTATTTGAAATGAAGTTTGTTCTAAAATTTTTATTCAAAGCTATTCAAACTGTTTAGCTGTTAATCATTTAGATTATGCTATCAAAGTCCTGTTTCTACACCAAATGCCAACATGACTTCCTATGTCAAGGTAATGCTACCTATGTAGTCCTATGTGGCGATGTTTTCTGAATGATTTTCCTACAGCATAGGAATAAAGGTACTGTCTTACCTGTAACTATGGTTATGTGCATGTGTATTCATTCTTGAGATTAAAATCAAGAAATTCAATGTTAACTGAGAACTAAAGAATTAAAAGTGACAGAGGCAGTTAGCACTTTGGTGTTGACCAGAGAGATGCTGTTTAAATAAAAGGGAAATCAATGTTTTCTATTCCTTTGCAGAGTAAAAGTGAGCAAATTACCGTGCGGCATCTGACATCAGGAAACTGGGAAGTGATAAAGATCCTGGCGTATGATGAAACTACACAAAAAATGTGAGCGTTTTTGATTTTCTAGTCAAGTTGGAAGTCAGTGTTGTTAAATGCAATCTTATCTGCCAGATTTATTTTTGCTTACCATGGTCCTAATCCAGGTAACCTGGCCATGGGAAAAACAACCTTTCAGACTCTCCCTCAGCTTCACCCAGAGAGATGCTTACACAGACACATTTGCACAGACACATGCATGGACACACACACAGAGTCAAACTCAGAGAGATTGTGAGAGACCGTGGAAAAAAAGTATGACAACATTTTAAGAAAAGATATGTTTCCCAAATGGATCAAAGCCCTGCTGTTGAATAATAGAAAAGTTCTTACCTATTCTTTGACAGGTGGAAAATTCAAGTGAAAACTCAGTGTTGCAAAAATTGATTGGTGCCTGATGTTTGTGTTGTGTTTTTTTCATGGGCAGTTACTTTCTGAGCACCGAGTCATCTCCCAGAGGGAGGCAGCTGTACAGGTAAGCAGTGTGAGAGGACCTTCCTGTACAGGTTGGCTCCTCAGAGGCCATCCACACAGCATAATCATAGGATGGAGAGATCTGAACTTGCATTTTTGCTATGACTAGGCTAGTGCCAACTCAGTATGACAAGACCTCATCTCTGGATCATTGTGAGCCTAAAGGTTTGGAAATGGAGTGGAGACCATCTTATTCCTCCTTTATTTTTCCCTTACTTGCTTTTTTCCTCTCAAAATGTCTTTCTTTCTTTCTTTTTTTCAAGCTTGTGTCTCTCAATGACACATATCACTAGCATTTCCTTATTTCCCCAATAGTTTTTTGTTCTGCTATGCCTCATTTAAAGTTTTCAGTATATGAGGCCTTCCTTGATCAAACCAGTCAATCCTAAAGGAAATCAATCCTAAATATTCATTGATTCTGAAGCTGAAGCTCCAATACTTTGGCCACCTGATGTGAAAAACTGACTCATTAGAAAAGACCCTAATGCTGGGAAAGATTGAAGTCAGGAGGAAAAGGAGATGACAGAGAATCAGATGGTTGGATGGCATCACCAACTCGATGGATATGCGTTTGAACTCTGCTCTGGGAGTGATGACAGACAAGGAAGCTTGGCATGCTGCAGTCCATGGGATCAAAAAGAATCAGATAGGACTGAGTGGCTGAACTGAACTGAACTGGTGTCTCAGATGGTAAAGAATCCACTTGCAATGCAGGAGACTCAGGTTCGATCCTTGGGTCAGGAAGATCCCCTAGAGAAGGGAATGGCTACTCATTCCATATTCTTGCCTGGAGAATCCCATGGACAGAGGAGCCTGGTAGGCTATAGTCCATGGGGTCGCAAAGAGTCAAAAATGACTGAAGGACTAAGCACACATGCAAAACTGTACACATGTGATTTATTCCTTAACAAATTAAAGCATTGTGGACATTTAGTAGAGTAGATCAAGTGGCAGTTTCTCTCTCCCCACTCTCAGAATGTGTAAAATCCATAGACTATTATTTAAGCCAGGCATGGCCCTTGCTTACTAAAATAGAGCTGTGGATGGGGACTATTTTCATCTCTCCAATTTTCCTAGATGGAAAGCTATATTCATAAGAGGGTTTAAGGTCATACCTATTTAGTATTAAAAATGTCTGCTCACTCAGAAAGCTTTTACCAGGGCTTCCCAAGAATGACTTTCATTTTTGTCTGGCAAGCAACTTATTAATTCTAGACTTCATATATCCTTTCTAATTTCCGTTGCACAGATCCATTTTTAAAGTGTCAAAACTGCCATGGTATATTCTCAGTGGAAATTCATCATGTTTGAAGCAATGTCACCAGTGATTCTTACCAAGTAGCCTAGACTTTCCTTTGAGAGCAAAAATGCATGTTTCAAGTACCCCTACTCACTCTAATTCACTCACACACTCTTATTTATGCATAAATCACTGTCATCTGAAGTGAGCCTCTCCTTGTTTTAATCACATACCACAATATGTCATTTTCACATTGTTTTTTTTCTCTTAGAGTCTGGAAAGCATGTTCTCAATTCTAATGGTTTCCAAAGGAAGAACAGCTATTTATTTAAAGAGACTGATTCTAATTTTAGCTTAGACATCTTGATTAAAGTATTGGTCACTTTCTAGTTTTGGTTACCTAAAATTTATCTTTCTTGAAACTTATATTATGGTTAATATTGGCAGTCAAGAACAATCCTTTAGAGAGATAGAAATACTTGACTGATATTTTATTTCTCTCATTTTGTAAAACTCTTAAAGAAAAATGAATGTCATAAAATTACATTTGGCTAAGTTCAGCTAATGGAGCTTCCTCATCCTCTCCTCCTTTTATTAGCCTAAAATGTGATTTGAGTAACAATGAGTTCTTAGATTTGTGTGCTTGTCCTATGGGCTTCTCAGACAGTAAAGAATCTGCCTTCAATGAAGAATATTTGGGTTCAATTCCTGGGTCAAGAAGATCCCCTTTGGAAGGAAATGGCAACCTCCTCCAGTACTCCTGCCTGGAAAATTCCATGGACAGAGGAGCCTAGCAGGCTACAATCCATGGGGTCACAAAAAGTCGAACATGACAGAACAAGTAACACACTTATGGGTTTCTGAGGTGGCGCTAGTGGTACAGAACCTGCCTGCCAATGTAGGACATGTAAGAGACATGGATTTGATCCCTGCGTTGAGAAGATACCCTAGAGGAGGGCATGTCAACCTACTCCAGTATTCTTGCCTGGGGAATCCCCATGGACAGAGCGCCTGGCAAGCTTCAGTCCATGGGGCCACAAAAAGCTTTACACGACTGAAGGAAATGAGCACACACACTCGTCTCTAGTGACTGAGGCAAAGCAGTATAACAGTCAATATATCTATGACCTGTACTAGTGTAGAAGACTGGGTTATAATGAAAATATACAACCAATAATTTTTTTTTAATGGCTCATCAAGCGCCAGTTGACTTGACTATAAGATAATGTTAGTGTTTAACTCAAAAAACTCAATCATTGTCTTGTCCAGGTCCATAAAAATAATAATTGGTTGATTTAATTTATGGGATTAACAGAATCAGAATTGCTACCACATTCAGTTTCATAACTTTGTCTCAAAATATGCTTTTCTTTATTTTTAGTAACTTCATAATCAAAATAAAGAGAAAATACCAATATAAATTTTTAGGGAACTTGGATCTGAAGAATTATATGACAGAGCAGAGAGAGAAAAGTTAAATTCTGTGTATGACTGCCACACATTCATATTCTCTCTGTGGTGATAGTTCTGCAATATTGTGACTATAATTAACCATATACTTGAAAACTGGCTAAAATGGTGAATTTTGTTTCACTACAGTTTAAAAGAAAAAAAAAGCTATGATTTATCATAAGGATGAAACTAGCTAATGTGTTTAAGTGCCTATTATATTGTTCACTTCAGGTATAAAGGAAAATTTTGGTTTATAATGAACCCAAAATGTTTCAAGTGTAAAGTTGTGACTTTGTAAAGTATACTATACTATGTGTTTTATTCCAAAATGAAACTGAGAATATTTTGTCCAGCCAAGTTTTAAAAATTGTATCATTAGCAGTGTTTTTGTCTAGTAGCACAGATAATTTATGATTAATCATAATTTATTCGTTCTTTCAACTAATAGTATTGCTAGTGACTATGCTTGCTGCTTGTCTATGTGGGTAATTTCTTTTTAGACTTTACAAAGAAATATCTATAAAAATGTAAATAAGAATAAGTTATATGGAGTCCTGGAAAATTAGTTTCTTTAAAGCATATATAAATATATACATGCTACATATGTATAGGTGCTCATAATTTTAATTTTTTTACTGAGAAGAAAAATGTGTATGTCTTAACATTAGTAATGGAAATTGACTTTGCATTTTTATGATAAGTGATAATTTATAAGGAACTTCAATGTAAGTAATACTGTAACTTCTTTATGTTAATATTTAAATAATGATACCATGCATTCAAGTACCTGGAATAGTAGCATTTGTCACTTTCTTTTTTTTTCCCCAGTGTTTCTACTGAAGGCTTATTAAATCGCCAATGTATCTCATGTAATTTTATGAAAGAACAATGCACATATTTTGATGCCAGTTTTAGTCCCATGAATCAACATTTCTTATTACTCTGTAAAGGTAATAGTTGATTTCTGTTAAAATTTATTTTATCAATTTTGTTTGATCAGTATCTATTACTATCAGTAGTAATGATTACCCACAATCTATGATTTAATATTCCTAGTTTACACAAGTTTTTGTTAAAAAGTAATAAATAAGGGTTTTTTGTGATATAAATTTTATCCATTACTTTATTTAAAAGGCAGAAATTGGAAGTAAGTCAGTATGTATACAGGTACATGATCAATGAGTGCTATTTCATATGAATCTTTTTAAAAAGTGAATAAACATTTACATTAGCAAAGTCATCCTAGAATGACAAACTAATTTCCCTAGATTTTAGGAAAAGTAATACTTTCCTTGTTGATATAATAGCTTTGTTGTTAAGAAATTTAGGATCTACAAAAATTTAATTCTGTGTCTCTAGCCTCCTTAAATTTTGAGAAAGTGTGTTCACCCAAATTATTTCTTCTATATGATAATAATATGCTAAATCTTACCTAGTGGTATAGTATGTCTAGGTTATGCTAGTAGGAATCATTGTACTTTTAATAGGATACTCTGATGAAACGCGAGATACCCTCTTATCATGTGAAGGATTGAGTGTTACAGCTTTAGCTGGTATCTTGCGCAGTCCTGTTTTAAGATACCATGAGGAATAGATCAATACTTGCTCATTTTCATTATTTTTTTCTCTTGACATCTTAAATAAAGTAATCAAAAAAGAGATGTACTTGTTTGATGACACCAGAGAAAAACCATTAGCCTCTAAATAGAGTTCATTAGAGAAGTGAAGTTTCAAGATAACATCTTATAGTTACACCTGAATTGTCCAATGTATTTGGAATAGCTATTCCAGTTATTTTTAAAGTAATATAAGATTAGCTCCAAAATTTAATTTGTCTTGTGGAAGAAATATTTCTAATATGCATATATTCTTTCTTTCTTGGCTGAGTGGTAAATAGAATTTAATCTTGGATGAGAGGGTAAAAGGTCACAGGTTTGGGAATCAACTGTCAGATCAGTGACTACTCTATTAAAGACTAGAGAAAAAGACAGTAGGGTGCGTTAGATTGGCTAAAATCATAGGAATATTGAAGTATATGGCATTTTAGAGAAGGGAGGATCTTAGCAATAATCTTGTAAATAGTTTCTTTCTCCATATGTTCTTACTTTTCTGAATAAAATATGCATAGAAAGGAATGAAATCTAATAATCTGATTTCTATTTCATTATGTTTTAACTATGAAATGCTTACATGTGGAAAAAATGAATTCTATCATCTAACCTTCCAATAGTTATTTAAATGTATTTAAAATGTTTCTACATATTTTTCTAAAATCCAGGTCCAGGGGTTCCAGTGGTCAGCCTACATAGCACAGACAACCCAGCAAGTAAGTACATGAACACAACAATGCAGAATAGTCATGGGTGGCATCATCAGTCTTTGATATGATCTTATTCATTCTGAGTTTTGTACTCTATAGAACCTTCTTCAAAGGAGCCCTCAGACTGGGGAAAGAGGCATAGGTACCATCAATATGACCTTGCATGTGTAAGAGAAATAGTAAAGCAAATGGGTCGGGCTGCCTTACAATTGGAGTTGGATCTTATCAATGTATGCCTGAAATGGGGTATCTCCTGTATCTAAATTGACTGAGGAATGATTGATGAAGTTCATTTAGGTACATTTCAGCCTGTTGGCCCATTAGTGCTCTGGTTCATTCTTGAACCTCATGTAGATTATTTCTCAGATCAACACACTTATTTTAGAAAAAAATATTATTTCATATATTTTATATCCTATTTATTTTAGTTATCCATGACTAGTTTTACATATTCATTTATGTTTTTATATATTTATTAAATTCTCCATTGTCTATTGAGTGAAGACTTTATTAAGATATATGACAGAAACTGGGTGTTCATTGCTAGTAAGATGTGGTCATTATGTTTAAGAACTTTAACAGTAAAGAGTATAAGCACAAACATGGTTGAGCTGATCTTAAAAATGAATAGCCAAATTACTTCCTGACTCTCTTTTTCCTTATTTGCCTCTATCCTTCTTTTCCTTCTTTCATTTAACAATTTTTATTTAATCAATACCCTCATGTTGTAATGATTTATCATAGACTACTATAATCTATTTGAAAGTTAAAGTCACTCAGTCGTGTCCCATTCTTTGGGACCCCATGGACTACACAATCCATGGACTTCTCCAGGCCAGAATCCTGGAGTGGGTAGCCTTTCCCTTCTCCAGGGGATCTCCCCAACCCAGGGATCGAGCCCAGGTCTCCCACATTGCAGACAGATTCTTTACCAGCTGAGCCACAAGAGAAGCCCAAGAATCCTGGAATGGGTAGCCTATCTGTTCTCCAATGGATCTAACCAATCCAGGAATTGAACCTGGGTCTCCTGTGTTGCAGGTGGAATCTTTACCAACTAAGCTATTGATTATAGGGAAGCCCATAATCTATTGTAATTGAGGCTTATATTTATTTACACATTTACTCCTCAGAACATCCCTGATATTTTTAATTGTATCACCCACTTTTACAGATGAAGAAAAGAGGTTAAAAAACTTAGAAGAGTCACTCTAATATAATAGATAGCACAGGTGGGAATCAAATAAGACACTCTGATTCCAGAATAGGGTTTATGATTACCACTGTAAAGCTAATTATATTGTTTTTGTCTCTCTCATGGCATACTTAGTTTTAAGTAGGAGTCTTACTTAAATGCTTTGACTTAAAGGAGAGATGGTATGAAAATATAATGTTTAAGGACAAATAAATTTTTAGAGGACAGAGGAAGACTACGCTTTTAATTAATTAATTAATTGAAAAAATTTCCAACCTGAATTTAATTAATTATACTCTTATTAAAAGTCAATGTTGTTGTCTAATAATTTTTGTTACAAATTGTGACACACTTTTGTCTAAGGCAAAGCTTTCATATTTTCTCATTTATAAGTAAATTCTCTTAGTCTCAAGGTTAAGAAAAAAAAGGGACTGTAAACAGTGATCAGGTACTTAATTTTATTTTCAAAAAATAATTTATTGATGTAAAATTTAAATTTGATTGTAATTAAGTCTTTGGGTTAATGGATCTTCAGGTTAATCTTTATTAAACTAAGTGAAAAGTGTTAGTCGCTCAGTTAAGTCTGACTCTTTGCAACCCCATGGACTGTAACTCACCAAGCTCCTCTGTCCATTCTTCAGGCAAGAATACTGAAGCACGTAGCCATTCCTTTCTCCAGGGGATCTTCCCAACCCAGGGATGGAACCTAGATCTTCTGCATTGCAGGCAGATTCTTTACCATCTGAGTAATCAGGGAAGCCGTTGCTAAACTAATGAATTAGTCATAACTCATTTGGGGGCCACATGGAGTAGAATAAAGCATGAAAAGTATATTGAAAAAATGAAAATATATAACAAACGTGAAAAAACTTTAAACCTACAAGTTATCCAAAAATGGAAAGTAAAACACTACCAGATATTTTTTCCTAACAAATTAATGATATCAACAAATTTACATTGCAAATGAGGCTCTTATAACTTGCTGGTAGAAATACAAATTACAGTAAATCTTTTGGGAAAAAATAGCCATAAGCATTAAATCTTTTGTATCTATTTACCCTATATTTTTCTTTTTTGTTGGTTTATACTGAGGAAATATTCTAAATAGAGAAAATTATAGATATACTACTGATAATAGTGAAAAAAAACACAAATAATGAAAGGTGGGATTTGTAAATAAACTTTAATGGAGTATTAATTTGTGCTCTGAATATCTTTCATTAGTCTTTTCAGAGCCACTCTTAACTGTTTATTCTCTCCCATGGTCTCTACCAAAGAAAGATTTTGTTTTGATGACTTAAGTTCTGCTGCTATTTACTGCCAATTGGATTCAGCTAACACAAAGCCTATAGGTGACTGAAGAGAGGCAGAAAAGTGACTTTGGAGTCTGTTTTTCTCCAGCATTATCCCCGTGGAGTCACCCAGGCTGCAATGACTCTTGGGTGAAAGTCACTGTGGGTCTTTCATCAACCATCTCCAAGTAACTGCTCTCTCTCTATGACCTACACACCAAACCACTGCCATGAGCCCTGGGTTGTGGTACTATCCATTATTATCCCTGTGCCATTTTCCTATATTTGTAAATGGTCGTTTATTAAAATTTCACCAAATTGTTCTAATTAAGTTGCCACTAGTTCCCCACTAGGATTAAAAATAAAAATATGTTTTTAAAAGTTAATTATTCAAAACTGTTTAAGTTATATTTCTAAATGATTGTGTAATTCAAATATTTATGCCACTTAAAAAAGTATTTAAAATGTGTGTAAAAATTCTGGAAGACAACATTTGCAAGCAGTAAAAAGTCTTGCATTTATGTGGCAGCCTTTCAGGTGATTTTTTGTTCTCTTTTCTTGAGTATTTTCCTAGTTTTCTACAATGAACATATATTACTTTTAAAATGAAAAAGAAACCCTTCATTAAAATGTTCAGTGACTTGGAAAATGTATAAATATGCAAAATTTTACTTAGTATTTCAAAAGTCCTTTGTCTCATATTTCTACGATACTTTTCCTCTTTTATATTTTCATTTTTCCCCTTAATTGTGCATTTATGTTTTATTTCTTTTACTTTAATTTACTTTTAGTCTCTTTCCTTTCTTCTTTTCCCTGCATTGTATATCTTTCTTCTCATTCCTGCTTATACTTCCCTTCTACTTTGTTATCTCTCCCTTTATTCCTTCTTCCCAATTTTCTGTTCTCACTTTATCCTCTTTTCTTCCTCAATCCCACAATTATATAGTGCCTTAATACTGTCTTCTTTTTGTAAAGTTTCACAAAAATTTGTAAGAAATATGTTTTCTGAATATATCATGAAAAATTGTTTGCTTTTGAAAATGATTTTTATTATCTCTTGTATTTTTTTCCTTAAATAGAATTTTATTTCTCAGTGACTATGGATTGATTTTTTTTCCCATGAACAGATAAACATCCTTTGATTTAGAAGTAAAATTTTCAGCTACCTCTTATCTCATGTAATTTAATTTTTCCCATTCATTTTTGGTAATAAAAAGGAACCATGATAAATTATTCATATATTACACACTCATATCAGTACCTCTAGCTCATTTAGTCAACTAATTATTTCAATACAATAAACTATTTTTCATTATAAAAATCTTTATCCAATAAGATGATCTCTAGTTAAAGGTATAAAGGAAAAATTTAAGAGTCTCTAAAAATTGCACTTATGTAGTTAACAAATGTCAGATGATTTGTTTTGAATCCAAAATGAATGCTTTTATCTATAATTAGGTTTATTAAATGCATTTTTATGACAGGTCTTAAACATTATAAGTACTGAATCCGTAATGAAAGTACATAAAGTTGAAGTGTTCACATTTTAAATTTTATAACTGAGTGTTTGGGCTAGATTTCTTGAAAATATACCATTATTTAATAATCAGAAATTTCTTATATTAAGGGGATAGAAAAAATCTCTGGAATCAGCTAATTTCCCAAATTTGCACTACGGAAAATGATACTTATTTACAGGAGAGGTGGTTTGATGTGCCTGAAATTCACACAGAATTCTCAGTCCAAAGCAAGAATCAGAAAATGTAATGCTTGTAATAGAATATAATAATTTCTCTGGTAGAAGTGGACACCTTTCAAATAAAAAGGGGGGAGCGCGTGTGTACCCATGGTGGATTCATGTCAGTGTATGGCAAAACCAACACAATAATGTAAAGAAAATAAATAAAATAACAACAACAAAAAAAGGGGGAAATCAGTGGAAAGCATTTCTGAAAGAAAGAATGTGAATGCACAATCATGACACATGAAATATTTACACTTGCAAGATAAAAGTTGTTCAATGTGTCTGGAGCAAAACATTTAAGATAAAAACAGAAGATATAAGCTACAGGGCAGGCTGAAGTCAGGTCATGAAAGCCTTATGTTTCATCCTAAGGAAATTGTATTTAACAATAAAGTATCAATGACAATCAAAAATAAATATTCTTATTTGACCACAGAGTACATGGAAGTAAACATGGTCTCTTAGCCAAAAGAAAGAAAGGAAAATAAAATAAAATATTAAAAAAAATTGTGTAAAATATATGAAATAACACTTTTCAAATGTGGGACAATAGTCATGATAGGGTCCTGATTGCTGAATGAAAGGAAACAAGTGAGATTAATGTTGCAATTGCCCTGGCTTTCTGGCCAGAATTATTTTCTGAAATCTAGTGTAATGAGGAAGAATGAAATAAGTGTATAAGAGTACCCCAGAAACACAATGGAAACAGAAATTGGAACTTTGAAGGGTTGAAACTTTTGGAATGTTGAGAGGGTAGATAACACTGGGACAGAATCCCTGGAGACAGAGAAAGAACACCAGAAATCTGCATAGAGCTGTTGGGGATCATCGTCCATCTGTTGCTGAAAATGCCTAGCTGAGTACGCATAAGGAGATACTCCGAGCTTGGGGAAAGCCTGAATTCACACAGCGCTGGGGTGTGTTAAAGTTTCAACTAATCAGAACACTGGAATGTTTAGAAGAGATCCCAGAAGAGTCATGCCTTTTGTAGAACCGCTCAACAAGTCGTAGAACAAGAGTCATTCAAACTCACTAAATAAAATATTTTTAAAAGCTTTTAAATAATGAAGCTGACCTCAAAATAGCTTAAACATCTTACTTAACAAACACTAACAATTTTTAAAAGAACAGAACAATGTTTAGAACGCAACAATATAAATATCACAATGTTTAGAACCCAATAAAACATTACTGGTTATGTAAAGAAGCTAGCAAATATAACTAGCTGGAGAAGAAAGGCCAGTGAATTGAGACAGATTCAGTTATGATGAAAATTATGGAATCCCCTGATGAGTACAATAAATTGACAATTAGAAAAATACTGAACAATGTTAAGAAAAAATGAATGTAGTGATAAAAAGAATATATTTTAAGTTTAAATATATGAAATTTAAACTTTACAGAAAAATATTACAAGCAAATTAAACACTGCAGAAGAAAATATTAGTGAGTTTGAAACATTATCTATAGAAACTTCGAGACACAGAGAAAAATGGTGAAAGAAATGAACAGAGCCTAGCTAACTTTGGCTAATATCTATACCTATAATATTTTAAACTCAGAATAGAAAAATATGTTTGATAAAATAACATCAAAATCCAAATCTGATGAAAAATATAAAATTTCTCAGCAAACCTCAAGCAGGATACAGAATTAAAAAGATATCCACATAGTACATACACAGTAAGAAAGCCAAGAATGACTACAGACTTCTTATCAGAAAAAACAGAATGGAGAAAAATCTTTTGAATACCAATGGAAAGCAAAACTAAACAAAACCAACTTAGAATAACAAGCTTTGACAATATCCTTCAAAAGCAAAGCCAAAATAAAGAATCAAGAAGAATAGAAGCCAAGAATCTTTTATCATCAGACTTGCATCTCTAAATAACACAAAGATCAAAGAGGAATTTACTTATTAGAAAAATAATTGGAAAATATTTGAGCCAAATGAAAATGAAAACACAACTAATCTAAATTTAGGGATACTTAAAATCCCCTGGGTAAGGAAATGGCCACCAACTCCAGTTTTCTTGCCTGGGAAATACCATGGACAGAGGAGCCTGACAGACAAGAGTCCATGCAAGTCGCAGAGTTGGACACAACTTAGTGACTAAACAACAACAAAAACATCGTGATTAGAAACAGGTTTGTGTCTCTAAATTCTTGTTTTATATAAAAGGGAATTCTTTAAAATCAGTCATCTAAGAGTCTGCCTTAAGAAACTAGAAGAAGAAGAGCAAATGAATAGAAAGTTGAAGGAAGGAAATTATAAAGTCAGAGTGGAAATGAATGATATAGAAAATGGATTGGCAGTAGACAAAAACATAAAAAAGCCAAAAGGTTTCTTCGAAAGAATAAATAAAATTGATAAAGTTTTAGATAAAGCCATAAAAAGATAAGTGTACTATCATTTTCATTAATGAAATAGATGATATTAATAACAGCTTCTATAGACATTTGAAAGTAATGGAATGTTATAAGTAGTTTTAATGGGAATAAATTTGACATCAAGATAAAATGGGTAAATTTCTTAAAAGAAAGATTGCTAGCCACTCAATTAAGAATATGTATAATATATAAATATCCCTTTATCTACTAAAAATATTTAATTCACAGTTAGTACTTTTCCCATGGAGAAGCAAATGGCAACCCACTCCATTATTCTTACCTGGAGAATCCCATGGACAGAGAACACTGGCAGGCTATAGGCCATGGGGTCGCAGGAGCGGGACACAACCTAGCAACTACACCACCACCACCACTCTTCCCAAAAGGAAAATTCCAGTTCCAGTGTCTTCATCAGTACATTCTGAGCAATATTTAATATACTAATACCAAGCTCACATAAACTCTCAGAAAATGTAAACCCAGCATCAACCAGGTTCCAAAGTCAACATAGATATAACAAAGACAAAAAAATAAATTTTTCTTAGAATATTGATGCAAAATTCTTTTAACCAAATGCAAGCAGCAAAAATCTAATAAATTATAAAAAGGGTAATATATTATGACTACAGGGGGCTTACCTGAGAAATCCATGATTGTTATAACATTGAATAATTAATCAATGCAACTTACTATATTATTCTGTTAACAACTCAAAGGATTTAGAAAAAACTTATTTGATTAAAAATGAAAATAATAATAATGAAGTAATAATAATAACTGAAAAAGAAGAAATAAATGATTTAACTTAACGATTGTTATCTACAAAAATACTACAACTGATATCATATTAATACTTTTTGTTGAAGACAGTGCATTTCTCCGAAGACTGGGTAAAAGTAAAGAGTGTTTGCTGTTACCACCTCATTGTAACATTGTATTAATGTATGGCAAAACCAACATGATAATGTAAAGAAAATAAATAAATAAATAAAATTTTAAAAAAGAAAAAGAAATATAGGTAAAAAGCTTACCTTTATTTGCAGAAGATATACTTGTAAACAAAACAGAAATCAAATAAAAAATATGGAATCCACATGCACTTATAATAATTTTATAAATAATGAAGGAATTTATGATTATTATGAGTATAGGTTAATATACAAATATAACCTATTTTATATACTATAAGGCAATGCAAAATGTAAAAATAGATCAAAATAACCATTTGAAATATTGTCAAGAACTACTTGTGTCAGTCTCCTAAAATGAAAGCAAACATTTCCAAAAGAAATTAAAGACTCACATATATATATATATGTCTTTAATTTTACATATATGTGTATATATATACACACATATAGTTATTTATGTATTAAAGAGTCCATCATTTTTATATATAAAACATACAAAATATCCCCAATAAATCAATATATTTAACATATCAGTCAAAATTCCAGCAAGTTACTGATGCTTCTTTTGCTTCATGTTTTGTCAGTTCTTTGTCTCTCTCTTTTCTTTTTTGAGTGTTTTATTTTTTATATTGTTCATCACTATATTGTCAAATACAGTTAATTAATCTTTTCTTCAGCAGTATCTAATATGCTATTAATCCTATCCAGTATTTTTTCATCTCAGATTTTATCATTTTTATGTGCCTCAAATTTTTCAGTTTTTGAATTTTAGCTTCTTTGTTTTTAAACTTTTTTTTTCATACTTCTCCCTAATATTCTCAGTTATTTCTTTTTAACTTACTGAGCCTAATTAAAATGTGTTTAATATCATTGTCTATCCATTATATATATCTGTGGCATTTCTGGGTTCTTTCTATTGAATGAAATCTGTACTCATCAAGGGTGATGTTTTTCTAATTTTTTGCATGCTTAGTAACTTTATATTCAAATTCAGCCACAATGAATTTAAGTCATTGGATGCTAGATTGTTTTGTATTATTTTCAATATATTTTTAAGCAGAATAATAGAATGATCAGATTTACATTTTGAAAATGTAAACACGTTCCAAGTATAGGGCAACTGGAGACAATTTCAATAAAATAAGTAGGCCCAGTTAGAAACTATTGCAGTAATCCAAGAGAGAAATTATGAGAGGTTAATGGGTACCTAGGGCTTCCCTGGAGACTCAGATGGTAAGAAATCTGCCTCCAAGGCAGGAGACCCGGGTTCAATCCCTGGTTCGGGATGATCCCCTTGAGAAGGGAATGGCAACCCACTCCAGTATTCTTGCTGGCATAATTCCATGGACAGAGGAGTCTGGTGGGCTATGGTCCACGTGTTCCGAAAGAGTCAAATGCAACATGGCGCCTATCAAATGGTAATGCTGGATAATTATTGTTATATACTGATTCCTAATCTAATTATTTGAACTACCCTTTTTGATTTATAGAATATTTTATTTTGGAAAGCAATACTATGCTGAAGGAAGCTATCCTGAAAAAGAAGATAGTAAAGTCAGAAATTAAAATGCTTCATATTGACGACTATGGTAAAGTTTTGCGCATGCTTTATCATTCAAGAACAACTTTCTCTGTACCTTATAGTTTTACATGTAAATGACTCTCCATCTTTAATATTTTGCTCTTTCTTTAAAAGAATTTCCTTTACAGTTGTCCTTTCCCAAAGATTTTACGGACCGAAACCAGTATGCTCTTCTGTTAATAATGTAAGTATTGTATTTGTTTTTGAAATAAAAGAATCTAAAGAGTTTAGTTTTTTTTTTCTTTTTTATGTCCTACATGCCAGTATTCTGATTAAAAAACAACAGAAGAAATCCCATGTGTGTAGTTAAGCAGAACAGCTGTCAGTTGTATGAGTTCCCCAAGGACACCACCACTAAATAATATGGACGTCTGTATAATTGTTTTTGCTTCTTGCATCCCAAACTGAACTCAGTGTTACTCCTGGCAATAATGACTCATATATTTAGTTTATAGATGTCTGATTAGCAATTAGTCAAGCTCTACCTTCCCTTTGTTTTTTTTTTTAATAAATGATACTGGTCTATACTTTTATTTCTTTGTGATGTATTTATCATATCAAAGTTGTGCTAAATTTTTAAAAGCCATTAAAAAAAAAGTGTGGTGAGAGCACTTAAAGTGAGATCTACCCCCTGAACAAAATGTTAGGTATATAATACAGTGTTGTTAACTATAGGCACAATGTTGTACAACAGATCTCTAGAACTATTCCTCTTGCGTGATTGAAACTCTGTGCTCATTAAACAGCTACTCCCCACTCCTCCATCACTTCTATCCCCATCCTGCTCTCTGCTTCTATGAATCTATTTTAGATGCCTCACTTAAGTGGAATCATGCAATATTTACCCCTTTCTGTAACCAGTTATTTTAGTTAGCATAAAGGTACATCCATGTTTTCACATCTAAGCCTTATACTTTTTATCAGTTCTTTAGGCAACATTGAGGAAGCATTTATTTCCACTGCCAAAACAGTCAGTTAAATTTGAATTATTCTTATCAGTTTTCCTTCCTGGATTTAAGAACACAGGAGGCCATTACCATCCTTAGGAAACCCTGACTCAGTTTTTTCCAACTTGGAATTGACTTTGGAATTGAATTCATCCATACTTTCTGTGAGACTATGTTGTGACTACACGGTATTGGGCACAGGTTAACCAACTTGATATTGATGTAGGATTGTTTTCCTGAGAGTTATTATTAATAGTTATTTTCCTTATTGAGAACCCAGCCAACATTGCTTTGACAGCCCTTAAAATCATTTACAATTTTTCAGAGCCTTAGTGGGAAGAGTAAGTAGAAATGAAAATAGCATTACTCGTTATGACTACTGAATATGGACAATAAGTATTCAGTCTGTGTAATCAAACTGTCTGACTTCAAATTCCAGTTTTGTTTCATTAACAGTGCATCCTTGAAAAAGTTGCTAACCTTTTGTAAGGCTCAGTTTATCCAAATATAAAATGAGAATTATAGTTTGGCTTATGTTTTAAGGCTGCTTTTTATAAAATTAAATAACATATAAAGTATCTAGTACAAATGACTTTTATAGCCATTGTGATTATAATTCATTATTTTATGTAGATTGTATTAATTTAGATATTTTGATAAATAGAAACAATTTATCATTTCATTTTAAGAAGCCAGATAATACAGAAAATGCAATAGTTAATGGTTTTACTTCCTCTATTGTTTATTCCTAACTCTAATTCTGTGATGTAACTTTCTCCCTTGTCACTTATGGCCAGAATCCCTGAAAGTTCTTGGCATCTTCCTGAAAAAGTTTTGTTACTTGCTCTTATGTTAACTCCTTCTCCTGTAACTTCTCTTTCATTTAGTTCTTTTTAATTCTCTTTTGTTTATTGAAGTATAGTTGAAATGTATATAGCAAAGCTTTATATATGTTCTTTTTCAGATTATTTTCAATTAGGGATTATTAAAAGATATTTACCATAGTTCCCTATGTTCCTTGTTGCTCGTGTCTGATTCTTTGTGACCCCATGGACTGCAGCCTTCCAGGCTCCTCTGTCCCTGGGATTTTCAAGTCAAGAGTACTGGAGTGGGTTGCTAGTTCCTTCTCCAGAGGATCTTCTCAACCCAGGGATCAAACCTGGGTCTCCTGTATTGTAGTCAGATGCTTTACCATCTGAGCCACCAGGGAAGTCACATTTTATATATAGTAATGTGTATATGTTAATCCTAAACTCTTAATCTATGCTTCTTCCCACCTTTCCTCTTTGGTAACTATAAATTTATTTTCTGTGAGTCTATTTCTCTTTTGTAAATAAATTCATTTGTATAATTATTTTAAGATTCCACATATAAATGATATCATATGACATTTTTGTCTTTCTCTGGCTTACTTCATTTAGTATGATAATCTCTATTTGCATTCATTCTGCTACAAATGGCATTATTTTGTTCCTTTCTGAGGCTGAATATTCAATTCTTATTTGAAGCATACATGTGATTTATTGGGGGAATATCTCAGGCACTAAAGTGAGAACAAACTGGAAAAAAAAAATTCTCATCCTCATCTTCTGTCTCATTATACCTCCTCTTGGGAAAAGAGATTGTTCTTTTTATTCACTGAGAAATAAGGCTTCTCAGGGAAAAGAACCCTAGTAGGCATCTTTCCTTGAAGCATGGCTTAACGTATGCAAGGGGACATATTGACAGTTCTTCCCATCGGTATACCCTCTGGCTCCAAAGTGTAACAACACTTTGGGGGAAAATGTAGATAAGAGTTCTAATTCTCTTTGTAACTTTAAGTCAAAGAATCCAGGTAGCTTGTCCTACCATCAGATTTGTGCTTTGGTCTGAATGATTTTTAGTTCATGAGAGGAATATGAAGAATAACCCAAGACTCAACTCTCTTATTAGAAAGAGTCAAGACTCTTTTAGAGGCAGGAGAGTAAAGATACTGGTTTAGGAATAAGGCAGCCTTGAGTTCTAATCTGAGTTCAAAGATTTACTAGTATATTGCTTAATTTTTTAAGCTTCAGTTTCCTTACAAATAAATTGAAGACAATAACATGGAATAATTTACATAAACATGTCACCATACTGTCTGGAAGATCATAAATATTTGCACTTAGTGTTTAATAAATTTTAACCATAAACATAATTATTATTATTAGTAATAACAATATAGATATTTAACACTATATTTTAGCATCCATAAAATTATTTAATAGACATTATTAAAGAAGATAAAATAATATAATTAGGCCTATAGAGTTTACTTTGATACTATTTTTGTTAATGAATAAAATAAAAATGAGTATTAATTTATTATTTTTCTATGCTGACTATACTAAATATTAATTTACTTTATCCAAACTCCTTGATTTTCAGAGGTAAATTCTCAGAAGTTTCACAGAATATAACTTACAAAGCCCAACTGAGGAGTTTTTCTATGTTATATTAAAAATTATCTATTGCTTGGAGCTTCATGATCATTCCTAAAATGTTTAAGTTTGGAAATCCATATAGGTCAGGATGGTTTTAAGTGTTTTTTTTAAGTGTTATTAGATAAAGTGTTGGAGAAGGAAACAGCAACCCACTCCAGTATTCTTGCCTAGAGAATCCTGTGGATGGAAGAGCCTGGTAGGCTGCCATCTATTGGGTTGCACAGAGTCGGACACGACTGAAGTAACAGCCTGCATGCAGGCACTGGAGAAGGAAATGGCAGGTGGGCTGCCGTCTGTGGTGTCGCACAGAGTCAGACACAACTGAAGCGACTTAGCAGCAGCAGCAGCAGATAAAGTGTCTTTTAAGTGTTAGATTGTTTATAATATAATATATAAATTATATAAATGTGTATGACTATATATGACTATATTATATGTTTATACAAATATAATATATAAATTATATAAAATATAATCTAAAATTAAATTGTGTGCAATATAAGGGCACTTGTTGCCCTTAAGATTAAGTCTGTGTTCAGCGATAAGTAAATTTTCTACTCTAAAAAATAAAATAATATTTTTTTTTCTTAAGTGGGAAATTTGACAGTCAAGAATAATAAAACAAGTAACTATTACCTAACTGAGGCTAAGAAATGATTTAGTGATTTTGGTATCACTACTTTATTGCTATTCTGTGCAGTACATCTATTACCTGACAGACCCTGAATCACTTCCTCATCCATAGAGATGCGTTTACATCCAGGAAATTCTATAATGAATGCATAATTGGAGACCAGCTGCAGCAATCTAAAGAGGTGAAGGAAAATTGGCCTTGAAGGAAGTAGCCTCTAGCCATTTGCAATCTTCTTTCTGCTAAGTCTTCATTATGGAACCTCAGAAGAAATGATCCTCTGATGACCTCTCTGTAGCAGTATTTTCTGAAACTCAAACCTAATTTCATGATATAGAAAGTACAGGTGAATCAATGGCAACCGAATATTTTACTGTAACAGAAAATCTAAGAAGCATAGCCTTGACAAATGTTTCTCAGTAGCCTCTGTGTGGTCATGATCCTCTTTTCATTTCCTACTCCCCTGTTGTCCTTCTGGATGCCTAAATGTCTTTCTCTAGTCTTTCTCTGTAGTGTTATAGTGAGTACTTAGGAACCCAGTAGTCTGTATGCATATTTACACCTATTCTATTTCTATCTAATCTATAGTATATATGCTGTATTTATCCATATCCATTTCAGCATATATTTCTTTGAATTATTGTTTCTTAGTGTGTGAAAGTGTTAGTCACTCAGTCATGTCTAAATCTTTGCAACCCCATGGGGATGTAGCCACAAGACTCCTCTATCCATGGAATTCTCTAGGCAAGGATATTGGAGTGAGCAGCCATTCCCTGCTCCAGCGATCTTCCAAACCCAGGGATCAAATCAAGGCCTCTGCCTTGCAGGCAGATTCTTTACTGTCTGAACCACCTTATGTTATTCTTATTTTCTAATCCCGTGTATGTAATTTAGTACAATACACGTTTACCATGTTGCTTTTATGTGCAAGAAGCTGTGCTAATGGCTGAGAGGAGATAAAAAGGTTACAAGCATCTTGAAATCTGTAATCATTTTTTAATATCTTATTTCCACAATACCTAGCACACATAGAGGAACCTTATGAAAACTTACTGACTAAACTGTAATTCTTTTAATAGTCCAAGACTGAATATTACAGCTAAAGATGTTAAAGGTGTTTATTTGATAAATAAATGAATATGAATGTAAAGGCTTACAGCCTGGGAAGGAGCAGTGTAAACAGATATACTATTTATTAGAGAACTTTTTATTTCTTTGTTTGCTATGTTCCTGAAGACAAGTATAGCAAGCTAAGAAGTTTCATTCAGTACCAAGAAATCATCATGTCTTCCTATTTTCTTTTATATATATATATATATATAACTGTTTTATTTATGTTAACTTGCAATGGGTTTATTGTGATTATTTTTATTTATGTCTTCCCATTTTCTACTCTTTCATGTTCAGCTTATCCATGCCACTTTTGATAAAGGTCTAATGCAGGGATACAGTGACTGTTCAACAAATTACATTAATTTCCAGAATGCAACTTATTCTCTCATGCTCTTATGACTTATTTCCATCTCATTGAATTAATCTTCCTTGAAGTTATAATGAATTCTTCTTCATCTATCGTCTTATCTTCGTGAAGGTTTCTTTCATCCTCTAAAGAGAGATTCACTGCTCTAGATATTTTTGAAAACTGTTTTATTATGGGAAATGCTAGCTTCTCAATCATTTATCTGTGTCTTTTCCCACAATCTTCAAGTACCTTTAGTTTCCTTTTCCAATTGGAAAAATTTTATTAATATTTCAAGCAATACTTTTATATAACTCTATGCACAACCTCTGTTGTAACATGAAACCACACTAGGTTACAATATTTGCTTTGCTGTCTCTTTTTTAAACTATAAACTCATTCATGGTAACAGCTCTTTGTATTGTCTTGCCTTAACACAGCGTTTTGAGCATTTGTGTTCATAAAATATTGATTGAATGAATAAGTATATGAATGAAGGAACACATGAATTAGAATAAACAAAGAAATCAATCAACCCTAAGTTAGTCATCAGGAATGACTGATGTCATAATAGAGAAAAAGAGAGAAATAAA
Organism: Antilocapra americana; assembly: GCA_007570785.1. Taxonomy (NCBI): domain Eukaryota; kingdom Metazoa; phylum Chordata; class Mammalia; order Artiodactyla; family Antilocapridae; genus Antilocapra; species Antilocapra americana. The sequence continues at coordinate 6,424,037 of ML660200.1, read as the reverse complement.
TGATCTGAGAGTTCATAATGTGTTACAATTACACTTTTGGTTGAGTAAATTTCTCTGCAGTTTTAGTTTCCTTCTCAGAAAAACATGAGGTTAGTTTCTTATTTCCCTTACAGTCTTTCTGCATAAAGCTAAATAATTGGTTTCTGTACTATCTTTTCACTGTTTCTCTTTTGATTATTCAGATTATCTTCTTTTTTTTTTAATAAATTTTCTTTATTGTATTGGTTTTACCATACAATGACATGAAACCGCCATGGGTTTACATATGCTCCCCCTCCAGAACCCCCCTCCCTCCTCCCTCCCGCTTCCCTCCCCCTGGGTCATCCCGGTGCACCAGCCGCGAGCATCAACCCTGGGCTGGCGATTGATTTCACATATGATAATTAACATGTTTCAATGCCATTCTCCCATATCATCCCACCCTTGCCCTCTTCCACAGAGTCCACGAGTCTGTTCTATGCATCTGCGTTCCTTTTGCTGTCTCACATGCAGGGTTCTCGTTATCATCTTTCTAAATTCCATATATATGCGTTAGTATATTGTATTGTTGTTTTTCCTTCTGGCTTACTTCACTCTGGATAATAGGCTCCAGATTATCTTCTTAAAGTAATAGGATTTAATTATAGCTACCATTTCATTGCTTATAGTACAAGGGACATCATGCTAAGGATGTATAAATACCATCTTTAATCCTTATGGAAATCAAGTGAGATAAATATAATTGTCCTCAGTTTAACACAAGGAAACCATGAATTTATACAATATATAAATCCAAGATCATGAGCAGGTCAAAATTACGGTTTGATCTCAAGGTGTTTTTAATTTTCTTTTCAGACCAGAAAGCTCTGCTCTTTCTATTACATAATAGTTTAACTATATATCCTATTGTATGATAATTATCACTGGAAAATTATCAATAATGCTGTCCAGAATCAATACATACTTCTCTAAAACCAAAACCATATGACCTTTTGTTCCTTCCACTTAACAGTTTATAATAACCTCTGGAATGTAATATTTTCCACCTGTACCATGTTAATGGTTTGGTGTAAAGTAAAAGTTACAAAAGTCTTGAGTAAGTTCCTAGAAGGTCCACATGAAAGATCAAATACTCAGTCCACATTATTTCATATAATTCCAAATCCTGGTCAAAGAATTCACTTTATGGGACTTCTTTTATCTCTTTACTTATTATGTGGCTTCATAGACTTTTGAGCAGATGAGATTGTTAGAAGTAAGCTCGTTTCACTTCCCAAGAGTAAAGACATATATTTCAAAATTTTTATAACATTATTTGAAAATGCAGTTGTTCATGCCAAATACATACCTTTTTCACTTAAAGATTGTACATTTACTGAAAGTATTTGGACAAGAGATGTAGCTAGTACTTGTCTCAAAAAGTCATTATTACTGCTTTACTGTGTAAGGAGAGTCAAATTTTATGTTTCTGCTTTTCCTCATTCTTGTTCATGTTCCCCATTTAAGTGGATGTAAAATGTACTCACATTGTAATAATTGAAATAATTAAGAGAAGTCAGTGGCATTTAATCTTGATAATGAAAATGGAGGAGGTGATCATTGCTTTTTGTATTATTCCTGAACAGATTAGACCTTGTTCACAATCTATAGATAATATGTCTTAATGTCAATATTAAATTCTAGAGTCAGTCAGGCAGTTCAGTCGCTCAGTCGTGTCTGACTTGTGACCCCATTGACCACAGCATTCCAGGCCTCACTATCCATCATCAACTTCCAGAGTTTACTCAGACTCATCTCCAGGAGGTAATGGCATCCAGCCATCGCATCCTCTGTTGTCCCCTTCTCCCACCTTCAATCTTTCCCATCATCAAGGTCATTTACAATGAGTCAGTTCTTTGCATCAGGTGGCCAAAGCATTGGAGTTTCAGCTTCAACATCAGTCCCTCCAATGAATATTTAGGAATGATTTCTTTTAGGATGGGCTGGTTGGATCTCCTTGCAGTCAGGGGACTCTCAGGAGTCTTCTCCAACACCACACTTTAAAATCATCAATTCTTCAGTGCTCAGCTTTCTTCATAGTCCAACTTTTGCACCCATACATGACTACTGGAAAAGCCATAGCCTTGACTAGACAGACCTTTGTTGGCAAAGTAAATGTCTCTATTTCTTAATATGCTGTCTAGGTTGGTCATAACTTTTCTTCCAAGGAGTAAGCATCTTTTAATTTCATGGCTGCAGTCACCATCTGCAGTGATTTGGGGTCCCCAAAAAATAAAGTCTACCACTGTCTCCACTGGTTCCCCATCTATATGCTAGGAAGTGATGGGACCAGATGCCATGATCTTAGTTTTCTGAATGTTCAACTTTAAGCCAACTTTTACATTTTCCTCTTTCACTTTCATCAAGAGGCTCTTTAGTTCATCTTCACTTTAAGCCATAAGGGTGGTGTCATCTACATGTCTGAAGTTATTGATATTTTTCCCAGCAATATACTCACCACCAGAAACACAGCTTAGAAACTGAAAGATGGAGTCTGTTTAGATGCATAAATAAACTTGTTGGTATCAAACACCTGGAGTAACAGGCAAATTTGGCCTTGGAGTAGAGAATGAAGCAGGGAAAAGGCTAATAGACTTTTACCAAGAGAACACACTGGTCATACAAACACCCTCTTCCAACAACACAAGAGAAGATTCTACACATGGACATCACCAGATGGTCAATACCAAAATCAGATTGATTATATTCTTTGCAGCCAAAGATGGAAAAGCTCTATGCGGTCAGCAAAAACAAGACTAGAAGTGGACTGTGGCTCAGATCATGAACTCCTTAATGCCAAATTCAGACTCAAATTGAAGAAAGTAGGGAAAACCACTAGACTTTTCAAGTATGACCTAAATCGAACTCCAAACGATTATACAGTGGAAGTGAGAGATAGGTTTAAGGGACGAGATCTGATAGACAAAGCGGCTGATGAACTATGGATGGAGGTTCATGGCACTGTACAGGAGACAGGGATCAAAACCATTCCAAGATAAAGAAATGCTAAAAAGCAAAATGGCTGTCTGAGGAGCCCTTACAAATATCTGTTAAAAGAAGAGAAACAAAAAACAAAGGAGAAAAGGAAAGATATACCCATTTGAATTCAGAGTTCCAAAGAATAGCAGGGAGAGATAAGAAAGCCTTCCTCAATGATCAATGCTAAGAAACAGAGGAACACAATAGAATGGGAAAGACTTGATATCCCTTCAAGCAAATTATAGATACCAGGGGAGCATTTCATGCGAAGATGGGCTCAATAAAGTCCAGAAATGGTATGAACTAACAGAAGCAGAAGATATTAAGAAGAGGTCACAAGAGTATACAGAAGAACTGTGCAAAGAAGATATTCACAACCCAGATAATTACAATTGTGTGATCACTCACCTAGAGCCAGACATCCTAGAATGTGAAGTCAAGCAGGCCTTAGGTAGCATCACTTCGAACATACCTAGTGGAGGTGATGGAATTCCAGTTGAGCTATTTCCTATCCTAAAAGATGATGATGTGAAAGTACAGCAGTCAATATGCCAGCAAATTTGGAAAACTCAGCAGTGGCCACAGGACTGGAAAAGGTCAGTGTTTATTCCAATCCCAAAGAAAGACAATGCCAAAGAATGCTCAAACTACCACACAATGGCACTCATCTCATACGCTAGTAGAGTAATGCTCAAAATTCTCCAAACCAGGCTTCAACAAAACATGAACTGTGAAGTTCCATATATTCAAGCTGGTTTTAGAAAAGGCAGATAAACCAGAGATCAAATTGCCAACATCTGCTGGATCGCCAAAAAAGCAAAGGAGTTCCAGAAAAAAACATCTGTTTCTGCTTTATTGACTATGCCAAAGCCTTTGATTGTGTGGATTACAATAAACTCTTGAAAGAGATGGGAATACCAGACCACCTGACCTGCCTCTTGAGAAATCTGTATGCAGGTCAAGAGGCAACAGTTAGAACTGGACATTGAATAGCAGACTGGTTCCAAATAGAAAAGGAGTATGTCAAGGCTGTATATCGTCACCCTGCTTATTTAACTTATATACAGCGTACATCATGAGAAACACTGGTTTGGATGAAGCTGGAATCAAGATTTCCGGGAGAAATATCAATAACCTCAGATTTGCAATTAACTCCACCGTTAAGGCAGAAGGTGAAGAAGAACTAAAGAGCCTCTTGAGGAAAGTGAGAGAGAGAGTTAAAAAGTTGGCTTAAAGCTCAACATTCAGAAAAGTAAGATCATGGCATCTGATCCCATCACTGCAAGGAAAATAGAGAAACAGCAGCTGACTTTAGTTCCTTGGGCTCCAAACTCACTGCCGATGGTGATTGAAGCCATGAAATTAAAAGATGCTTACTCCTTGGAAAAAAAAGTTAGAACCAACCTATACAGCATATTAAAAAGCAGAGACGTTACTTTCCCAACAAAGGTCTGTGTAGTCAAGTCTGTGGCATTTCCAGTAGTCATGTATGGATGTGAGTGTTGGATGGTGAAGAGACCTGAGCACTGAAGAGCTAATGCTTTTGAAATGTGGTATTGGAGAAGACTCTTGAGAGTCCCTTGGACTTCAAGGAGATCCAGCCAGTCCATTCTAAAGGAGATCAGTCCTGAAAATTCATTGGAAAGACTGATGTTGAAGCTGAAACTCCAATACTTTGGCCACCTCATGCAAAGAGCTGACTCATTTGAAAAGACCCTGATGTTGGGTAAGATTGACGGTGGGAGGAGATGGGGACGACAGAGGATGAGTTGTTTGGATGGCATCACTGATTCAATAGATATGAGTTTGGTTAAACTCCAGCAGTTGATGATGGACAGCGAGGCCTGGCCTGATGCAGTCCATGGGGTCACAGAGTCAGACACAACTGAGTGACTGAACTGAACTGAATATCAAATGCTTCCCTGTTGTAACTCCATGGACAAGTAATTCAATGCAAATGTTTTTTGTAAACAAACCAGGGATCAGAAATATGAAGGTTATATTATAATTTTCCTAATGAAAGAAGATGGGAATGTGGACAAGAAACAGTTCTCTAACAGGGAAAAATTTATGTTTTTTCTTATATGATGTAATGACTTATAGGAGACAACTCATTCTGCCAAACTGTGTATAGGATAGTCCTTCCATGAGAGGAAATCTATGGATGACAAAGTGAGTAATAGAAGTAACTGGTCAAGATGCCCTTGACCAATGGGTGTATTTGCATGTATATATTGGTTGATAAAGAACAAATTTCATTAGCTTTTAGATATACTTACATTGCAACTGTATCATTTCAGACTATACATTTCTATAATTCACATTTCTTAATCTGAATTTCAGATTAAGACAAGACAAATTGTTTCACTCTAGTTTACTCCTCTGTTAAACTCATGTTCTGTTTGGCAATGAGTTCTCTCCCAGAGAACAAAATCAAAAGTCTTGACAATTCATTTTCCCTAGAATTTACTGTGACATATCACAGCATCAGTTTCCTTTCTCTTATCATGTGTTCCATTCTGTTCTTTACCCTTCTTTTCACACTCTTTTTTTATTTTACTATATCTAAAATAAAAATGCAGCCCAGCTCACAGTGAATCCATTCTGATCTAGCACTTATGCAGCTCAAGTGGATCTATTCTATGCCTAGAAAGGGAAGAGAACTAAGAAGACTACAAGAAATTTTCCCTGTGTTCCCTTCTTCCACGACCCAATAGATACAGATACCCAGATATCTGTGTAGCTTTTTTGAAATTCTGTGGTGTACGAAATTAAAAAAAAAATCTGCCATTTGATAGATCTCTTGTGGAAAGTGCTCTTACTGGTAAATATTTGCCTTTAATTTATTCTAGCCAAAGGTTTAGTGATAAGGGAAAGGCTTTTTAAAATGTACTCTACATGATTTTAACTATTTACAACCCTGGTGGCTCAGGCAGTAAAGAGTCTGCCTGCAGTGTGGGAGACCCAGGTTCGATCCCTGGGTCAGGAAGATTCCCTGGAGAAAGAAATGGCAACCCACTCCAGTATTATTTCCTGGAAAATCCCACGGATGTAGGGTCCTGGCTGGCTACAGTCCATGGGGTCACAGAGTCGGACATGACTGAGAGACTTCACTTTCTTTCTTTCTATTCTATAATGAAAAAAAAATTAAAGAATATTGTCAGGGTAACTGGTAACAAAGTCAGGACCAAAATCTGTCTCTTCTGAATATAAATTCACTTCTTTTCATGAATTCAAATAGCACCATGTGAACCTGACAAACATGTACTCTGAACAAATCTTTTCACTTTATTTCAGTTTTTTATATATATGATGTTTTGTTATGTTATAAAGAAGTGGCTTATTTTGCCAATTTTAAGATCTGTTAAATTTTATGTGTTTTTCTCAGCTTTTTTATTTTTTACTCGTATTGTGTATTTTTCATCTAAACAGATACTACTGATTTATTGTTCAGTGTATTAATATTAAAACAGATGCCAAAGTCTGCCTTTGAATACCTTAACTTTTAAGAAAACTAATCTTAATTTGATTTTGCTTCCTGTGTTAGGAAGTAAGTGGACACATTTAGTATTGCTGTGGACTTTTCACTAGTTAAAACAGATTGAATTTTTCTTTTCATTAAACTTTCAACAAGAATGTATGTCTCTATTCTCAACCTTGAAGCGCTGTTCTTTATATGAGTCCCCAGGGATTTCTGAGACAGAGAGTAAAACAAAAGTGTCGAGAAAAAAGATGTGGCAGACAGAAAAAAAGCAAAGAGGAAGCAAATCAAACTTACCAATTCTGTGTGGCCAACACACTTACAGGTTGTAGTACCCATTTATTATATGATAGGAGGTTTGGTCTATGGTACATTCCTATGGTCATCCCTACCACCACGTATCTTGCTATTCCTGCCTCCTCAAATAAGTAATATTTTCTTGCCTTAATTTGTATTTAAAAAATCTAGTATTTCTGGTCAACTCTTTGTGAAAAATTTTCCCTTTGCTCCTGCAAGCCTCTGACTTGTTCTTTACACTGACAATGCTTACCATTATAATCAATGTCCTTTTATAATTATCTTGAAATAGATACAGCTGTATTCTGCACCAAAAGAGAAAGAACAATGCACCCAGTTACAGTAATATGTTAAAATTATGACTGATAATGGAGTGATAACATTTTGTGTTCAAGCATTAAAAGCAAGTGAAGCAAGGTTGAAGTTAAAAATGACAATTTAGAAAACAGAGCAGAGGAGTGAAACTGTATTTTCTTGATAGTGCAAGCATGAGTAAGAAATTGAGTTTTTGCCTTCAAAAATCTTCAATCATTTGTTAATCATAAGTTTGAAAAATGTTCAATAAATCACATAATAATTTTGTATTGCTTGCTATATTTCACAAAGTGTTTTTGAAGTACATTGTGCCACTTAATGCTTAAAAATTCTTTGAGGAAAGCACAGCAGTATTTTACCTTATTAAAGATAAGGAAACTAAGTCTTAGTGTTTTAGTATCTTCCCTATCTATGTTCAGAATGGAGTTGGGACTTAAACTGTCATGTATTTACTGAACTTAAGTGTTGAAGTTAATCCTTGTATCTTGTTCTCTGTGAATCATATTTTGCTTTCTAATATTCTCAATAAATCGCCAAGCTTCAAGCTGCAGGATTTATTAAGCTTTCCAAGGCCCTTTCATTTTAAACTTTACACGAGTCTACTTTCCCTGAGAGCATCTAGTTCAGCAAGCATTTTCTATGTTCTTCATGCACCAGAAAGTGTGTTATGCATGATGATTTATGCCATTTCTCAACTGGTAGACAAGTTATATCAGTATCATCTGGAAATGTGGGGAAAAATACCAATTTTAGACTTCATTCTGAATTAGGTAGTTGAATTTCTAGGGAAAAGAATGTGGAGATATTTATTCATAATTCCTAATATTCTGACCAAGAGCTAACTGTGCAAAAAATAAAATGAATTAAACTTTTAAAAATTAAATTTTATAAAAGAGATAAAGACTGTAAACATTGCAGAAGGGCAAAACAGACCCAGATTTGGATCATGTAATCACTCTGAAGATTTACAAAGGAATGGAATAGGTCATAATTAAAACCCACCATGGCACACATTATTTACATGTAGGAATTAGAACACATGCAATAAGTAGTCATTCAACAGACAGCTGCCTCCCCAGAAAGGTTAAGTAACTTTTGATAGTTTATAGTAAGTTAGATAAAGGATCCTAAGTGCATCGATCTCAAAGGTCTTTGCATTAATTTACTAGGGCTGACATACAAAACACCAGACTGGGTATCTTAAACAACAGAAATTTATGTCGTCGTAGTTCTAGAGGCTAGACATCCAAAAGCTAGCGTTCAGCAAGTTCTGTTTCTTCTGAGACCACTCCTTGGCTTGCAGATGGCTGCCTTCTCGCATCCTCTTGTTATGTTCTTTTCCTTGTGCATGCCCGCCCCTAGGGTCTCTGTGTGTCATAATTTCCTGCTGCAAGGGCACAAATCAGATTAGAGTTCAGCCTAATAGTCTTATTTCAATTTAATCACTACTGTAAAAGCACTGTCTCCAAATACAGTCAAACTCTGAGAGAGTACACATTACAGATTCAATATAAGTTTTTGAGACACAGTTCATCCCATAATAGCATTCAATACATTTTAGTTGTCTGACATTTTGCTCTAGTCCCTATTTCCTCTTTAGGGCCCAGGCAACCTCTGCGTCTACTCAGTTCCACTTGCTGCTCAGAAGCTTTTTCTTTAGCAAACCTGATAACCTCAAAGCTTGTTAATGAGGATTAGCTTGTGCAGTGGTATATTTTAGTGCTTCTAAGCAATATATTTGTATAGACTTGAAGGCAAGTTTGGTGTCTTTACAGGGAGTGAGTAGGGTGAAATTGTCTGGTATGTAGCCTATGAATCCGCACCTCCTGCATTGCAGGCAGATTCTTTACTTCTGAGCAATTGGACCACTGGAGAAGCCATTGAACCTAGATAATCTCTGTGATTTTTATGAGAGTCTCCTTTTTTTTTTTTTTTTTAACCTTTTCTATATTCCAAAGAGAATAAGTTATAAATACCACTGTAACGTGACATTTTAAAATTGCATTACCTTTTCCCTCTTATGTTTCCCTCTTATGTATCACCATTTCCCTCTTATGAATGTTTATGCTTTATAATCTGTGTGTCCTTCTTTACTTCTAGCTTTCAAATTTTTCAAACCTATGTGTCTCCGCTTCCTTTTCTTGCTTTCAGCTTTAGAGATGAGAAATATCTTTTTCTCACTTTTGCATAAATTCTTCTCAGTGAGAATTCTGTCATAAGAAACAATTCAGGAAATATTAATGTGGTGTTTCTTTTTAAATCTGATATGCTTTAGGACTGCACATCTCTTGTTAAATTATTTTTAAGCCTCCATGACTGATCCTGCTTTCTATCAGATCTCTAACCCCTTGTATACCCTCTGTAAGACATTTCTAAAACACTGTAAGAAATCCAATAAAGTAGGGCCTGTATGTCAACTTCATGATCATCCTTTAGAAATATCTATGAAAGGTCTGTGCATTTTTCTTTGTTTTCTTTTCAAAATGAATTAAAATAGTTTCTCATGGATAATTTAAAGTTCTGTTTTATATTTTCATTTCATTCAAGAGTTTTCCATTCAAAAGTTTACAAAGGGAAATGACATTTATATTTTCAGGTTTAATATCAAAAATTAACTGAAATTTTAATAGTCAACATGGATCTTTTCCATAATTTTTAACTAATAAGTAAGAAAACTTAGATTTCTACTGCATTATTAATTGCTCTTGTTTTGAGTCAATGTATCGGTATTTTCAGGGATGAAGAACCAGGAGGCCAGCTGGTAACAGATAAGTTCCGTATTGACTGGGATTCAGTACTTGTTGACATGGATAACATCATCATTGCACGGTTTGATGGCAGAGGAAGTGGATTTCAGGGTCTGAAAATTTTGCAAGAGATTCATCGAAGGTTAGGCTCAGTGGAAGTAAAGGACCAAATAGCTGCTGTGAAGTAAGTAGGTGTATATCTTCTTACTGTTTGTCCTATAGTGAATGCTAGGTATGTGATATATAATAGTATTAATGCTAAGATGTTAGTGTTTTAATGATTAGACAACTTTCTAGGTTAATTATATAGACCAGCAGTCCCCAGCCTTTTTGATCCCAGGGACTGGTTTCATGAAAGACAATTTTTCCATGGACCAGAGAGAATCTAACGCTACCACTGGTCTGAGAGAAGGTGGAGCTCAGGCAATAATGAGAGTGATGAGAGGGTGACTCTAAATATAGATAAAACTCCACCGACTCACCTCTCTCACCTCCTGCTGTGTGACCCACTCCTAAGAGGTTATGGCCCATACCAATCTGTGGCCTGGGGAAAGGGACCCCTGATATAGACTATTTTTTCAAGTATCTTTCACACTCATTGACATAATAAAAGAACTATCATACGTTCTAATTCTAGAATTAGAATTCACTTTGGATTTGTGAAATGGGAGAGAACTTCATTAAACTACAATATTATTTATTTATAATAATCACAATGTCTATTATTTTCCCAGTTAATTACAGTTCTTGAGCTTTCACAAATACCTTTCCCACATGGCAAGAAGAGGTAAACTGAGAAAGCTAACAGTTTTTTTTTAACACAGTGTCTAGATATTAGCTAGGATATTGTTAAAATGTAGATGCTAATTCAGTAGGCCTGTAGTGGACCCAAGATTCTACATTTGTAACAAGCTGACAGGGGTGACACCCAAACTCCTCCACTACTCTGAGAAGCAAGATTTTGGTATACAGTACCCTCCCGTATGAACAGAGTTCTAACCATTAAAGCAATTCTTGTTTGACTTCTTTTTTGATTTTTTTTTTTTTCCCCTATGGCTAAGAATGAATTTCCATGGTTCATTTAACTCAAGAAGATATAACTATAATTTTTTTCATTTCAGATTTTTACTGAAACAGCCATACATTGACTCCAAAAGATTAAGCATTTTTGGAAAGGTAAACAGTAGAAATATGTGTGCATACATTACCTGTTTCTATGTGTATTTGCATAATTGCTGCTGCTGCTACTGCTAAGTCGCTTCAGTTATGTCTGACTCTGTGCGACTCCATAGACGGCAGCCCACCAGACTCCTCTGTCCCTGGGATTCTCCAGGCAAGAATACTGGAGTGGGTTGCCATGTATAATTACTCTCTTCCTATTACTAAAATCTCTGTTATCCTTTAAAATGAAACATTATAATTAATATTATATAAATTCAGTAATTCGTTAATTCATCAACTATGTACTGTGTATCTCTAAATGGAAACTGGTATTAGAAATAGAGCAACAGTAGGACAAAAAAAAAAAGGAATCTGCTTTCATGAAGATTATCTTCTAGAGAGGAGAAAGAGAAAGTAAACAAGTAAATTAAAAACATAGTTTCATCTGGTACTACTCTTTTAAGGAAAACAAAACAAGAAAAACTGATGGATGAAATGAACAATGTTATTAGATTGAGTGGTCAAGTAAGTTCCCTCTGATTTAAGTGATATTTAGGTGGATACATAAATAACAAGAAATAATCAGTCATGTAAATCTGTTGAAGGAGCCTGTTATCCAAAGGAGGAACAAGCACCACAGAATTGGCAAAGACTATAGGGATTAGAGACTAAAAGATGACCAGTATTCATAATTATGCTGGTGTGCTCTTGGATGATATTTACTTCCTTTTAAAATAATTTTCTATTAAAGTATAGGTGGGACTAGTTCTAAAGAACCCACGTGCCATTGCAGGAGAGAAAAAGAGATGTGGGTTAGATCCCTGGGTCCATAAGATCCCCTGGTGGAGGGCATGGCAACCCACTCCAGTATTCTTGCCTGGAGAATCCCACGGACAGAGCCTGGTGGACTACAGATGATAGGTTTGCAAAGAGTCCGACATGAGTGATTACACAAACACAATTATCCCATGTAGATACAAAATTATATAGGAAAAAAAATTTCCTTGAAATGGGCACTCAGGATTTACTCTCTTGTTGTTCTGTTGTTCAGTCTCTGTCATGTCTAATTCTTTGCAACCCCACAGACTACAGCATGCTAGGCTTCCCTGTCCTTCACATCTTACAGAACTTGCTCAAACTAATGTCCATTAAGTCAGTGATGCCATCCAACCATCTCATCCTCTGTCATCCCCTCCTCCTCCTGACTTCAATCTTTCTCAACATCAGGGTCTTTTCCAATGAGTCAGATCTTCCCATGATGTGGGCAAATTATCAGAGCTTCAGTTTCAGCATCAGTTCTTCCAATGAATATTCATGACTGATTTCCTTTAGGATGGACTGGTTTGATTTTGGACTGGATTGGTTTGCAATCCAAGGGATTCTCAAGAGTCTTTCTTCTCTAACACCACAGTTAAAAATCATCAATTCTTCAGTGTTCAGCCTTCTTTATGTTCCACCTCTAACATCCATACCCGACTACTGGAAAATCCATAATTTTGACTATATGGACCTTTGTCATCAAAGTAATATCTCTGCTTTATAATATGGAAAACTCAGCAATGGCCACAGGACTGGAAAAAGGTAAGTTTTCATTCCAGTCCTAAAGAAAGGCAATGTCAAAGAATGCTCAAACTACTGCACAATTGCACTTATCTCACATGCTAGTAAAGTAATGCTCAAAATTCTCCAAGCCAGGCTTCAGCAATACATGAACCATGAACTTCCAGATGTTCAAGCCGGTTTTAGAAAAGACAGAGGAATCAGATATCAAATTGCCACCATCCAACGGATCATAAAAAAATCAAGAAAGCTCCAGAAAAACAACTATTTCTGCTTTATTGACTATTCCATGGCCATTGACTGTGTCGATCACAATAAACTGTGAAAAATTCTGAATGAGCTGGGAATACCAGACTATCTGACCTGCCTCTTGAGAAACCTGTTTGCAGCTCAGGTAGCAACAGTTATAACTGGACATGGAACAACAGACTTGTTCCAAATAGGAAAATGAGTATATCAAGGCTGTATAATGTCACCCTGCTTATTTAACTTATATGCAGAGTATATCATGAGAAACACTGGGCTGGATGAAGCACAAGCTGGACTCAAGATTGCTACAAGAAATCTCAATAACCTCAGATATGCAGATGACACCACCTTTATGGCAGAAAGTGAAGAAGAACTAAAGAGCCTCTTGATGAAAGTGAGGGAAGAGAGTGAAAAAGTTGGCTTAAACCTCAACATTCAAAAAAGTAATATCATGGCATCTGGTCCCATCACTTAATGGGAAATAGACGGGGAAACAATGGAAACAGTGGCTGATTTGAGTTTTGGGGGACTCCAAAATTACTGCAGATGGTGATTGCAGCCATGAAATTAAAAGACACTTACTCCTTGGAAGGAAAGTTATAACCAACCTAGATAGCATATTGAAAAGCAGAGACATTACTTTGCCAACAAAGGTCCATCTAGTCAAGGCTGTGATTTTTCCAGTAGTCATGTTTGGATGTGAGAGTTGGATGGTGAAGATAGCTGAGCACCGAAGAATTGATGCTTTTGAACTGTGGTGTTGGGAAGACTCTTAAGTGGCCCTCAGACTGCAAAGAGATCCAACCAGTCCATTCTAAAGGAAATCAGTCCTGGGTGTTCATTGAAAGGACCATTGTTGAAGCTGAAATTCCAATGCTTTGGTCACCTGATGCAAAGAACTGACTCATTTGAAAAGACTCTGATGTCGGGTAAGGTTGAAGGCAGGAGGAGATGGGGACAACAGAGGATGGGATGTTTGGATGGCATTATGTCCATGTTTCGATGGACATGAGTTTGGTTAAACTCCAGGAGTTGATGATAGACTGGGAGTCTTGGTGTGCTGCAGTTGATGGAGTTGCAGAGATGGACATGACTAAGCAACTGAACTGAACTGAACTGAATCTGCATACAGGTTTCTTGGAAGGCAAGTAAGATCGTCTCATATTTCCATCTCTTTAAGGGTTTTCCACTATTTGTTATGATCCACACAGTCAAAAGCTTTAGCATAGTCAGTGAAACAGAAGTAGATGTTTTTCTGGAATTCCATTGCTTTGTCTGTGATCCAGCAAACATTGGCAATTCCATCTCTTATTTCTCTGCCTTTTCTAAAACCAGCTTGAACATCTGGATGTTCTTAGTTCACGTAATGCTGAAGCCTGGCTTGAAGGATTATGAGCATAACCTTCTATCATGGGAGATGAGTGCAGTTGTTTGGTAGTGTGAATATTCTTTAGTACTGCCCTTCTTGGGAACTGAAATGAAAATTGACTTTTTCCAGTCTTATGGCCACTGCTGGATTTCCCAAATGTGCTGACATATTGAGTGTAGCACTTTAATACCATCATCTTTTAGGAATTTATTTTTATTTATTTATTTATTTTTATTTTATTTATTTATTTTTTTATTAGTTTTGCCATACAATGCCATGATATCACCATGGGTTTACATATGCTCCCCCTCCAGAACCCCCCTCCCTCCTCCCTCTCTTTTTGCTCCCCCACGAAAATCTCGATGCACCAGCCCCGAGCATCAATCCTGGGCTGGCGATTGATTAGACATATGATAATTAACATGTTTCAATGCCATTCTCCCATATCATCCCACCCTTACCCTCATCCACAGAGTCCACAAGTGTATTCTATACATCTGCGTTCCTTTTGCTGTCTCACAAGTTGGGTTCTCGTTACCATCTTTCTAAATTCCATATATATGCGTTAGTATACTGTATTGTTGTTTTTGCTTCTGGCTTACTTCACTCTGGATAATGGGCTCCAGTTTCGTCCATCTGAGTAGAACTGATTCAAATGAATTTTTTCTTAATGCTGAGTAATATTCCATTGTGTATATGTACCACAGCTTTCTTATCCATTCGTCAGTTGATGGGCATCTAGGTTGCTTCCATGTCCTGGCTATTGAAAACAATGCGGCAATGAACATTGGGATACACGTGTCTCTTTCAATTCTGGTTTCCTCGGTGTATATGCCCAGCAGTGGGATTGCTGGGTCATATGGCAGGTCTATTTGCAGTTTTTTAAGGAACCTCCACACTGTTTTCCATAGTGGCTGTACTAGCTTGCATTCCCACCAACAGTGTAAGAGGGTTCCCTTTTCTCCACATCCTCTCCAGCATTTATTGCTTGTAGATTTTTGGATGGCAGCCATTCTGACTGGTGTAAAGTGGTACCTCATTGTGGTTTTGATTTGCATTTCTCTGATAATGAGTGATGTTGAGCATCTTTTCATGTGCTTGTTAGCCATTCTTATGTCTTCTTTGGAGAAATGTCTGTTAAGTTCTTTGGCCCACTTTTTGATTGGGTTGTTTATTTTTCTGGAATAGAGCTGCAAGAGTTGCTTGTATATTTTTGAGATTAATTGTTTGTCCGTTGCTTCATTGGCTATTATTTTCTCCCATTCTGAAGGCTGTCTTTTCACCTTGCTTATAGTTTCCTTTGTTTTGCAGAAGCTTTTAATTTTATTTAGGTCCCATTTGTTTATTTGTGCTTTTATTTCCAATATTCTGGGAGGTGCGTCATGGAGTATCCTGCTTTGGTTTATTTCAGAGAGTGTTTTGCCTATGTTATCCTCTAGGAGTTTTATATTTTCTGGTCTTATGCTTAGATCTTTGATCCATTTTGAGTTTATTTTTTTTTTATTTTTTATTTTTTTTTTTTTAATTATTGTTTTAGCCATACATTGTTATGATATCACCATGGGTTTACATATGCTTCCCCTCCGGGTCCCCCCTCCCTCCTCCCTCCCCCCCGGGAAATCTCGCTGCACCAGTCCCGAGCATCAATCCTGGGCTGGCGATTGATTAGACACATGACAATTAACATGCTTCAATGCCCTTCTCCCATCTCATCCCACCCTTACCCTCATCCACAAAGTCCACAAGTCTATTCTATACATCTGCGTTCCTTTTGTTGTCTCCCATGTTGGGTTCTCATTACTGTCTTTCTAAATTCCATATATATGTGTTAATATACTGTATTGTTGTTTTTGCTTCTGGCTTACTTCACTCTGGATAATGGGCTCCAGTTTCGTCCATCTGAGTAGAATTGCTTCAAATGAATTTTTTTTTAATGCTGAGTAATATTCCATTGTGTATATATACCACAGCTTTCTTATCCATTCGTCAGTTGATGGGCATCTAGGTTGCTTCCATGTCCTGGCTATTGTAAACAATGCAGCGATGAACATTGGGGTGCACGTGGCTCTTTCAATTCTGGTTTCCTCGGTGTATATGCCCAGCAGTGGGATTGCCGGGTCATATGGCAGGTCTATTTGCAGCTTTTTAAGGAACCTCCACACTGTTTTCCATAGTGGCTGTACTAGTTTGCATTCCCACCAACAGTGTAAGAGGGTTCCCTTTTCTCCACATCCTCTCCAGCATTTATTGCTTGTAGACTTTTGGATGGCAGCCATTCTGACTGGTGTAAAGTGGTACCTCATTGTGGTTTTGATTTGCATTTCTCTGATAATGAGTGATGTTGAGCATCTTTTCATGTGTTTGTTAGCCATTTTTATATCTTCTTTGGAGAAATGTCTGTTAAGTTCTTTGGCCCACTTTTTAATTGGGTTGTTTATTTTTCTAGAATGGAGCTGCAGGAGTTGTTTGTAAATTTTTGAGATTAATTGTTTGTCTGTTGCTTCATTGGCTATTATTTTCTCCCATTCTGAAGGCTGTCTTTTCACCTTGCTTATAGTTTCCTTTGTTGTGCAAAAGCTTTTAATTTTAATTAGGTCCCATTTGTTTATTCGTGTTTTTATTTCCAATATTCTGGGAGGTGGGTCATGGAGTATCCCGCTTTGGATTATAGCAGAGAGTGTTTTGCCTATGTTATCCTCTAGGAGTTTTATAGTTTCTGGTCTTATGCTTAGATCTTTGATCCATTTTGAGTTTATCTTTGTGTATGGTGTTAGAAAGTGATCTAGTTTCATTCTTTTACAAGTGGCTGTCCAGTTTTCCCAGCACCACTTGTTAAAGAGGTTGTCTTTTCTCCATTGTATATTCTTGCCTCCTTTGTCAAAGATAAGGTGTCCATAGATGCGTGGATTTATCTCTGGGCTTTCTATTCTGTTCCATTGATCTATGTTTCTGTCTTTGTGCCAGTACCATACTGTCTTAATGACTGTGGATTTGTAGTATAGCCTAAAGTCAGGTAGGTTGATTCCGCCAGTTCCATTCTTCTTTCTCAAGATTGCTTTGGCTATACGAGGTTTTTTGTATTTCCATACAAATTGAGAAATTATTTGTTCTAATTCTTTGAAGAAGACCTCTGGTAGCTTGATAGGAATTGCATTGAATCTATAGATTGCTTTAGGTAGTATACTCATTTTCACTATATTGATTCTTCCAATCCATGAGCACGGTACATTTCTCCATCTGTTTGTGTCCTCCTTGATTTCTTTCATCAGTGTTCTATAGTTTTCTATATACAAGTCTTTTGATTCTTTAGGTAGAAATACTCCTAAGTATTTTATTCTTTTTGTTTCGATGGTGAATGGGATTGTTTCCTTAATTTCTCTTTCTGATTTCTCACTGTTAGTGTATAGGAATGCCAGGGATTTCTGTGTGTTGATTTTGTATCCTGAAACTTTGCTATATTCACTGATTAGCTCTAGTAATTTTCTCGTAGAGTCTTTAGGGTTTTCAATATAGAGGATCATGTCATCTGCAAACAGAGAGAGTTTTACTTCTTCTTTTCCAATCTGTATTCCTTTGATTTCTTTATCTGCTCTGATTGCTGTGGCCAAAACTTCCAAAACTATGTTGAATAGTAGTGGTGAGAGTGGGCACCCTTGTCTTGTCCCTGATTTCAGGGGGAATGCTTCCAGTTTTTCACCATTGAGGATAATGTTTGCTGTGGGTTTGTCATATATAGCTTTTATTATGTTGAGGTATGTTCCTTCTATTCCTACTTTTTGGAGGGTTTTTATCATAAATGGATGTTGAATTTTGTCAAAGGCTTTCTCTGCATCTATTGAGATAATCATGTGATTTTTATTTTTTAATTTGTTAATGTGGTGTATTACATTGATCGATTTACGAATATTGAAGAATCCTTGCATCCCTGGGATAAAGCCTACTTGATCATGATGTATGATCTTTTTGATGTGTTGTTGGATTCTATTTGCTAGAATTTTGTTGAGGATTTTTGCGTCTAAGTTCATCAGTGATATTGGCCTGTAGTTTTCTTTTTTTGTGGCATCTTTGCCAGGTTTTGGAATTAGGGTGATGGAGGCCTCATAGAATGAGTTTGGAAGTTTACCTTCGTCTGCAATTTTCTGGAAGAGTTTGAGTAGAATAGGTGTTAGCTCTTCTCTAAATTTTTGGTAGAATTCAGCTGTGAAGCCATCTGGTCCTGGGCTTTTGTTTTTTGGAAGATTTCTGATTACGGTTTCAATTTCCGTGCTTGTGATGGGTCTATTAATATTATCTATCTCTTCCTGGTTTAGTCTTGGAAAGTTGTACTTTTCTAGGAATTTGTCCATTTCATCCAGGTTGTCCAGTTTATTTGCATATAGTTGCTGATAATAGTCTCTTATGATCCTTTGTATTTCTGTGTTTTCTGTTGTGATCTCTCCGTTTTCATTTCTAATTCTGTTGATTTGGTTCTTCTCCCTTTGTTTCTTGATGAGTCTGGCTAACGGTTTGTCAATTTTATTTATCTTCTCAAAGAACCAGCTTTTGGCTTGGTTGATTTTTGCTATGGTCACTTTTGATTCCTTTGCATTAATTTCTGCCCTGATCTTTAAGATTTCTTTCCTTCTACTAGACCTGGGCTTCTGCATCTCTTCCCTTTCTAGTTGCTTTAGGTGTATAGTAAGGTCATTTATTTGATTTTTCTCTTGTTTCCTGAGGTGAGCTTGTATTGCTATGAACTTTCCCCTTAGCATTGCTTTCACAGTGTCCCATAGGTTTTGAGCTGTTGTGTTTTCATTTTCATTCGTTTCCATGCATAACTGAATTTCATTTTTAATTTCTTCTGCGATTTGTTGGTTATTCAGCAGTGTGTTGTTGAGCCTCCATATGTTGGAAGTTTTGAGAGGTTTTCTCCTGTAGTTGATATCTAATCTCACTGCATTGTGGTCAGAAAAGATGCTTGGGATGATTTCAATATTTTTGAATTTATCAAGGTTAGATTTATGGCCCAGGATGTGATCTATCCTGGAGAAGGTCCCGTGTGCACTTGAGAAAAAGGTGAAATTTGAGTTTATCTTTGTGTATGGTGTTAGAAAGTGTTCTAGTTTCATTCTTTTACAAGTGGCTGTCCAGTTTTCCCAGCACCACTTGTTAAAGAGGTTGTCTTTTCTCCATTGTCTAATCTTGCCTCCTTTGTCAAAGATAAGGTGTCCATAGATGCGTGGATTTATCTCTGGGCTTTCTATTCTGTTCCATTGATCTATATTTCTGTCTTTGTGCCAGTACCATACTGTCTTAATGACTGTGGATTTGTAGTATAGCCTAAAGTCAGGTAGGTTAATTCTTCCAGTTTCATTCTTCTTCTCAAGATTGCTTTGGCTATACGAGGTTCTTTGTATTTCCATACAAATTGTGAAATTACTTGTTCTAATTCTTTGAAAAAGACCTCTGGTAGCTTGATAGGAATTGCATTGAATCTATAGATTCCTTTGGGTAGTATATTCATTTTCACTATATTGATTCTTCCGATCCACGAACACGGCACATTTCTCCATCTGTTTGTGTCCTCTTTGATTTCTTTCATCAGTGTTTTATAGTTTTTTATATACAAGTCTTTTGTTTCTTTAGGTAGAAATACTCGTAAGTATTTTATTCTTTTTGTTTCGATGGTGAATGGAATTGTTTCCTTAATTTCTCTTTCTGTTTTCTCATTGTTAGTGTATAGAAATGCCAGGGATTTCTGTGTGTTGATTTTGTATCCTGAAACTTTGCTATGTTCACTGATTAGCTCTAGTAATTTTCTCGTAGAGTCTTTAGGGTTTTCAATATAGAGGATCATGTCATCTGCAAACAGAGAGAGTTTTACTTCTTCTTTTCCAATCTGGATTCCTTTGATTTCTTTATCTGCTCTGATTGCTGTGGCCAAGACTTCTAAAATTATGTTGAAAAGTAGTGGTGAGAGTTGGCACCCTTGTCTTGTTCCTGATTTCAGGGGGAATGCTTCCAGTTTTTCACCATTGAGGATAATGTTTGCTGTGGGTTTGTCTTATATAGCTTTTATTATGTTGAGGTATGTTCCTTCTATTCCTGCTTTTGGGAGGGTTTTTATCATAAATGGATGTTGAATTTTGTCAAAGGCTTCCTCTGCATCTATTGAGATAATCATGTGATTTTTATCTTTCAATTTGTTAATGTGGTGTATTACATTGATCAATTTGCGAATATTGAAGAATCCTTGCATCCCTGGGATAAAGCCTACTTGATCATGATGTATGATTTTTTTAATGTGTTGTTGGATTCTATTTGAGAAAAAGGTGAAATTCCTTGTTTTGGGGTGGAATGACCTATAGATATCAATTAGGTCTAGTTGGTCTATTGTATCATTTAAAGTTTGAATTTCCTTGTTACTTTTCTGTCTAGTTGATCTATCCATTGGTGTGAGTGGTGTATTAAAGTCTCCCACTATTATTGTGTTGTTGTTAATTTCCCCTTTCATACTTGTTAGCATTTGCCTTACATATTGTGGTGCTCCTATGTTGGGGCATAAATATTTATAATTGTTATTTCTTCTTCTTGGATTGATCCTTAGCTCTGCTGGAATTCTCTCCCCTCCACTAGCTTTATTAGTAGCAGTGCTTCCTAAGGTCCACTTAACTTCACAATCCAGAATGTCTGGCTCTGAGTGAGAGACTACACCATAGTGGTTATCTGGGTCATTAAAATCTTTTTTTGTACGGTTATTCTGTGTATTCTTTCCATCTCTTCTTGATCTGATCTGCTTTTATTAGATCTTTGCCATTTGTGTCCTTTATTATGCCCATCTTTAGATGAAATGTTCCTTTGATATTTCCAGTTTTCTTGAAGCAATCTCTAGTCTTATGCTTTCTATTTGTTGTTTTCCTCTTTTCTATTGCATTGTTCATTGAGGAAGGCCTTCTTGTCTCTCCATGCTTTTCTCTGGAACTCTGCATTTAGTTGGGAGTACCTTTCCCTTTCTCCCTTGCTTTTCTTCTCTTTCCTCAGCTATTTGTAAAGCCTCCTTAGAGAACTACTTTGACTTCTTGCATTTCTTTTTCTTCAGCCTAGTGGTTTTTCCCATTTTCTTTAGTTAAGCCTGAGTTTTGCCATGAGGAGCTGATGATCTCAGTCAGCTCCAGGTCTTGTTCTGCTGACTGTATCCAGCTTCTCCATCTTTGGCTACAAAGAATATAATCAATTTGATTTTGGTATTGACCATCTGGTGATGTCCATGTCTAAAATAATCTCTGTGTTGTTGAAAAATCGTGTTTGCTATTGACTGGTGCATTCTCTTGGCAGAATTATATTAGCCTTTGCCCTGCTTCATTTTTTACTCCAAGGCCCAAATTACCTTTTACTCTAATTATCTCTTGACTTCCTACTTTTGCATTTAATCCTCCATGATGGAAAGGATGTCATATTTGGTGTTAGTCCTAGGAGGTCTTCTAGGTCTTCATAGAACTGATCAACTTCAGCTTTTTTGGCATCAGTGGTTGGAGTATAGACATGGATTACAGTGTTGTTGAATGGTTTGCCTTGGAAAGGAATTGAGATCACTCTCATTTTTAGGTTGCAACCGAGTACCACATTTTAGACTCTTTTGCTGTTTATGAGGGCTACAGCATTTCTTCTATGGGATTCTTGCCCACAGTAGTAGATATAATGGCCATCTGAATTAAATTAACCCATTATTGTTTATTTTAGTTCCCTGATTCCTAAGATGTTGATGTTAACTCTTGCTGTCTTCTGCTTGATCACATCCAATATACTTTGATTCATGGACCCAACTTTCTAGGTTCTAATGCAATACTCTTCTTGGCAGCATCAGATTTTACTTTCATCACCAGAAAAATCCACAAGTATTTCTGCTTTGTCCCAGTCACTTCATTTTTTCTGGAGCTATTAGAAGATGTCCTGCCTCTTCCCCCATAGCATGTTGAACACCTTCCAACCTGGGGTGGGGCTTTTCTTTTGGTGTCATATCTTTGTGTCTTATTATATAGTTCATGGGGTTCTCACAGCTAGTGTGCTGGAGTAGTTTTCCATTGCCTCCTCCAATGGGTCATGTTTTGTCAGAACTCTCCACTATGACCTGTCTGTCTTGGGTAGCCCTACAATGGCACGGCTCATAGCTTCACTGAGATATGCAAACTCCTTCACATGACAAGACAGTGATCCACAAAGGAGCATATGTAATATACAGCAGTATTAACTACATTTATCATGTGGTATATTATATATACCTGGTACTTATTTATTGTATAACTAGAAGATTGTACCTTTTGACTGCCTTCATCCAATTCCCCTACCTACCTCTACAATACTGTTAGTTCCCATTTAGTGTCTGTTGCCCAACATAGTGATTTGATATTTCTTGGTGTTGCTGAGCTGGACTAAGTCATGTCCGACTCTTTGTGACCCCATGGACTGTAGCCTGCTAGGCTCCTTTGTTAAAGGGATTTTCTAGGCAAGAAATACTGGGATGGGTTGCCATTTCCTTCTCTAGGGGATCTTCCTGACTCAGGGATCAAACCTGCATCTGTTGCTTGGCAGGCAAATTCTTTACCTTTTACCCAGGAAGCTCTACTAAATCAGAGGAAGCATATTATAATTACCAACCTGTTCTTCCCTTTTTTTCATCTTTTAAATTGAGATATAACTGAGATACTAAAAATCACTGTTTATAGTAATATTGTATCTAGAAATGAGATAGCAGAAGTTCTTCCATCTTATTCTTTTTCAGGGTTCTTTTATCTCATCTAGACATTGTATTTCTTTATAAATTTTAGAATCACCTCTTGTAATTTTTTTTTTTTTTAACTACATCACACAGCATATGGGATCTTAATTCAAGGACCAGGGATTGACTTTTTGCTCCCTGCATTGGAAGCACTGAGTCTTAAACAATGGACCATCAAAAATAGACCACTGGGATTTTCTTTGGCATTCTACTGAATCTGTGGATCACCTAGGAAGAACTGACATCTAAAAAATATTGTCAGTTTCACTTTTTTTTAACCTATGTTTTATTTGAAGCTTTATAGTTTCTACAGTATGTATATAGTTATGAATATCTTTTTATTCATCATGTTTGGGATTTGATGGGTTCTTTGAACATGTTTCATTGTTTTCTGTCAATTCCATCAAAACTGGGATTTTTATACTTGGAATTCTTTAAGGCTTATATTGCTTTTGTATTTTTGTGTTTGCTTTGTTTTGTTTTGATTACACTTACATGATACATTGGGTCAGCAAACACTAATGTGGACTTATGGCTCAAATTTTTGTCAAGATTAATTTTTTTCATTGATTCAGTACAAGTTCCTGACAAGAATAAAAACAAAATTATTTTCACCAATCTTTTATGCAGCATAATTATCTCTTGTTATTTTTAGGGGTAGAGCTTTGTACAGTCTCCCTTTAGTTTGGAATCTGCATTTTGTCTACATCATGCATTGAGTCATCATAGCAGAAGGCCAAAATCACTTGCATTTGCAAAACAAACAAAGAAACAAGCAAGCAAAACTGGCTTTATGCTTGTTTGCCTCTCAAGTTTACAATTTTCAGTAATATCTGGCCTTTGTGAATATTTATAACCTTTGTGCCAGCTCAATGTTGTATTCAAAATTACTTTTTGTTGTTTTAATTCTTTTTTTTAAATTACCACTTTTTATTTATTTATTTTTTGTTTAGTTTTGGTTTTGTTTTCAGTTGAATCTATTAAGATGTCAGTTTTACCAAATGCTAGAAATGGTATCACCACACTTAATGTTTTTACCATCAATGAGGCTGTAACAGTGTTCCCTTCTAAGATTCTAGGATGAGTTAAAATTTATTGTGACAAGTGTTATGATTCAAGTGAGAGATTCCAGAGGGCCAGGAATTTTAATTTCAATCAGCAATCTTTAAGGAAATTATTTCCTTTAGCTGTATGACTATTAGATTGAGTTTCCAGGTTTTTCTTTCCTTTGGTCTAAAGTTCATTCTGTTTTTTATGGTCTATGTATGTATATGTCTATATCTACATCTACATCACCCTTGCTAAATAATTGATTTCATTCACTATAATTGACTGTGTCAGCAGAAATGAAATTTGCTTAGAAGTTTTCAGGTATATTTCACTGTTGGTCTGCATAAAGCTGAAATAGTGAACTCTAAGAGATTGGTCAATATTTTTTATTTTATGTGTAATTTGTTCAGTTTAGTCTTTCAGAATTTGGAAAGCAATACTATTCTTTCTAACCTTGCAAGCTGATTAAGAAATATAGAATTTTTAGTATATCTAAAAATGTGTTTTGTGTCAAATAATATATATTTTTAGACAATATCCCTACCTATATTCTATTAATGGAAATAATAAGCCTGTAAATGCCAGGAAAGCATTGATTAAATAAATTAAATAAATAAATAAAATAAATTATTAAATAAATTAAAGGAATTATTAAATGAATTAAATAAATTAAAGCACTGATTAAATAAATTAAATTAAATAAAAAAAGTTTTAGTTTCTCTTCTAAAACTATCACATGGATACTAGAGAAAAATTTCAACCAATATAGAAGACAATGCTTGACTTTATATATCAATTTCATTTTAATATTGCACACATATTCTCTAGGTAAACAAAATTTACTAAAAAGTTTTAGTTATTAACTAACATAGATTTTAAGCTTATTCCAAGAGTTACTTATTGTTCCAAATGAATTTTCTTCAATATAGTTAAGCCAAAATTCTTACTGGTTATAAGTATTTCTTCCACCTTTTTACTTCACTGCTTTTGTTCATACCTTTTAATTTATTTCTAATAACAGCCTCAGTTCTGTACATGGGTTTTACAATTCTACCTCTTATTATGTCTCATTCAGAGATTCTTTCCTCCATTAATTATTCACTAAATCTCTCCCACTGGAAATCATCATTCCCTCCTGTGTATTGAAAGAACATTTTGTCAGTCATTTTTCATATTCATTATACCATCATGTAGTGCATTATATTTATTTGTGTTTTTATTTCGTTTCCTATGTGAAACTGTAAGCTTGTCAAGGTATTTGTGTTTTATTTGATTTTCAGTGCAAAAGCATTTGAATTGAACTCATTTCATGTTCTTTCTCTCCTCTGGGATATTCTCTTTCCTGCTAGATAGCCAACCCCTATCCTTTAGGGGAATACACTGTACTTCTTGGCTCTAATGTTTTCATCAAATTTGGAGAATATCCATTTATCATTACTTCAGGGTTTTTTTTTTTTTTTGCTGTTCCATTTCTCCAAAGTTTTCAAATACATATGCAGTTAGGGCAGTTGAATTTTTCCCTAAGCTCACCAAAATATTAATTTTTGATATTTTAATATTTTTTAAAGATATTTGTCTCTTTGTGTTTCATTTTTTGATATATTATGCTGCTGTCCATCAGCTATACTCTTGCAGGCAGGAAGCTGTAGAAATCCCAGGACTGACTCATTGTCTTTCAGTGATCACTGTCCTTTCTTACCCAGTGTCCAATGTCTCAGTTAATTTTATTTCATATATTTTGTTTATATTTTTAGTAGTTTCACATGGAAGGATAAATCTCATTTCTGTTATTCCATTTTTGTGGAATTTGAAATTCCTACCTAAAATTAATTGGTATGTTCATGAATCATTTTACAATGTTATTTTTGAATTGTCAATTTATATGTATATATGTGCTTAGTTTATATTGATCTCTCTTCTATGTGAACATATATATATGTATATATAAATATGTTTGTTTTCTTACTGCAATTTTGAGACTTTGGTGTATTAAAGATAGCAATCTTTCACATTCTTCTGAAATATTGCCTTGACTTGTTGATTATGTTTATGATCATTCAAAAAACTGAAGTGCTAAAACTTTTTATCTTTTGGCAAAACCTTTGAAGTCCTTTCTCTGGTGATTTCTTCCAATGATTTTCTTCTTTAGATGTCTCATTCCTATCAAAATAAGTATTTATTAGATTTTTCTCTTTATGTATCTGTTTGAGTAGGGCAGAGAGAGGTACATAACACTTGTATGCTGTGGATATATTTATTTTATTTCAAATAGCTAGTCAGTTTCACTAGCTCTATTGATTGACTAAGTCATTCTTAACACCTTGATTATGATGCCAACTAAACATTAAGTTCTCAAATATGCTTAGATTTATTTCTGCTATAATCTGCCTATTTGTTCTTAGGCTAATCTTATAGGTTTTTAATTATGAAAAGTGAAAGTCACTCAGTAATGTCGACTCTTTGTGGCCCCATGGACTATACAGTCCATGGAATTCTCCAAGCCAGAATACTGGAAAGGGTAGCCATTCCCTTCTCCAGGGGATCTTCCAAATCCAAGGATCAAACCCAGGTCACCCATATTGCAGGCAGATTCCTTACCAGCTGAGCCACCAGAGAATTTGCTCAGTTGCCTCCAATTCTTTGTGATGCTATGGACTACAATTCCCCAGGCTCCTCTGTCCTTGGAGTTCTCCGGGCAAAAATGCTGGAATGGGTTGTCATTTCTTTCTCCAAGAGATCTTCCCAACCTGGGTCTTCAAAATTGGGTCTCCTGCATTGTAGGCGGATTCTTTACCATCTGAGCCACCAGGGAAGCCTTGGTGGGTATAGTATACTTAATAATAATTCATTTTAATATTTTAAAATATTTCCCACTCTTTGTTCTTTTCTTTCATGACTTACCGCTCCTATTTTCTTCGCCTTCTCAAATTCTCCAAAACATTTGGCTATGTTCTTTTAACTAAAATTTTATTTAAATAGTATTTAATTTGCAAATAATTAAAATTTTCAAAAGATGCTGCTTTGACTGAATCATATAGTACATCTCTTTTATTTAATTGTTTTTGTATTTTTCAATAGAATTTTTAGTTTTCTTTGTGGATGTCAATATCTTTCCTGCTTTGTTTATTTCTATGTATTGTTTATTATCAGTGCATTTTAATTTTTATTGTGAGTATTATGTTTTTATTAGTGTTATTTTCTAACTTGTCTGTTAGATAAATGGAAAGCTTGTACTATTAGCATATTTAGCCATTAACTGGCCATATGTTACTTAATAATTATTCAAATGACATGATTAAAGACATTGAACCGTTTTAGTTTGAATAATTATCCTTATGACCTAATCAAGCTCATAAAATACAATCTAATAATATGAATGTTATTTGTACCAAATAATTATATTTAAGTATTAAAAGTAAAAAATAAAAACTGCTGAAAGAAAATTTTCTGACATTTTTTTAAGATTGACAACACAAATCAAAAATAAGTGGCAAAATTTAATACCCTATAAGCATCGTACTGAGAACTTGTATTGCTGTGATTACCAGGCCAGCATTAATGGGATTAAAATTAATTCATTCAACAAACATTTACTGAGTGTATACTATGTGCCTAGCACTTTTCAGTTGCTGGACATATAGCACTCACCAACACAACCCAAAAACAAAAATAAAGTCTATCTTTTCAAAAGTTGTTAATGCAATGAGGAGAGATAGATGAAAAACAAATAAATTAAAAATAATTAGGAAAGTATATAAAATGTCAGAGAATGATATTGCAGTTTAGAAAAGTGAAGCAAAGAGACAGGAAATCAAGATTAAAGATGAGTTAGCACTTTTCAAACATGAGACAAGAACTGTTTCACTAGGAGATATTGATTGGTCTAAAATAGGGAAATTTGAGGAGGCAAGAGACAGAAATATCTGGGGAAGGTAAAAGAAGTTTAAAAATGCAAGGAGTATGGAAGTTTTTTCAAGCAACCTATGGAGGTAAACTTATTATTTATAGTCTTATTAATAATAGTCTCAACGGGGATAAGAGTTTGTTAGGGACACTGAGTCACTTCTAAGGTTTGAACTCTTGTATATAAGATGAAGAAAAAAAAATCAAGGCAGAAATATAAAAATTGTAATATAGTATATGTGATTACATTAAACAAATTTAAGTTTTCATGCAAATTAATATAATAAATGTTATTATTAATAAAATATTTATAGTATTTTTACTTCAAATCAATTCACTATTTATAAGAAGTGATGTGATTCAGAGGGTATCATACAAGTCTAAAACTGTAGGAAAACTTTTTTTTTTCAGCTCTGTTACTATATCTTTTTGATTGCAACCATGAGACCTTTTTGCACACTGTGACAAAAAAGTCACTTTATCATTTCAAAACATGAGGCCACTGAAAATATAAGTCCTCAGTAAAATGATATGACAGATTTCCCCTTTCCCCTGCTCTTCTAGTCCTTTCGTCTGTTGGATTCAATTTCTTACACCATGGGTAAAATATATTTTTTAAAGAAATAAAATTATTTTTAAAGAAATACAAATTATTTTTAAAGAAATAAAATTTTCTATAATAAAATTTCCACAGAATAAACTTTTAAAAATCTAGATAAACTTGTTAAAATTTTACAGGTCATGCTAAAGATGTTTTGCAAATGCACATGATGTAACAATTGTAGTGAATGGAAAAATCTGATCACTGAGAATACCAATAAGATGACAGCACAACTGAAACATAGCAGCCTATACCAACTATTGACCATTATTGGTTTGTATCACATTAATAAATCTCATTAACTACAGTCAATATGGTGAACCCCAGTTTTTGGCATCTTCCTGATACATATGAGTTGCTTTGAAGATTAAAGCACCATTCCATATCTAACTAGAACTTAGATTCCTAACATCTTGTGGAATATTATTTTTCCAAGAACTTTGTCATGATCTATTCTTTTTTATTATTCTTATTATATATTTTATTGTTTTAATTAGAGGATAATTACTTTACAATATGGTGACTTTTTTTCCTATACATTGAATCAGTATTAGGTGTACATATGTGCCTTCCCTCTTGAATTTCCTCCCACCTCCTCCCCATCCCACCCTTCTAAGTTGTCACAGAGCACTGGCCTTGGGTTCCCTGCATCATACATGGACTCCCACTGGCTATCTATTTTGCATATGGTAATGTGGTAGGGATGCAAATTGATATAGCCACTATGGAGAACAATATGGAGATTCCATAAATAAACTAAGATAAAGCTACTATGATCTGTTCTTATATTCAGTAAATAAATATGAAATGATAGAGAAGAAGGTAAGCAATTAAAATTTATTTTAATCCTACCAGTATTGATTTTCTTTTAAAAATAAAATTTATTAACTGAAATAAATCATATTAAAGCAGTATTTTGAATTAGGTTTTTAAATGCTATACAGAGAATTTTATTCAAAAACTTTCATTATTGTTAAGTTTTCAGTTTACTTTCATTGATCCCAAATGCCAGATATTTTGTTAAAGAAGTCGAATACAATGTTTTACGCAGCAGAAGGGATTTACAACAATACTTTCACTTAGAATCACATGGAGAACTCCACAGCCCATTCTACACATATTGAGTCAATCGATTTTGAGGGCATTGATACATATATATATACATATATTTTTTTTTAAGTTCCACTAGTCTAGGGAATTCTGGCTGAAGTTAGAAAGATATTCTGTTGGAAATCCTTATTACATTATTACACAATAAGAACTTTCTATTCAAAATATGGACCAGCAATATAAAGATCTCCTGGGAGTTTGTTAAAAATGCAAAATCTTGGGCCCTATCCCAAATCAACTGGTTTAGAATATGAATTTAAAAAGACTCTCAAATAGAACTCAAAAAGAACTTTCAGGTGTTTTTCTGAGATCTGCCCCTCCTGTGAAACATAGTTTTCTTACTTCCTGGAGTTAATCAGACTCTGAGAATCATGTGAAACTGAGGTTAAAAACATAATACAATCTATTAATTTATATTATTTAAATATGATATACAATTATTCTCAGGATAGTTATATTCAGTTATTCTCTCAAAGGAGTCAAGTTATGTAAATAACAGAATCATAATCAGAAATCATGGTAGTTGTGGAATTAGAACCAGAAGAGTTATCAGCTAAGATGCATTTTTCACTATGAGAATACTGTTGCTGCTTGGGAAATGTTTGAAACCTCTTGTCTGCAATACCATGGTCTCAATCTTCATAATAGTGAACTAGAAACTAGAAAATATGCTTGAAAAGATCCTTATAGGGAGAGAATTTTCAGTCTCTCAACACTTTTGCTCTATAATTGCTATTTATTTACATGCTTTGCATGACTCATTCACTTCTTCATACTTCTGAAAAGGAGCAGAATATGCTGTCCCAAAATATGTCTGTTTGGCATAAACATTTTTTTGAGCTGATTATTTTAAGAAATAGCATAAACAAGAGAAGTTTTAAAAACACAGTAGAAGTTACCTTTTAGCAAGGGACATTTACACTTATAAAGAAAATCTCTGTTTATGTCTCCCTCTCTTTACCAGGAAGGGAATTTTGTCGTTGTTTTTCAGGCCCTAAGACATGTCTGACTTTATGCCACTCCATGGACTGCAGCACACCAGACTTCCCTGTCCTTCATTATTTCCCAGAGTTTGCTCAAGCTCATATCCATCCAATCATCTCATTCTCTGTTTTCCCCTTTTCCTTCTACCTTCAATCTTTCCCAACATCAGGGTCTTTTCCAATGAGTTGGATCTTCGCATCAGGTGGCCCAAGTACTATAGTTTCAGCATCAGTCCTTCCAGTGAATATTCAGGGTTGATTTCCTTTGGGATTGACAAGTTTGATCTCCTTGCTGTCCAAGGGACTCTCAAGAGTCTTCTCCAGCACCACAGTTTGAAAGCATCAGTTCTTTGGTGCTCAGCCTTTTTTACTGTCCAGCTCTCACATCCATTCATGACTACTGGAAAAACCATAGCTTTGACTATACGGACCTTTGTCAGCTAAGTAATATCTCCACTTTTTAATATGCTGTACTGTTGTTTCTGACTACTCCTCCCTTTTCTCTGCATCTTCTCTGATTAGCAACTGTTTGAACCTACCCTTTGGAACTTGGCCATGGATGTTGGAATCTTATCTACTCCCTACCAACAAGGAAAGGGGGACAGATAGTCTTCTGTGCCCAGGAGCCCCTCAGACCTGCTCAGTTTCAACAGGGAAAGGGAAGAGGGGATATAAGTATGTTAAGAGAGAGTAAATTATTTGGGGGCTTCCCTGATGGCTCAAATGGTAAAGACTGCCTGCACTGCAGGAGACCTAGGTTTAATCCCTGAGTGAGGCAAATCCCCTGGAGAAGGAAATGGCAACCCACTCTAGTATTGCTTAGGAAATCCTCTGGATAGAGGAGCCTGGCAGGCTACAGTCCCTGGGGTTGCAAAGAGTTGGATAAGACTAGGTGACTAATACTTTCACTTTCTTTTCAAGTTACTGTTAGGAAACACATGGGGCCTTAGAAGAATTGATGGGAGGTATGGCTTGTGACACAGTGAGTCTGGGTGTGGTGTCAATTTCTAGTCTCCTTTCATGTGACAAGAATCAATCTTCCCTCATTGATTAAACTTCCAGGGAGGGGCCCTTGAACAATTGATTTACTTTTGGAGGATCTGCCTTTAGGCATATAAAGGCATTCAGAGAAAGAGAAAGCCTTTGCTGTTTTTGCAAGTGCTTACAGCTCAAAATAATCAATATGTCAAGAGGCATAATTTTGGGTGGTATATTCTGCTACTTTTCACATATATTCTCTCAACTACTATAGTAATGTCTGATTACATTTTGGACTTTCCAGTACCCATTTTTAAATGATGCTTTAGATAAGCATAAATGACATTATGTATTTCTCATCTCAGGAGTTATAGAGAAAATAACAGTTTTCTATAGCACCAAAACACACTAGAATCATCTGCAAATCTTTCACAAGTAGATCTTATCATGAACCAGTTGAATTATGATGTCTGGAATAAGGCTTGAATATTAATATCTTTATTAATAATACCTATCAGGATAGTCCAATGTCTGGCAAAATGAAACAAAACACCAAGAGCACAGCAAAAATGAATGCCTAAAATGCACTGACAACTTAGTATGTCATGCCCTTAACCCAGTTTTACTATAGTTATTAAAATCTCCTCTTGAATTTTTCTAGTCAGAAAAATGGTCTTCAAAAGAAAACTAGACACCTTGATTTATATATTTTTAAATGTATAATTAGATTTGTTCAAAAGCATTTCAAGGTGGATATTTAAAAACTGAATTTAAAAATAATCCAACATGTCTAACTAGCAAAAGTATTTATCAAGTATGAGTTCTTTCAAATGTCTAATTGTGTGGATTAAAAACAGTATTTATACTTGTGATGATATATGTTAAATATTTAATTCTTTCTTAATTCTTAATAATCATAATTTTAAATGTTTTATTAAATGAATATGCTGTTTTGTGTCTAAAATATGCTGAATATGTCTAAAATGATATATGAGTTAATCACTGGGCTTCCCAGGTGGCACTAGTGGTAAAGAACCTGCCTGCCAATGCAGGAGACATAAGAGATGAGAGTTCAATCCCTGGGTCATAAAGATCCTCTGGAGGAGGGCATGGAAATCCACTCATGTATTCTTGCCTGGAGAATCCCATGGACAGAGGAGCCTGGCAGGCTATAGTCCATAGCCACAAAGAGTCAGACATGACTGAAGCAACTTAGCATGCATGCACATATTACCCTGATTTCAAATTGTTTGGAGCTATTCCCAGATATCAGATCAAAGAGCAAATATTTGACACTTGATGATAAATACATTTTATATTTTACCAAAAGTTATTGAAATATTATATAAAAATTTAAATAACTTTTCAAAATTTTATCTGTACATGATAATGTTTTGTGTATTCTTTGCTCAAATCTGGAGCATTATGAGACATTCTGATATGTGTATTAACTAACAGTGACCAAAAGATAAAACATTAAAATGTCTCCAGGAATAATCAATAATCTTACATATATATAAACTTTTTTTTTTTTGGCCAGGGCTATGGTGGCTATATTGCATCCATGATCTTAAAATCAGATGAAAAACTTTTTAAATGTGGATCAGTGATTGCACCCATTATAGACTTGAAGTTGCATGGTGAGTACTTCCTACAGACTGAGTGTTGATTTATAGAAACAAAAGTCCTCATGTAGAGATGCTCAGTCGAGGTCATTTACCATGTACTAACAGAGATGTTTTCAGCAGTTTATCACCTCTCTGATTCAATCAGTTTTACTGGTGCATGCCAATTAAATGGGAAAGATAGAAACCAAATAATGAAATGGCTTTTAGTGGATCCTTAAATTTCTGTTTTCTTGGATCACAGCCTCAGCTTTCTCTGAAAGATATCTTGGTATGCCATCAAAAGACGAAAGCACATACCAGGTAACTAACTTACAAACGATGTATAATAATAGTATTTTTATTTTAAAAACTCTGAAAGTAAATATAAATGAATCTCTATATACAGATTTTTGTGTTTTTATTTATAGGCATCTAGTGTGCTACATAATATTCATGGCTTAAAAGAAGA
The DNA here is from genome assembly GCA_007570785.1 of Antilocapra americana. Taxonomy (NCBI): domain Eukaryota; kingdom Metazoa; phylum Chordata; class Mammalia; order Artiodactyla; family Antilocapridae; genus Antilocapra; species Antilocapra americana. The sequence goes on along the minus strand of ML660200.1, from coordinate 6,390,405 downwards.
AAATATATTAATAATCCATGGGACTGCTGACAGTAAGTAGCTACTTAGTGTCTTTTGCTGCTACTGATTGATGGAATCTGGCTTTGAACAAAGGGGCACCTCCAAGGATTTGCTTACAGGAGGTGCTATAACCTTCTAGGGAGGAGAGCAGAAGAGAATGGCACAAACAATCTGATACCTACCTGGTAGGAAGTGGGCAGAAGGACATCAGGACTAAGAGTGGAGGAGGCAATGAGGCTTGATGGCAGCCACTGTCCGGTAAAACTCTGTGATGATGGAAATGTCTGTGCAGCTGAACACAGTAACCACTGGCCATGTGCGCTTGACATGTTTAGTATGACTGAGGAACTGAATTTTTAAATTTTATTTAATTGTAATTAACTTAAATATAAATATAAGTAACTAGGACCATGTTGTTCAGCATAACCACAAATGGACTCTAACCTGCAAAACAATAGCATAGCAAAAGGTGCCAGCACTGAGATGAAATTCTGATGAGATTTCTCACTTAAGTTAAAACAAAAACCAAAAAAAGCACTTTTATATCATCTCCTTTTTTATTATTTTATACATTGGAGATGGATGTGATTGACATTATTAGTAATAAATAATATCATTTTATATTCACCTGAAGTGTTTGTGGCTCAAAGAAATTATATCTTTTTTCTCATTATTTTATGTGAAATGTTACAATAGAGGGCTGAGTATTTATAGCTCCACTCACAGATGAGAAAAATCAATTTCAAGGAGGAAACTGATTTATCCAAGGCTACCTGGCAAGTGAACAAAGAGAAGCAAAGCCTTGAAGCAATATTTCCTAAATCTTAAACTTGTTTTTGTCAGTCCACCCTGCTTTGCCTCAGTATTTTTATTCCATTTTACAGAGGATATTACTAACAAGGTCTTACAATGAAGATAACACTAGCCTGCAAACTTAACTTTTAAGCATGTCAAGTCTTAGGTAAAATAGTTAAATTACAGCTCATATCAATACCGATATATAATATGTATATACTTTGTATATATTAGATCTGTGAATAAATAGGTAAATGAGGGAGAAGAGACAAATCTCCCTTAGGTAGACTTCCAAACCATTTTCGTAGGTGCCCCACCTCAAGGAGGCAAAACTTAATCCTTCTCCCTCCTCCCAACTTAGTGATTTACTTCAAAAGACTAATTGATGATAGCCTGTGGAATAGCACAGGGAACTGTCAGTGTTCTGTGAAATGCTTCACCTACCTGATAAAATGTAAGTAGACCTTCAACACCAATCACTTAAAAGGAAATGCACTTGTGTGTTTGCACACACACACACACACACACACACACACACACATACACACACAAATGTACTCACACACACATACACATATTCCATATGAGACTGATAGATTATACGTAGTCAGTCAATAGTAATATAATACTACTATTGCTAGTATTATCTTTCAAAATTATCATCAAATCAGGAAACTCAACCAATTAGACTTTTAATGCCTCTATTTAATTTTAAGAAGAGATACATGGCAATTATCAACATGCTTTGCACTAGAAACTAAACAGAAAAAAAAACAACTGAAAATCCATTTGCACATTTATTTTCAGCTTTATCCATAAAGCTGAATGATGGAGTCTTTTTCAATATGTTTTCTACAATAAACAAATGAGGTATATAAAGTATCATTTTACCTTAGTCATTACCCTATTTATTAGCATTTCTGGTAGCTTACATTTATGGAGCAATTTGCACAGTTATTTAGAAATGACATGGTAATTTTCCCATTAAGTACAAAAAGAGAATGTTGGAAAAGATTACGAGATTTTTAAAAGATGAAAATGATTACTTGGAGTCTTTTATTGTCTGCTCTGTAGCGGGATCAATCAGTATCATAGCATTAGAGCAATGAAGAAGTTTAAACTGTTGGTAAGGCTGCCCTACTTTTACAAAGACAGTTGAAAAGCATTAGCCTAAAAGTTATTTACAGAAATTTGAAGATGCACAGTTTAAGAATGAACAGTCAAGGCAGCCGATGAGCAAAATGCTACACAAAATTATTGAAGTGATTTGTCCAAGTCTTCATAGCTAGTTCAGGTCAATGTTGCTGCCCACACTTAGGCTGCTGTGCTGCTTATTTCAGTTTTGTAACTGAGGTTCAGGGAGTAGCATGTTAGAAGGAAAAAGGAGAAACCAAAATGGTCCATATTAAATATTTAGCCCTGAGTAATGAGATGTGCATGCTATTTTCTCAAGATATGCTTTTCTTCCTAACGTGATATAAAGCAGAATGTCAGTGTTTGAGACTGACCCTAGTAATCCTCAGAAATGAAGAAGGCTGGTTTGCTGTGTTACTATCCAGACAGGCATTCACTCTGTTAAAATTATTATCATGGTATAAAATATGTGAATAATTAGAAATAATAAATGACATTCCCTAAAATAAATCTGACCACTATTCTGTAGAGTAAGTAGAGACTTAGTAGTAACTCCTGCTTTAATATATTTTTTTATAATGTGAAGCTCAAAAGTTTTATTACCATTGTATCGACTGGCTTTCCAGGTAAAGCTAGGTATCAGTCTTTTAAATGTGCACTGGATGTAAAGTAAAATACTTAATTTCTTTGAAAAAAAAGTTATAAAAATGTTATAATCCTGAAAAATGTATTTCCTTCAACATCATAATTTAATTTCTTGCAGCCAAAGTTCATTTCCAGCATTCAGCAGAATTAATCAAACACCTAATAAAAGCTGGAGTGAACTATACTATGCAGGTAAGCCACTTTTTCAGAAGAATGTGTTTTTTCTACCTTAGTTTCTTGTCATGAGATACAGAATACAGTTTGTGGTATGATTCCATTTCCCAAACTTTTATTTGTTCTGCTTTTTTTTTTCTTTTTTTTTTCCTTTTTTTACCAAATTGTCTTTACTTCCTTACTGCAGTGAAAATATAGATCATCTTGTTTTACATGTGAGTTGCATAAACTCTTTCAAAAATGCTTGTTCCTCAGAGATTTATTCATATTATTGATAAGAATTTTTTTAAGTGATAAATTTTATTTCCCTCTGGTCCCTTTGTCTTTTTGTCAGTCTCCATCACTCTTTTCATGAAAGGTAGGGGGCGAAGTGTTTTGAGTAAATATCACAAGAAAAAGGGTAAAGATAAAACATCATTTACATTTCTGCGTTCAACAATATTTAGTAAATATTTTAGCAAGGACTTAGTTTACATGGGTCTCCATACTTAATGGGTCAAGAAGACATACTTTACACATCAAGGAACTTTCAGTCTGATGGAGTAGTTATGAAACGGTAATAAAGTTACTTTCATTCCTAAGCATTTGGAAAAACTAAAAGTGGTTCAGCATATCAAAAATATAGGCACCATGGTTAGAATGATGAAAAATGAAGATGTAGCAATAAACAGATGGAGGATCATGGCACTGACCATAGACTATGAGGCTTTCAGTTCAGTTCAGTCACTCAGTCGTGTCCAACTCTTTGTGACCCCATGAATCTCAGCACGCCAGGCCTCCCTGTCCATCAAACTCCCAGAGTCCACCCAAACCCATGTCCATCTGGTTGGTGATGCCATTCAGCCATCTCATCTTCTATCATCCCCTTTTCCTCCTGCTCTCAATCTTTCCCAACATCAGGGTCTTTCCCAATGAGTCTGCTCTTTGCATCAGGTGGCCAAAGTATTGGAGTTTCCCCTTCAACATCAGTCCTTCCAATGAACACTCAGGACTGATATCCTTTAGGATGGACGGGTTGGATCTCCTTGCAGTCCAAGGAGCTCTCAAGAGTCTTCTCCAAAACCACAGTTCAAAAGCATCAATTCTTCAGTGCCCAGCTTTCATTATAGTCCAATTCTCACATCCATACATGACCACTGGAAAAACCATAGCCTTGACTGTATGGAACTTTGTTGGCAAACTAATGTCTGTGCTTTTTAATACACTATCTAGGTTGGTCATAACTTTCCTTCCAAGGAGTAAATGTTTTTTAATTTCATTGCTGCAGTCACCATTTATAGTGATTTTGGAGCCCAGAAAAATAAAGTCAGCCACTGTTTCCACTGTTTCCCCATCTATCTGCCATGAAGTGACGGGACTGGATGCCATGATCTTAGTTTTTTGAATGTTGAGCTTTAAGCCAACTTTTTCACTCTCCTCTTTCAATTTCATCAAGAGATTCTTTAGTTCTTCTTCACTTTCTGCCGTAAGGGTGGTGTCATCTGCATATCTGAGGTTACTGATATTTCTCCCAGCAATCTTGATTCCAGCTAGGGCTTCCTCCAGCCCAGCATTTCTCATGATGTACTCTGCATATATGTTAAACAAGCAGAGTGACAATATACAGCCTTGATGTACTGCTTTTCCTACTTGGATCCAGTCTGTTGTTCCATGTCCAGTTCTAACTGTTGCTTCCTGACCTGCATACAGGTTTCTCAAGAGGCAGGTCAGGTGGTCTGGTATTTCCAGCTCTTCCAGAATTTTCCACAGTTTATTGTGATTCATACAGTCAAAAGCTTTGGCATAGTCAATAAAGCAGAAGTAAATGTTTTTATGGAACTCCCTTACTTTTTCGATGATCCATGGGATGTTGGCAGTTTGATCTCTGGTTCCTCTGCCTTTTCTAAAAACAGCTTGAACATCTGGAAGTTCACAGTTCACATATTGCTGAAGCCTGGCTTGGAGAATTTTAAGCATTTCTTTACTAGCATGTGAGATGAGTGCAATTGTGTGGTAATTTGAGCATTCTTTGGCATTACTCAGAGGGAAATGTAGCACTAGCTAAAAACTTAATACCCAGGAATTGATATGAGAATATTTTCTCTTACCTTTTAAAAAAACTCACTCATGTGGTTTATATTGGAAAGGACACTATCAAAGGGTAAAAACTTCATTGTGCAAAATTAAACAAGGGAAAATTTACTTGGGTCTACTGCAATAAGGGAGGAAGACTAAACTCAACTTTTTGGAAACAAAGGGCTAGGGAGTTTTTAAGAGTCCTCATGGAGGGAGTCCTTGGTCCTGGTGTTTGGTAACAGGCTAAGGAAAAGTAAAGTCAGTAAAGGTAAGGAAAGGAATGGAAAAGGAAACTTTCTTGTACCTTTATGGTAAGAGATAGCTTTATAACTTGGAGACTGGGAAATGGGAATGCTCTCTCCTTCAGTGTTTACATTTCAAAGAGATGGTTTCCAGGACTTCCCTGGTGGTCCAGTGGTTAAGACTCAGTGCTTCCAATGCAGGGGGTGCTTTCCATTCCTGGTCTGAGAACTAACCTATCACATGCTGTATGGTGCAGTCCCCCTGACCCTCAAAATAACTAAAAGTAAAAAAAAAAGAAGAAGAAGAAGTTAAAAAAAAAAAAAGAGAGAGAGAGATGGTTCCCAAGTCCTTGAGAAAGAAATTTCCTGGATTGTAAAACTGGTAAAAGTCTGAAAGAAGATTTATATAAATTTCAACGTGGTAGACAACTTACAGTTGCCAGTTTTCTACATTAAATACTCTAAAGGGAGGTCAAGGGCCTATACTCAGGATGAAACTGTCTAAAATGTAGCTAAGTTAATATTCATGTCATCTTGTTCAGTGTGAACATAGATGGCTCTAACTTTTTGGACAACAAATCCTAATTTATTTACTTTATTTATTTATTATTTTGCTTGCAGGATCTTAGTTCCCCAACCAGGGATCAAACTCCAGGCCCCAGGCAGTGAAAGGGCAGAATCCTAACCTCTGGAACACCAGGGAATTCCCAACAAATCCTAATTTACATGCATAAAATTGTATTTTGTCTCAAGTGTCTTATTTTGATCTAAATAAAATAAAAATTAAACATTTAGTATGTAAGACTCAGAATTGAATGCCATGAGATTTTGGTTAAATATTGTTTTCCGAAACTCCCTTGCCATGGAGCTGAAGTAATGAATTCTGAGAGAGAAGCCTTTCTTTGACAACTTTAAATGTCCTTTCCATTCAATATCTTAGGTCTACCCAGATGAAGGCCATAATATATCTGAGAAGAGCAAGTATCATCTCTACAGCACAATTCTCAGATTCTTCAGTGATTGTTTAAAGGAAGAAATACCAGTGTTACCACAGGAACCAGAAGAAGATGAATAAAGGACACTATTTATATAGAGCTGAAGAGGATATTGACGCTCAATGGAACCTAACCAAGAGACTGTAATATTGTAGATGCTCCAGAATTTCAAGGGCAGCTTAAGGAGATGACACTGGAACAGCACACTCAGAGACAATGAACTAGAATTTGAATACAGAAGTCCATGTCTACTGTGTTGCCAAGGGTGCAGAACCTGTTTCTTTGTGTAAGAAAAGTCAAAGGGTTGGTTTCCCCGGGGAGAAATTAGTTTTGCATTAAAGTAGGAGTAGTGCATGTTTTCTTCTGTTATCCCCCTATTTGTTCTGTAATTAATTGCTCTCATTTTAATTTCAGTGGCCACCGTCATCTTTGCATATAATGCACAACTTCTCAGTACTACAGTCCCTGATCTTTGATGGCCAAGCTGCAATCTAACACTTTACTGTACCTTTAAAATAAGTGCAATTCCTCCATTGTCTATTATGATGCTTAAGAAAAGAGTCAGTTAATAAAACCAGAGTATTTTATGTAACTTCTGTTTATAAAAAAGACATTTTTAAATGGGTCACAAGTCATGTAGAAATATGGGTTTCAGCACCTTCCAAGGTTCATCCAGTTATCAGTAGATACAATATCTTTAAGTCAATACATGAGTGTACGTCTCACAATATGTATACACACGTGTGCATATGCAGTCAATAAATCTATCTTTAAGTGTTATTCATGCTACAAAGGGTAAACTTGATGACTTAGAAGAGATGCTTACAGGCTGTAATGGACGCTTTGTTTAATGAGCCAAATATGATGATTTTTTTTTTCCAATTTGAATTCTAGCTATTGCTTTCCTATAAATGTTTGGGTTGTGTTTGGTATTGCTTTTAGTGGTTAATAGTTTTCTAGTTGCAATTTAATTTTTTGAATATGATACCTTGTCACATGTAAATTAGGTACTTAAATATTAAATTATAGTTTCTGATAAAGAAATTTTGTTAACAATACTATACCACTGAGTGCTATTTTACTCTTTTGGTGGAAAATGCTTTTTTAAAACACTTAATCCTTTTTCTTAATGAAAAACCAATTCTCATTTTCATTGTAAAAGCAAAGAGCTGGATTATTTCATTTGCCAGTTCTTATTTAGTATCCCGTGCCTGCCCAATGCATCTGTTACTGTTTAATTTAAATCCTTCTGGTGAGATTTAGAAATGAAACACTTTTTATTTATTGGCCAAAAAAGTTCACAAACAGCAGTGTTTACTATTTAAGGCACACGATGCATTAATTTCTGTGCTGTGTTGACTTGCAGTAGTGAGTAATTGAGAGTGTAAAATAAACTTGACTGTAATGAAGTCAATTTAAGTCATGAGAATATTAACTTTTCTGACAAAAGTCAAAGAATATCTTCTCATTTCACTGGAGAGATCTTCCAGAAGAGATGTCCAAAAGTCAAGCACAGAAGTTCAGACAAATCTAGGCAGAAGGCTGGGTTTTTGTGATTTTAAAAATTCCTTAGGACAGGCTAAATTATGATGACATCAGAATACCAGGAGGAAACTTAAAAATTTCATGGAATTTCTCAGTAACCTCTTGTTTTATGAAGGCATCAACCTCAAAAGCTGGGTGTTTGGAAACACATAACTCATTTTTTGGGTATTCTGCTTTTCTCCCAGATTCTTTGGAGTTGCATCTTCACTGCTGTGTTGGATTTCATTTAAAATGGGAAAAACTTTTGAAAGACCCATTTCAGGTCTTTTTCAAGAATAGTAAAACACGTCTTTTTTTTTTTTAAATAAGTATAATGTTTTAAAAAATAAGTGTAAAAGGAAAGCTTTGCCTATTTTATTAAGATGGAAATTTCTTTTTTAGGCTGATTTGAAGTCCAATTGAAGCTTTTTAATCAATATTTTAAATTTCAACAACTAGAGTTTTTATGATGCAAATAATTATGTTGTTTGAAAGATGTGGTGTTATTGTCTATTTGAGTAACATTTAAAAAGTATTTACCTTTTACTGTTCATCACTTCTCTTGTTTTATTATTATTATCAGTGTTTATTTTTCAATTAATTTAATACAGCTTCTAACATGAATGACATTAGTCTGGAACCCGCTTTCACCTTTAAGGTTAAATAGATATCCAATGAAAACTACTGGTTAGTAGGAAGGTGAAAAATTTTTGTTTCTGTGATTATCTGGCTTTTCATAATTGGGCTATTTTGGATAAGGGAGATGCTCACTAAAACACACAGGCACCAACTATTAAAGGAATCATCTAACTGGATTTTGTCCTTTATACATTTGCCCTCAGTCATAGTCTCAATATTTCATGTGTGTTCATAAATTCTAATAGTTTCCTAGAACTTTCCAAGTATTATTTCTAGGAGCAAGCTTTCCAAGAGTTGTTTTCCCCCTAAAGTTAAAAAAAAATGACTCAAAATAAACTATAAGTTCCATAATAAGAAAGGTAAGCAGTATTCAGTCCTCCACAGAGATGAGCATATAATATTTTGAAACTATTTTTAAAAAAGAAAGCGATTTCTCACCTTAATTGTCTCCATTGAGGTTTCTAAGTCAACACTTGGGACTAAATAGACTTTGTGCATTGTTTCAGTTTCTTGACAGAATTTACGGCAGAGGACTCACTTCAAACATGAATCTCAGGCCTCCCTGGTGGCTCAGGGGTAAAGAATCTGTCTGCCAATGCAGGAGACTTGTTTAGTCCCTGGTCCCAGAAGATCCCTCATGTCACAGAACAGCTAAGCCCATGCACAACTACTGAGCCTGTGTTCTAAAGCTAGGGAACTGAAACTACCAAAGTCCACGCAGCCTAGAGCCTGTGCTTCACAAGAGAAACCACCAAAATGAGAAGCCCACACATCATAACTAGAGAAAAGCCCCTGTAGCAATGAAGACCCAGCATGGTCAAAAAATAAATAAATAAATACATGTACAAACCAAACGAAAAAACCATGAATCTCAGTTCACCTGGAGAATGTGTCTTCTTGATTAGATGTTTAGCACAGAAATCACCTTTGAGGGTCTCACAGTTATAGATCTACTAGAACAAGATGACAAACTTTTGTCTTTGCCATAAAGAAAATTACTTAAGCCATGGAGCTCAAATGGTAGGCTTTGAAACAGAAGTATCTGGGATTGAATTGCTTTCAAATCTCAAGAGTCATTGAGGACACATGACTGCTATGAAGCCTCATGTATGAAATGCCACTTGTCAACTAAACACATAGTCGCAGACTTTAAGTAGAGAGTTCTTTTATTTGGTGAGAATGTTAAGGACTCTGAGCCTGGAAGATAGCATCTCAGTAGCTCTGAGAAAACTGCTCCAAGGAGGCAGGAGGGGGAGTCAGGCTATCTACAAGTTCATAACAAAGGGAGCAGGCAGTCTGAACAGCAAAGATTATTGTGAGGTAAGAAAAAATCAGATATCAGGTTAAGGAATGTTGCATTCTGCGTATGGGAAGATGCAAGCCTCTGGGCTCGCTGAATGAATTCCTTTCATAATGCACCTCAGCTATCCCGGGCCAATCCTCTTTCCTTGTTCACCTTAAGGAGCGGCAGATGGCTGCTTCTTGCATTCCCCCAGCTCCTCAGCAGTCATCATGGGGAATGGCAGCATCTGCTGGCTTGCAGTTTTGGAAGCCCTCATTCACATTTGGAAGCCAGAAATTTCTGATGGCTGTGACATTTCTTGTATATTGGTATGACAGGAGATATTTTCATTTCACACACTTCTGTCCTTCCTCACATAGTTTAATCACCTACACATCCTGCAGCAACCAGCATTGTAGTAAATAAACCCTGACACCTCAGCTGGGCTCTTTCTCACTTTCTCTTTTCTGCTGCTAATGTTGTTTATCTGCTAGAACCAACAGTCTCATCACTTACATACCACAAACCTATATGACAATGTAATGGCTCCACAGAAACCCAATTAATGGAAGACAGAAGCAGCTGACTATTTGTTCCCGTTTCCTTCCCTTAGATATTCTACATGGTTCTCAAAGGCCCCATGAAACTCAGCTGTCCACATCTATACATACTTCTGTGTCCCTCTTTCCTATTACTAGCTTCTCAGTCCTAGTTTCTAGAATCACTTCCCAAAATAAACTACCTGTGCACCAATGTTGAATTAGGTTTTAGTTTCTGTGGAAACACTTTCTTCCTACTAGAGCGTATCATTGTGAATATTACAGGACGAAGAAATAGTATGAGAATAAAGAAGTGGTTTCTTTTCAGGTTGGAAGCTGTTACTACCCAAAAGTTATTGTACTTTTACTGAACACCAAGCATGCAATAAGGACTTTATATTGCTTATCAAATTGAATCTTTTCAACATGCTCTGAAATAGGCATTATGATTCCTATTTTATGGATAAAGAAATTGAGTCTCAGATAAGTATGTAACTTGTCAAATTTGCATAATTAATGAATTGTTTTCATTCAGTTGCTAAGTCCTATCTCATTCTTTGCTGCCCCAAGAACTGCAGCATGTCAGGCTTCCTTGTCCATCACCAACTTGTGGAATTGACCCAAACTCATGTCCATTGAGTTGGTGATGCTGTTCAACCATCTCATCTTCTGTCACCCCCTTCTCCTCCTGCTCTCAATCTTTCCAAGCATCAGGGTCTTTTCCAGTGAGTCAGCTCTTCACACCAGGTAGCCAAACTTTAGAGCTTCAGCTTCAGTGTCAGTCTTTCTAATGAATATTCGGGATTACTTTCCCTTAGGATTGACTGGTTTGCTCTTGCAGTCCAAAGGACATTCAAGAGTCTTCTCCAGCATTGCAGTTCAAAAGCAACAATTTTTCAGTGCTCAGCCTTCTTTATGGTCTAAATCTCACTATATATACCTTTGTCAGGAAAATGATGTCTCTGCTTTTTAATATGCTTTCTAGGTTTGTCATAGCTTTCCACCAAAGAAGCAAGTGTCTTTTAATTTTATGGCTGCAGTCACTATCCACAGTGAATTTTTAGCCCAAGGGAAAAAAAAAATCTGTCACCATTTTCCACTTTTTCCACTTCTATTTTCCATGAAGTGATGAGACTAGATGCCATGATCTTAGTTTTTTGAATGTTGAGTTTTAAACAAGCTTTCTCACTCTCCTCTTTCACTCTCATCAAGAAGCTCTTTAGCTCCTCTTTGTTTTCTGCCATCAGCTTGAGCTTCATCCAGCCAGGCAATTCTCATGATGTACTCTACATAAAAGTTAAATAAGCAGAGTGACAATATACAGCCTTGATGTACTCCTTTCCAAGTTCTGAACCTGTCTGCTCCATGTCCTGTTCCAACTGTTGCTTCTTGATCTGCATACAGGTTTCTCAAGAGACAGGTAAAGCGGTCTGGTAGTCCTATCTCTTTAAGAATTTTCCAGTTTGTTGTGATCCACACAGTCAAAGACAATTTGATTTCTGGTTCCTCTAAATCCAACCTTTTCTAAATCCAGTTTGTACATCTGGAAGCTCTCAGTTCATGTACTGTTGAAGTCTAGCTTGAAGAATTTTGAGCATGATCTTGCTAACATATGAAATGAGTATAATTGTGCCATAGTTTGGACATTCTTTGGCATTGACTTTCTTTGAGATCGGAATGAAAACTGACATTTTCAGAACTGTGGTCACTGCTGAGTTTTCCAGATTTGCTGAGTGAGCACTTTAATAGCATCATTATTTTTTTTTTTTTGTAACAAATTCAAGAAAGACTCTTTTCTTTACGATATTGTGTTGATTTTGCCATACATTGACATGAATCTGCCATGGGTATACATGTGTTCCCCTTCCAGAACCCCTCTCCCACCTCCCTCCCAATTCCATCCCTCTGGGTCATCCCGGTGCACCAGCCCTAAGCACCCTGTATCATGCATCAAACCTGGGCTGGTGATTCATTTCACATATGATAATTTACATGTTTCAATGCTGTTCTCCTGTATCATCCACCCTTGCCCTCTCCCATAGAGTCCAAAAGACTGTTCTATACATCTGCATCTCTTTTGCTGTCTTACATACAGGGTTATCGTTACCATCTTTATAAATTCCGTATATATGTGTTAGTATACTGTATTGTTGTTTTTCCTTCTGGCTTACTTCACTCTGTATAATAGGCTCCAGTTTTATCCACCTCATTAGAACTGATTCAAATGTATTCTTTTTAATGACTGAGTAATATTCCATTGTGTATATGTACTACAGCTTCCTTATCCATTCATCTACTGATGGACATCTAGGTTGCTTCCATATCCTGGCTATTGTAAACAGTGTGGCAATGAACATTGGGGTACACGTGTCTCTTTCAATTCTGGTTTCCTCAGTGTGTATGCCCAGCAGTGGGATTGCTGGGTCATATAGCATCATTCTTAATGAATAAATACTATAAAATCCAGTTCAAGCCAACTTAGAGACCCATTCTGTTCTAAACTATTCCTGAAATGAGGAAAGTTTTAACTCATGTTCACCTCAACTGAGAATAGATTTTAAATATTTAAACATTTAGTTAGATATATTGTTGAGAAAATTTGATAGCAATAATACTGAAAGGTAAATGATAGTCCAGTGTACAATATTGCCATGTTTGAAATTACATGGTTTCCCTAATGTCAAGAGTACATATGTAATATTAAAACATGTTTTATTTTTCTTTTGGAGATATATAACATTTTTATTTTTCTGTTGGAAATATGTAACAGCTATCTCTATCCTTTCAAACCCTTGCTCAGAAAAATCATAACTTTATGCCTGGAAAGTTGTAAATAAATTCTCTAGCTCTGACATTAACCTAGGACATTCCAAATATTCCAAGAGGTATTCAAAGCATTATTTTAATGAAAGCACCCAGGCTTATAAACATGAAGAAAAGAAGACCTTGTCTCATCATCAAACACTGCAAATTTAGATGTCATAGCTGGCATCCACCATACAATTTGCAATCTGACTTAAAAACGCATTATCTTGCAACTTTCTGTCATTAGAGGCAATAGATTCTGCTTATACTGATCAGATCTGCTAACATTATTTTCATTTCATTTAACAATATTCCAGCAATTCTGGGGGAGAAAGCCTGTGAATTTAAAAATTTACTCTTGGAGTACCTGGTGGTTCAGTAGTTAATAATCTGCCTTGCAATGCGGAGATGAAGGATCAATCCCTGGTCTGGGAATATTCCACATGCTGTGGGGCAACTAACCTCATGCACCAAAAATATTGAGCCCTCATCCAGCAACTACTGAAGCCTGTGTGCCAAGTGCCTGTGCTCTGCAATAAGAGAACCCACTGTGACTAGAAGCCTACAGCTAGAAACTAGCCGCCTCTTGCCACAACTAGAGAAAGCCTGTATAGCAACAAAGACCCAGAACAGTAGCAAATAAATAAATAAAAATTTCACCAATGCAGACAGGTTTTAAAGAAGAAATCAGTCATATAAAAGTGCAACTTTATTTATGTTTTTAAAAAAATTCCAGATAAGTTTATCATAGCCAGATATAGGAATCACAAGATTTTGATAGAGCAGTTTGGTTAAAGAAAAGTCTCTGGATTGATTGCCACAATCTACATTTTTTTTCTATCACACCTAGCGCCATTTAACTAAGCAGTCTTAGGCATGAACAAACTTTGACAATACAGAATTCCATCCTGCCAATAGCATCATAGAAAAAGAACTCACATATGTTTAAGACCTAGACCTTTTAATCACATAATTTCAACTAATTTTCAAGCCAACTGTATGAGATAGATGATACAGTTCTCTGAAGAAATCAAGATTCAGAGAGGTTAAATAATGCTTCAATAGGATGGCACTAATGGTAAAGAATGTGCCTGCCAATGCAGGAGATGTAAGAGATGCTGATTCGGTCTCTGGGTTGGAAGGATCTCCTGGAGAAGAAAATGACAATCCAATCTAATATTCATGCCTGAAGAACCCCTTGGACAGAGGACCTTGGCTGGCTACAGTCCATGGGGTCACAAAGAGTCGGACACAACTGAAGCAACTTAGCACGCAAGGGTCACACAGTGTGTAAGTGACAGAACCAGGGTATGAACACAGACCATGATGACCTCAAAGTCCTCGCATGCCATAATCATATCTGTGCTTTTTTTAAACTAGGGAATTGCTAATGTTTGTCATGCATATCCTTAGATTGAATTCAACCTTCAAGTCTCTCTCTATTCACTGTTGCCATTTAGTATACTTGTGGCTTCTAGTAACTGAGTAAAAATTTAAAAGTTGCCTAAATACTTGTGACTAAATATGTAAGAAACTTGGATATCACCCTTGTTGGTTAGAAATGCAGACTCTTAGGCACAACTTCAGCTTTCTAAATCAGAATCTAAATGTCCGTAAGGTCCCCAAGTGATGTACACATTCAGCACAGTTTGAGAAGCACAGGCTTAAATGACAAGAAATATCTTTTGTGTATCAATTATCTTTTAATTTATATTTAGTTGAAACATAATTGTTTTACAATGTTGTATTAATTTCTATTGCACAACAATGTGAACCAGCTATATGTATACATATATCCTCTCCTCTCTTGAGCCTCCCACCCCACCCACCACACTCCTCTAGGTTATCACAGAGTACCTAGCTGAGTTCTCTGTGGTATGCAACAACTTTCGACTAGCTATCTATTTTACACATAGTAATGTATGTTTTTCAATGCTACTCTCTCAGTTTGTCCCACCCTCTCCTTCCCTTGCTGTGTCCCTTGCTGCTCTCTATGTCTGTGTCTCTATTTCTGCCCTGCAAATAGGTTCGTCAGTACCATTTTTCTAGATTCCATATATATGCATTAATAGACAATATTTGGTTTTCTCTTTCTACTTCATTCTGTATGACAGAGTCTAGGTTCATCCATAGCTCTACAAATGACCAAGTTTTGTTCCTTTTTATGACCAATATGCCATTGTATATGTTGACTTACATCACAAGAGATGCTTGTTGGTGCTTCTAGGAGCAGTTTAACAGACCAAGTTGGAAATCAAATTCCAGCCTCCCCCACCCTTTCCCTTCTCCAGCTCCAGTGGGTTCTCATCTGCTTCATTGGCTGCAGCTGCTGCGGGCAGTACATTCTTTCATAGCAATGTCCAAGGATAGTTAGGCAAAGAGTGACTATTGCTCTAAAGAGGAAAGATAATTCCTTCAAGTCCCATTGTCCAAGGTTTGGTTGCAAGCTTCCATCCTAGATATATAAGAACCTGGTAAGTTCTATATAAGAAATTGCAATATCCTTCATGAGGGTACAGTTGGTAAGAATGGTGCATGCATGCTAAGTTGCTTCAGTCATGTCTAGTTCTTTGTAACACTATGGACCATAGCCTTCCAGGCTCCTGTGCCCATGAAATTCTCTAGGCAAGAATACTGGAGTAGGTTGCCATGCCCTCCTCCAGGGGATCCTCCCCACCAGGGATCAAATCCACGTCTCTTATGTCTCCTGCATTTGCAGGCAGGTTTTTACCAATAGTGTCACCTGGGAAGCAGTAAGACTGGAAGGAGACTAATGTAAAATAGATGCCCAATCTATGTATTGCCCAGAAGAAGTAAGAACACCCTACTAATGATGATCCTTAGTCCTGGTATTTCAACCAGAGGCATAGCTAAGGCATTGAACAGTGAGACTTGATAAACACAGACCCTTTGTTTGAAAGTGTCTCACAAGACCCTGAACTCCAGGTTTTGTTTCCAAGAGTCAGTACACCTTCCCTAACCAACATTTTCTCCTTTCTCTTCTGTTCCTCATCAGTGACACATTGTTGCCTGCAAGAAGGCAGTTTTGAAATATGATTGCTGTGCTAACAGTCCCACTTTTCAGGTTTTATTTGCTCTAACACGATTTACGAAGGCTTGATTATCTCTGTATAGCCTGAGTTGCTAGTCACATCATTGATTCTCCTGATTGATTGACTACATAAGGCATATTCCAATGGGAAAATAAAAGTCTGGTCAAAGAAATACAGGTAACACCGTCTCCCCATTCATCTGCATTTTTAGATTAAATTTTTATTTTTTGTACAATTTTAAAAGTTACTTTCTATTTATAGTTATCACAAAATACTGGCTACATTATCCAATATGTTGTCTTTGAGCCTATCTTACACCCGTTAATTTGTGCCTCCTACTCCCCAACCGCCATGTTGCCCCACCCCCACTGGCAACCACTAGTGGTTCTTTGAGAGAACCACTTTGTTCTCTATATCTGTGAATCTACTTCTTTTTTGTTATATTTCTTAGATTCTCCATATAAGGGATATCACATAGTATTTCCTTTTCTCTGTCTGACTTATGCACTTTAGTTGTCGTTATTCTTATTATATGACACCGCTTCATCCCTTTAGGATAGCAAGTGTGAATTTTAAAAATCTGTATGTTGTAAATGAATCTTGAGTAGCCTTTAGGGAGAACAAAATTGTTCTGCTCAGATATGTAGGAAATTCCAACTTCAACATCGACTTCAAATCAAAATAAAGCTCAAAGATTTTGTGCCAAAGTCAGGTACTGTGCCGTTTGATTCAGCATTAGCATCCTATTTTACCATTTAATTTAATGAACATATCTAATGTATACATGGATATCTTAGTTCAAACGTTTTATAGCTGAGTTATCATTACTAAAAATACCAGCATATTCACTTCATGTTTTGATTTTCATTCTTTATAATGCTCCTCATATTACAAATGGTACTCCCTTGGACCCATTCCCTTTGAATAAATATTCCATAATGAATCAACTTGTCTCATTCAAGTTAAAAAACCTTCATGTGTCCACTGCCATACTGAAGAGCAGTTGCTCTGCATGCAGGTTTCTGTCTCACTCACAGTTTTAAGGAAATTTATAGTAAAGCCCTTCCATTTTCTGGCAGTTATTTCTCGATCCAAAACACTCATGGCAGAAGGGCATAAATTTTAAAAAGAAAAAGAATAGTTTAGTTTTATTTTCATTTGTATTGTATTAGCTTTTCTTACCTGAAGGAAATAATTCACATCCTATAGAAAGATAAATATTTCTGGAGTATAAAAATTGTGAACAAAACAACCTGCTGCCCCTGGCACACTGCTTGCTTTGAATCTCAGCTGAGTCTCTGTTCACCTTGGACCCAAAACCAGTCTTTTTCTCTGAACGTCACTAACCTTCCAGTATGCTTCACTCATCTTCACAGTCCAGGAGATCATATGATTTGCATGCTTCTCTTTGTCTCCATGTAGATTGGTACTAGTGAAGAGTTCAAAGTTTTGGCATACAAAATTGATTTTAAAATACATCTGGACTCTGTATGATTTTGGAGACTTTCTTTAGTTGACCCTTACTCACTTTTCTATCAAATTCAAATTTATCTCTCAATTATTTTCAATTTACCCCAAACCCCAAATTCTCACTCATTATCTTATTTCACTGAATATAATGCTCGCTCACATACACACTTTAATATGTGTAATTTAGATTATACACTTACCTATAATTTGCTAGGGAAATAAAAAGATAATAATATTCATCATCATAATAGTTTTCATAAAAATAAAAATAGGTAACATTAACTTATTCCTTAATTTGTTCCATGTCCTAGGATAAGCTCCTTAATACACATATTTATGTAATCTTTAAGACAGTTGCATGAATTAAGTACAGTCACTATCCCAGTTTTTACATGAGGAAACAGTAATTTTTACAATTAATTGAGTTACTGAAACTCATTGGATTAGTCACAGTAAGATATATGAATTAGTGCCGTGAAATTTTAAAAAGTTAATTTCGGTATGTTAAGTACTTTTTAATATTTATTTTTATTTATTTATTCATTTGCTTTGTTAGGTCTTAGTTTCAGCACATGGGGTCTTTGATCTTCATTGTGGTGTGTGGGATCTAGCTCCCTGACTAGGAGTCGAACTCAGACACCCTGCACTGGGAGCACAGAGTCTTAGCCACTGGGATCACCAGAAAAGTCTGAGTATGTTAAGTAATAAATCTTTACTTTTCGCATGATGTCACACATGGGCAGGAGAGTTATTTTACATTCCCCCGGCATCTGGAACATGGACCTCCATGCTGTTATGTCAAAGAAAGAGAAGATTGAAGAAAACACGATACCTGCTTACAATCGCCACCTTTCTGAAGTGACACCATTACATCTGCTTGGAGTTCATTTTTTAGGACAGGTCTCAGCATCTTACCCTAACAGCAAAGAGATTGGAAAATGAATGAGAATAAATGGAGAATCTAGGGAGCTCTATAGTCACTGACACTGTCCACCATTCTGGACATCAAATATTTCACTTGCTCCTTTGATTCCTCTATCTAGAGTACAATCAATCCCACCACAAAGGACACAACCTCAGTCCTTTCCAGTTCAAGGCCCAGAACTGCCGAGTATTGTACATTAGTCCATGTAAGATTCCTTTTGGTCTGAAGATATTTAAACTTGAAATGATCAGTTTTCTTTCCCACAGGCTCCTAACACACCAACGTGGCACAGGGATGGGATAACCAAAATAAATGATCCCCTTTGAAATGGGAAAGAATAAATCTGTATTAGGGGGTAATGCAACTTTCCCATTACCATCAAACATTTGGTATCTGTATGAAAAGCGAGACAAATGCCATGATTTTTCCCTTTAGTTAAAATTTTTCCAAAAATGAAATGATTCCTTATTATTTTTCCAAATTTACTGAAGAAAATTTTTGTTTTTTCAAAAATTGTATGAACTTATGGGTAAATAATCTACCTGCAATGTAGGATTCCTGAGTCACGCCCCTGGAAGAGGGAATGGCAACCCATACCAGTATTCCTGCCTGGAGAATCTCACGAGCAGAGGAGCCCTGGTGGGCTACAGTCCATTTAGCAAAGAGTCAGACACAACTGAGCAAGCGACTAACTTCATGAATTAAACATATTTTATACATATTGTGCTTAGTTGCCCAGTTGTGTCTGATTCTTTGCCACCCCATGGACTGTAGCCAGCCAGGCGCCTCTGTCCATGGTGATTCTCCAGGCAAGAATATCGGAGTGGGTTGCCATATCCTCCTCCTGGGGGATCTTCCAGACCCAGGGATTGAACACAGGTCTCCCTCATCACAGGCGATTTCTTTACTATCCGAGCCACTAGGAAAGCCTTTAAACTTGTTAATCGCAGTTATTATCCTAACTGATGGTGCATGCCTGCATTATACAATCTCAGCATATTTAAATTGGTTCTTGAGTCCATCCTAAGGGAGATCAGTCCTGGGTGTTCACTGGAAGGACTGATGTTGAAGCTGAAACTCCAATGCTTTGGCCACCTCATGTGAAGAGTTGACTCATTGGAAAAGACCCTGATACTGGCAAAGATTGGGGTCAGGAGGAGAAGGGGAAGACAGAGGATGAGATGGCTGGATGGCATCACGGACTCGATGGACATGGGTTTGGGTGGACTCCAGGAATTGGTGATGGACAGGAGGGCCTAGCGTGCTGCGATTCATGGGGTTGCAAAGAGTCGGACATGACTGAGCGACTGAACTGAATTGAGCTAAACTGAGTCCTTTCGGCATTATCTGTGTAGTTTGTGGAAGGCTCTAGGGATGTTTTAGTGGACAGAGCTAGAAAATACATTTTAAAAGTAATACACATTTTCAGTTCAACAGTTTTATCTCTTTTGTCAAGTACTTTTTTAATATGTTTTTAATTTGTTTCATTTTTGGCCATGCAATGTGTCTTACATCACTACCAGGGACTGAACCCACACCCCCAGCATTGGGAGCATAGAGTCTTAACCACTGGACCACCAGGGGAGGTCCTCATTTTATCTCTTAGTGAAACTAAACATTTATTTATCTATTTTAAACCCTAATTCAATTTTACAGTGGCGGGGAAAAAATGCCAACCTCACTGACAATTAAATGATTACTATACAGATTATTTAGGTTAATTTCCCCCCCACACACAAACTTAGACTATGGAGATACACTGTTTTAGAAACTACTTTGATAAAAAAAATTTTTCAGTATGATTATACTGTATACTCAATATAAAGTTAAAGCTATTTGTTTCATTTTCCCTTACATGTTTAAGAGCTGTTTATTACACTCTATTTTGATGTATAGTAATCTAAAATATTTGCATGACTCCAAAATTAAATCTACAAAAGGAAATTTAAACTAGATTCAGTTCCTCTTCTCTCCTCTCATTCTCTCCCAATACATGTAGTACTTAAAATATGGTTTATATATTCATTTGAAACTATGATTTGATGAAACATGCATATATTGGTATTTAACTCTAGCTTCACAAATAAACAGTGTCATATTAAGATACATTTATCCACCTCATTTTTCACTTAAATTCTTAACTCTTTAGGAGTTTCAGAATATAATTCTTGTGCTTTATTATTATTGCATATTACAATGATGTAATAGCAATAATACCCACTATTTGAGGCACTATATTGAATTTATTAATTAACTTCAAGATTAGTAATATATTTATCATACTGCTCCTTTCTAAATAAGAACACAGCATGTATTTTGATTCGTGTTTTATTCAGAAGTGTTTCAAGATTAATGTCAGATGGATTTACACTTCTCATTTTAACCTAGATATTTCCACTTTTGTCCTTTTAGTTATTATAATAATTAGGTTGTTCTCTTATAGCTATTTTTCTTTGTATACATGAAGGCTAATAATTAAAATTCAATTTGTTTTCAGGATAGACTTTCCTTGATTCCTTCAACAAATTATTACATGCTTTTGTGTATATATATATATATGTATATATATCATATACAAATGCAGGTACTTCTAATTCTTCCTCTCTAATTCTTACATCAATTCTTTTTGCTAGTCTATGTTGACTGAAGATAGTATTTTTCCCTGATTTGTTCTTGATTTTAATGGTGAAGAATAAGTGTTTTATCATTAAGAAAGAGGATAACTATTGGTTTAAGGTATTTATTTTATAGGGCTTCTCTGCTGGCTCAGACAGTAAAGAATCAACCTGCAAGGCAGGAGACCCAAGTTCCATCCCTGGGCCAGGAAGATCCCCTGGAGAAGGGAATGGCTACCCTCTCTGGTATTCTTGCTGGGGAATTCCATGGACAGAGGAGCTTGGTGGGCTATAGTCCATGGGGTCGCATAGAGCCAGACAGGACTCAAGTGACTTAGCACACACATGCACAGTCTGCATAGACTGTCATAAAAGGATACCTCAGACTAGGTGTGTTAAACAAAAGAAACTTGCTCACAATTCTGGACTCGCAAGCAGGGCTGATTTTGTCTGAGGCCTCTCTTCCTGGCCTACAGATAAGTGACTTGACTTCTTACTGCATTTCATGTGGTCTTCCTTGTGAGTGTGCGTGTGTTGCAGTGGGGAGGGGGGATGAGAGGTGTGTGTATGCATGTGCACACGTTCATGTAAGAAGAGAAATCTGATAATTTCTCTCCTCTTGTAAAGACACCCATCTTAATAACTAGTGTGTCCTGGTATCAGTCCCATTATGCCTACTTTTGTTTTCCTTTTTTCTTAAGAATCTCTTTCCTCCAATTTTTTTGTTTATTTTGTTTCATAAAAGAATCACCACTTTACTTCTTTTTACTTTGACTTCACAGCTTAAGGAAGTATAATGTTTAAAAGAAAGTTCATCAGCTTTACAAAGTAAAACACTAAGCAAATGTAAAAATTATTAGTATTTTAATAATCCTCATGAATGTTGATGTGGAAAATTGAGATAATTACATGGACGTTTGTTGGCCCCTGATATTCACAATATATAAATTTTTTGTATACTCCTTTTTTTGGGAAAGCTTTTATCTGAATTGAACTTTGTTTTTTTTAAAAAAATAATAAACCATTTTCCTATTTTAATAATAGTTCCTAAATTTGTACAACAACTTTGCGATAATTACCATGGGTCACACACAGTCCTAGGCACCGGGTAGTCAGCATTTAACAAAATATACACAAATCCTTGCCCTCATGGAGTTTGGTAAGAAGAGGCAGGCAATAAATATTATAGATATGTTAAATACATAGTATGGTGATACATGCAATCATATTGGAAAGGAGACTTAAGTTGGAGGAATTTCAGTTTAATCAAGCATGACAGTTGAGTAGAAAACCTAAATGAGATATAAGACAGTTATCTGCAGGGAATTTAATTTCAAGCAATGGAAAAACACATGCAAAGATCTGAACTGAGACCATGTTTGTCAAGGAGCAAGGAGGTTATAGTGACTGGAGGAGTATGATTAGGGGAAATGATTAGAAGAAGAGATTAGAAAGGCAGTTATGTGGGTTCTTGTCTATTGAAGGACTTGCCTTTTGCCTTCAGAGAGACGGCAGGAAAAGAAGAGTTAATAGTAACTCCAAGGGTTTTGTTTGCTTATGTGTTTGACAACAAATGTAAAGAGGACTTGCCATTTACTGAGATGAAGTAGGTGTGAGATAACACATATGTTAGAGGCGATTAGGGTAATTAGTATGCACGTATGTTTAGATGTTAAGTAGGTAGTTAGATATCTAATTTCAGGATTGAGATGATGGAGCATAAACATTTTGAGAGTTGTCAGTAAATAGATGATAGTTACATCTGCCACGCAAGATGATTTCACAAAGGGAGGGTGAATGATGTAAAATACAATGAAAGTAAAATGTCAAAGGAAAAATTGGAGATTCTGATTAGATGCAATAACTTTTACGAAACTCTTATTAATTATCATTCTCTTACCAATTATTTATTCCAGTACTTCCTGATTCTGTTAATATATTACACACACACCATCTTATAGAATGACTGAACATTTAGTTCCTTACCTAAGAAATAAATGTTTATTTATGCATCAAAAATTGTGTGCTTTTTAAATATATATATATATATATATATATATATATATATATATATATATATA